>VWZN01011821.1:585871-617606 GCA_013396955.1 Regulus satrapa | reverse complement strand
TGCGTTTCCTACGCGGGCGGCGCTCGGCGGTGCCGGCGCGGCCGCTTCCTTCCCCCTGAGGGGGCACGAGCGCTCCCCGTGCCGCCGCCAGCGGGAGCCACGGCGCGCCTTCCGTGGCGGGCTCCGGACAGCCCGCACAACCCGGCCAATTCCGCCAATTCCGCGAATCGGAGCGGCAGAGCTCCCTGGAATGGCCTTTAGCCGTTCGCACAAGGAGCCCCGCGCTCCAGAAGGAGATAAAAGCGGGCCGGGAGGCGCCGGGCGGGGCTGAGGGGGCGGCCCGGCTGCCCCGCNTTCTTATTTGCATTATATATATATGTGTGTGTTTATATATGTGCATACGCGTTGTGGTGGGTTGACCCTGGACTCCCTCCAGGCGCTCCCCAAAGCCGCTCTATCCCTCCTCAGCTGGAGAGGGGAGAGAAAATGTAAGAAAAGGGGTCAAAGGTTGAGATAAGGGCGGGGAGATCTGTCCGCAGTCNCGCTCGGGCAGCCACGGACGGACGGGCGGTGGCGATGCCCACCTGCCGCTTAAGCTGGGCGGGAGGGTTTGCTGTAAGAGAGCCCTGTAGCTTCTTATTTGCATTATATATATATGTGTGTGTTTATATATGTGCATACGCGTTGTGGTGGGTTGACCCTGGACTCCCTCCAGGCGCTCCCCAAAGCCGCTCTATCCCTCCTCAGCTGGAGAGGGGAGAGAAAATGTAAGAAAAGGGGGCAAAGGTTGAGATAAGGGCGGGGAGATCTGTCCGCAGTCACCCTCATGGGCAAAGCAGACTTGGTTTGGGGAAATGGATTTAATATATTGCCAGTCAAAATCAGGGTAGAATTATGAGTGATAAAAGGAATACTAAAAACACCTTCCCTCCTCCCCGCCCTTGTTCCTGGGTTCTGTCTCCTTCCCACTAGTGGCGCTGGAGGACAGGGAATGAAGGTTATGGTCAGGTCATCACAGGTTGTTTCTGAATTTTTTCCATAGTACAGTTTTACCCTGTTCATGTTTACAAGCTGATTTAGACTGTGTTCAATCCTTTGGTAACCAGGAATTAAAACAAGCCCCGTTAGAGAATGTTCATGCTTTCCAGACTGTCTGATTTTTCTACCTCTCCTCTGGAAGGAAGGAAACACGACTGCTTAATTATTTGTCAGGATGTTTCATTTTCTCCATTTCAATGGTCTGACTCAATTTTGCTGCGTTTTTAGAGCATCCCAGAAGAAAGCTTGTATGTGAAGTGCAATGGGCGACTGGCCAGCGATGAAGATGAGTTGCAGAGTGGAGTCGTTTATAGTCTGGAGCCAAGACTTTGTGGTGGAAAAGGAGGTTTGTCGTTTAATCTGCTTGCTAGTGATCAGATTCTTAGATTTTAAAGACTTCTGCTGTGTCATAGCCTACACTGATAGCAAGAGCCCTTAGATATCCGTAGCCTCTCGTGTGACTGATACGAAGTGTCTGAGTTAAAACCAAAATGTTTGTGCAAAGCTGAGGATTGACCAGGGAAGCTGAAATCCAGATGTTCCTCTCATCCCTTTTCAGCCTATCTCTATTAGTAGAAGTCTGTAACATGCACCAAAGTGACTTCAGAGTTGAAATTGTGTTGAAAAGGACCTGTCATCTTAGGCTGCCAAGGTTCATTCAGTGGTCACTTAGGACAGGTGTTTCAGGTACAAATAGTCTGTGATTTGAGTGTGTTATAGGACCTAATTGACTTTATCTTCTCTTATTTTAAAAAAATATATAAGTGCCAAGATGTCAATCGCCAAAGAACTAAATAATTTAACCTAAGCTGGACTCCTTGTACTGATGAGATGTTTCTGTTCAGCTGATTCCTGGTTACTTTTTTCTCTGGAAGGGTTTGGGTCGATGCTGCGAGCCCTGGGTGCTCAGATCGAGAAGACAACAAACAGAGAGGCGTGTCGAGACCTCAGTGGGAGGAGGCTGCGGGACGTCAATCACGAGAAAGCGTAAGGCATTTTCTCAGGAGCTGAAATGATGAAATAACTCGATCCTGTAGCTCACTGTTAACAGGAGAGGTCAAGTGACAGCCTGTTGTAGCAATTAAATGGTGCTTTGAATACCAGAAAGAGCTAAAGTGGAATCTTAAGTGCAGATGGACTGGAAACCAACAAGGCTTTCCTGACTGTAATTGTATTATTGCAGAATTAGATGTGATTTTACTGCAGCCTGAGTCTCGGAGACACCCGAGTGTCTGCACCAGTCTGCACCTCTTGGATTCCTTGTGTGGAATTCTCACAGTTCTCTCTGAAGCTGCAAGCCCGCAGCCTTAGGGATGCGTGAACTTAACCGCTGTGCTTGGCTTTCAAAACAAACCCTACCCTCTCTCTTCCCTGTGGAAGAATCTCCTCAGTGCTTCTGCAGGGCGCCGTTGTCCTTCCCCGCCCTGTCCCCTCCCGGTGGCGGCGGGAGCCTTGTGCGCATTCCCTGGAGCCGTTGCGGGGAGCGCTGGCGCTGAGCGCTGCCTCGCCGGCTGTGTGGTGCGCAGGATGGCCGAGTGGGTGAAGAAGCAGGCGGAGCGGGAGGCGGAGAAGGAGCAGCGGCGGCTGGAGAGGCTGCAGAGGAAGCTGGCGGAGCCGCGGCACGCCTTCACCGACCCCGAGTACGAGCGGCAGTACCGCGAGATGGCCGAGCGCCAGGAGGAGTCCCTGCGCATCGGTACGGCCCCCCTGCCCTCGGAGCGCTCCCTCGCTCCGGCGGCAAACGGGAAAACGGAATCGGTTGCTTTCAACTGAATGAAATCTAAAATTTCACTGGAAGTCGCTTGATTTCGTTTCTCCCCTTTGTCCACAGTGTCTGTTAAATTTGCTAGGTCACCTCCTAATTACAGCCACATCCTGTGAGGGTGGTGTTGCTAGCTGAGCTGTAAGAATTCCCCAGTGAAACTGTAAAGGGGTTGTACATAAAAACTAGATCCAGACACCTTGTTTCGCTTCCTGGTCTTTGCAGTTACTTTATTTATCCTTATATTGTTCTCTTGCTGTCAGCTCAACAGCGAAACTTGAGGCTGAATGGGAAGAAGAACCTGATAGTTCAGTTCAGGAATCCCAGTTTTAATTGACTGTGTGCCTCAGTAAATCCGTGTAGGAAAGCTTTTGCTGCTACACAACCTTTGAGAGTCTATATCAGCAATAGTGATTCTTTCCATTAGTGTTTTAAATTGCATCTGAAGCGAAAAGATAGGTAGAATTTTCAACACACATGAAACGTGTCCCGATGAAGTTGACTTTCAGATTTGTTTTGAAGGCTTGCAGGTTCTTGCCAGCAAAGCAGTGTCGTCAGAAGGTGGTAAGAGTCGGAAGCGTCCGGCTGAGCCTGAAAGGAGCGAAACAAAATCTGAAAAAAGAAAATGCCCTTGGTAAGAGTTACACCTTGTTTTTATACTCCACTCTTAGGCCTTAAAAAGGAGAAAAACTTAGATACATACAAGCAAGCAGAGTCTAGTCTGAGATATAGACTGAAATAGAAATAAGAAAACTGAACTAATTAAGTAAAAGAAATGAAAGGAAACATTTCTGCATTCCTATAATTCTGTCCTCCCTCTAAATTATTGTATTCTACTACTTCCTAGTGTCCTTTTCTTCATAAATGAGTTATATTTACAATGAGCTTAAAAAGGTTATTTTTCTCCCCTGGCATCTTTCAGCTAATGTAACATGAAAGAGAAGTCCAAGTTTCGAGTCCTTTCTGTATTGGGAATGCTGTAATACTTGTTCTGGCTGTTTGTAGGTGCTTTTCAATATTGACAGCTCTTCCATTAGCTAAACTAACCTAAATATCTGTTAGAGTAGCTTCCTATATCTCTCTGAAGTGTGCTTTGGAAAGAGAAATGCGGCAATCAAAAAAAATATTTAAAAGAAAGAAAAAGTTAAGATACAGATGCATGTTAATTTGTAACATATTCCCTGTGCCAGGCTGGGATTGGATGAGGCCACAGGCTCAGGCTGCGAGGGTGACAGTAAGGATGGCTCCCCTTGTGCATCTGACAGAAGCTGTCCATCAGGCAGCAGATCTAATGAAAGTGTTGAAAATTCAGATGAGTGTTCAAGCAGCTCTGTGGCTTCGGCAGAAGGCAGTCCATCTACCAGTGCAAGTGAGAAGGCTCTGGAGCAGCAGCCAGAAGGTCCTGAAAGAGATCTGCAAGGAGAGCTGTGCACAGGTGAGCAGGCTGAAGCTCTGTCTGAAGAAAACAGAAGCAAAATGACAGAGCCCCCAAGGGAAGACGCCCAAGGGAAGAATGGAGCGACTCAAGCTCGCAAAGAAGAGCAAGAAAATGTTCCTGCTAAGGCACAGGAAACAAACCAGTCACAAAGCACAGTAAGTATGAAGCAGTACCAAGTGTGGTGTATCTTCAACTGTTTCTAGAGCTGAAAAAGCAAACAAGCTCCAGCACTGCAGCTTTTCACACTGGATTGATGAAAGCCCAACTGATACTCAGCAGCAAAGGGCGCCAAATACTTCTGCTTGATTGGTCCTTGCATAATATTACTGTTAAAGATTTGTGGGGTAATGAAACCGGGCTTACTCTAGCAATAAAACAAAGTGTAGCTCTTTTTTTTCAGGCTAGGGAGTTACTGGGATTTTCTGCCTTTTTTCACCTTGGCTGGAAAGTCTGTCACTGGCAAGGAGCGAGCTCCGATGTGTGAAAGTTTATTACAGTTCAACGGGGAAAAGACCAAGGATGTAATCTGATCAATTAGAACTCTGTCTACTACTGTACTATTAGAGCTGGCAAGTTATAAACAGGATGTTTGCTATTCTTCACTGTTTACCTTTTGCTCAGTATTTGCACAACTTTCTATTCCTAGAACAGGAAACTCCACCAATGCTGTGGCAGATTGTTAATGCAGGTGGAAATATTTTTATAGTAGTCCTTGATGATTTGTTTTTTGGTTTTTTTTTTAGAAGTAGGGTGAGAATAATGAGGCAACCAGTTGGGGTTTTGTTGCTTGGCAGGACAAAGGTTCTGATTCTGCAGGCAAGAATTGTTTTTGCTGAGTGCATAAGGGGAGTGCTCTCATTCCCACTGCTGCTATTACTTGCTCTGAAGTCTCTTTGGTACAGACTATAAGACCAGTATGTGTATTTAAATATTGAACAAAATGGGCTTAGATTTTTGTGTCATTTATAGTGTGTGAGTGAATTCCAGCATTTGAGTTATCCCTTCTATTCCATGGTAATTTTTTGTAGACAAGGCCATGGGATTCAACTAGACTTACCCATAGGGGTCCTTTTTACCCTCAATCAATTTGCAAATCTACCAATTTCCTTTGAAGATGAAATTTTAATCTATATTTTCTTTTAGTGGCAGGTTAAGATGTGAACTTCACAACTTGTTTTTTGGGCTTATCTTTCTAAAGAGAGATGCTTTTTAATAGATTTCTTTAATTATGGTGTAACTGCATCAGAAGTTAAGTTGTCCTCCTTCTTCCTGCTCCTGCTGGAGGTGTATTGGTCCTGCATCAGGCTAAAAAGGGGGTGTCAGCTTTGGTGTGCCTCTGGAAGCTGAGGTTAAGCTACTGAATTGCTGGGCAAGAGAGTGAACTGTTGTTTTTTATACCATTTTCTTGGGAGTGCTGAAGTTTCCTGGGGATAATCATAGAATCTTCTGAGGTCTAAAGGACCCACAAGAGTCAAAGTCCTTCTCCTGGTCCTGCACAGGACAGCCCCAACAGTGCCTGACAGCATTGTCCAAATGCTTCTTGAACTCCTGTTTTTCTCGGTTTTCTCAAATGTTTTTTTCTCCTTTCAGGAGGTAGAACCAATAGACCTGCTGGCGTTCAACTCTGCTGCTGAACTGGAAGCCCTGGGCTTAGAGAAGCTGAAGATGGGATTGATGGCTTTGGGACTGAAATGTGGAGGCACTTTGAAGGAAAGAGCAGCAAGGCTTTTCTCAGTGAGAGGTCTGTCTAGAGACCAGATCAAGCCATCCCTGTTTGCAAAGCCCCCTAAAGGGAAAACCTCTGGTTAGATTTGGGAATATTTACCTTTTTTGCATGTGTATTTGATGTCATTAAATAAAAGCTCTTGGTATCCTTTCAACTGAGTGTCCCCTACTTCTGAACTCACACCCAGAGGCTTCCTTAGCATCCCAAGGAGTTTGGGAAAGGATGACAGGTGGGAAGGATATCATCATAGATACAGTGCTTGGGGGTCTGTTCCACAGTGCACTGGAGGGAGAAGAGAAAGCATTAGGCTCTGTAAATCACGCCTCATGGAGGTGGTGACGGGACGAGTGGACTCTGGGTGGAAAGGAGATGGATGTGTTTACTGAATGTTTCATTTGGAAACTCGGACGGAGTGTGCTTGGGAGACCACCTTAGGATGTTGGTGTATAAATCCACTGAGTGGGGATGTTGGATGCTGGCAGTCCCTGCCTGGGTGGCAAACCTTTGATGTCACCAGCTCTCTAAAAGGCAGGGACAGTGTGTGGGACAAGAGAGCCTTCAGCTCTCTGAGCACACTCAAACTCCTTTCTAGTGTGGGGAGTGTGGGACAAAAGCGAATTGACCCCGGTAATGTTGTGTTTTGGCAACGGCTCCTACCCAAGTTATTTCCCCCTCACTACAGTTCCTCTGTTGTTTCAGTTGTGCTGATGCAGCCACTTCCAAGGCTACCCTGTGTGCCACCTACTCGCCTTTAGCACGGTGGGTTCCTTGTTAAACCACATCAGTTCCGTGGCTCTAACAAATTTGTGCCAGCACAACAGAAGCAGGATTACATAAAAACACCGGTTATTGGAGAAGGACTGGGATATTCCAAACCACCAGTAGCGCCCAACACTGTTGGCTAACTGCATCTTCAGTAGTGCCAGAATTAAAAGAGGTGCCCTACATCTGTCTTAGAGGGCAACAGCTGTACCTTGAGCCACTCTTCAGCAAGTTTATTTGGGAATTATTTAGCTCCTGCTGAGTCAAAAAGGAACAAGCACTTGCTCTAGGATATTCCCACACTGAGGATTAGCCTAGAGCATTGTTGTGTCTGGAGAGCCAGAGGGGTGCTCAGGATTTCCACATGCTCAAAGGATATTCTTTTGAAAACAGCAGGGCTCGGACTGATCCTTCAATAGAAGAAAAAATGGGCGAAGAAGTTCTTGAAGCTTTTAAAGAATTTGGACAAGAACAGAGAAGTCAAAAGTTGTAAATAAAAAATGAACGTATGTATGTAAACTGAACCAGTTCCAGTGTTACGTGGGCTATTCCTGTAGGAGAGAAAGGCCTCAGAACAGAGGTGATCTTTTTAGGGCCAGAGGATAACGCAGTTTGCAGCCTGTGTCTGTCTTTTCCTGAGTATTTATGTAGCTTTAGATTTCAAAGATGTTTCTGGTTGTAAATGCACCAAAACTGTGAATATCTTCCCAGAGAAAAGGTTCATTCTCCCACGGAATTGCTTCCCCAAAAAGCAAAGTGGTGTGACTTAGAGAAGTCACACTTCCAAAGTGTCATTCTAAATGCATTTATTCCAAACACCTAAGCACTGCCTCGTGTTTCACTGGCATTTCAGAGTTACTGAGTGAAAAAAGTAATGAGTGAAAACACTGGCATAAGCCTGAAGGGAGGGCTTTTCCTCACTTCATACTGATCCATCTCTTCCCTGGAAAGAAAGATAAGTACATCTAATACAAAACAAAACCAGCAGGGAGCAGGGCAGGTCATGAAGGGAAGGAACTGGTGGTTTAGAAATATCACCACCAGCAGACATAACAGCTGCCAGCCAAAAGGCTCCATTCCATTGTCCTCACCTGCACCGTCCTAATAAACAAGTTCCTCAAAAGCCTTTCACGTAAACACCCCTTTTGCTGGAGCGTGCTGGAATTGCTTCCGTTGGTTTGCCGAGCGCTGCAGCTTCTGCTCTCGCTGCTGTAGGTGGCACTGGACTGACGCGGAGGATGTGTGACAGAGCCTCGCCCCGCAGCACGGGGCACCTGACCCGGGTCCCGCGGCTGCTGCTGAGGAGCGGGGACATCGGGTCACCTTTACACCGTTCTGCCTGAAACAGTCGATCAGTCCCTCTGATCCCCCCCCGAAATTCATTCTTATCCGACATTTTGCTTTCTGGACAATGTTGGCATTTGAAAGGTTTGTCTGAAAGATGCCTGCTCTCCGGAAGGTGCTGTTTATAAATCCTAAAACTTTGTCCAAGACATTTAACTGGAAATGGTAACGCCTGCACCCCTGTTAGCACCACCTCAGCTGCCTTGGCTTTGATTATAGCTGAGCAATTAGGGTGGCTTTGCAGATTAACTAATGATAGATTGCCTAATGACACCTGAAGGGAGGGAGGTGACAGCTCTGACCTCACCCAGCTGTAGAGGAGGGGCTGGACAGGCGCCGCTGCTTTCCAGCTCTGCTAGAGGCTGGGCTCATCCAGGGTAGTTGAGACAGATTGGAAAGTGTCCGGGTGGCCCGAATGCACGAGCTGCCTGTCCTGCTCCCTCCTGCTGCCTCTGCTGGGTGCCTCTAACCAGGCACAAGGAATATTTCAAACCACCGAGGAATTAGCACAAATCTTGCAGGGCGAAAAGGAGCAAGGAACTCTTGAAAGACCCGTCTGGGCTGTATGGAAAGGAGTGTTTATAAGTAGCCAGCCAGCTTGTGAAACCTCTGCTGGGAATATTACAAACCTCACTGAAAACAAGAATGGGCTGCCCTGGGAGGTGATAGAATCACCGTCCTTGGAGGTGGAGGATACATGTGGGCCATGGTTTAGAGATGGGCTTGGCAGTGCTGGGTTTAGGGTTGGACTCGATGATCCTCAATGGAGGTTTTTTCCAGCCTAAACAATTCTCAGAGGTCTGTTGGTAATAGATGGTGCCTTATGGCTGGTGTGATGCTGTACCCAGTGCCAGGTAACAACCTGACACCTCCCAAGGGTGACAAGGGCTACTGACCACTGGGTCGGAAGTTGGTGGTCACCTGGGAAGTAATGATTATGAACTGATTGCATTCATTTTCAGCAAACAGAAAACAGACTTTCAAAGGGGATACAGGCACCCCAGGCTTCCAAAGAAGCCTTTGCCTATGAAAAGAGGAGACTTTTCATAATTAAAATCAGAAGAAAAACTGTAAACAGAAAACTCATAAATAGACTTTAGGAGAAGGTTTGAAACAAAAGTTAATAAATAGCTGAGGAAAAAAACCCCAAACAAACAAAATCCCACCTTGATTTAACATTTATCAAAAAAATAATACTGAGACCTGTGGATTGTTTACATGACTTTCCAGTACCCAGCATCTTCAGATAATCTATCATCTCCTGCCGTGGTTAAAAACTCTTTCTTGGCCAATCTGCACCTGCTGGTTTTACCACAGGAAACCAAGACACCCCAGCAGCTCTGGAGTGCCCAAGCATCTCCGGAGTACAGGCCAGAGGCAGCAGTCATGATGAGCTTTTTATTCTGTTTCATTCTGAAATGCACTGGTGTTGTTCACACTGCTCTCCTACACCTACTCCAGGAGTGGACACAGTCCACCAAGTCCTCTAAAAACATCAAAGTCCTGCAGGACCTCTGTCATACTCCCTGCCACTCCCGTCACCTCCCCGCCCCCCATTTTCCCTGGGTTCTCCTTTCCCAGACTCCAGCTGGTTGCCAGCCAAAGCCAGAGGAGCTCCCTGATTATCACCTTTGCTGGGATGTGGATTGGGCATCTGACTTGCCTCTTACACAGGCAATTAGAAGGCTGCCCTGAAAGGCAAAGTGTCAGATACCCTTGGTAGGAGTCTGTGAAGTGCAAAGGGGAAAAAACAAGAGAGGGAGAGGAAATAAGGCCTCACCAGCTGGGAAAAGCTGCAACTTCTCACTGATTTTGAAAGAAAATGAGGAAAGCGGCCTTGGTTTAAATGAAACCATGGAAAGACCACACAGGACAATATAGTCCAGCTAGCAGTAGCACTTAATGTGGCTTGAAACTTTTGTTCTCTCTCCTAGAATGGAGATTAACAGGTAGAGATAATGGAGAGAGAAAGTGCTGCTGGCATGCCCAAGCCTCTCTCTTAAGGAAAGCTTTCCTGAGACTGACAGGACCAGCTCCAGAGCCCATGTCCAACTCCACTAACCATTGCAGGCCCTTAAAGATCACCCTGTCTGTGAGCAGTGCCATGTGGGCCAGCCAGAGCTGACACTCATGATAAGCTCACGCTTCTGATAAGATTTAGCTCAGGCACTGCCACGCGAACACTCACACAAGAACCTAACCTGGAGTGTGGGACTAACAGGGCTGTTGAAGTCCTCCACGTGAAAAGCACACACCTCCTGCTCCTTGAGCAGCACTTGGGTGCTCTGTGCTTTCAGTAGTGCAGGGCAATGCCTGATGCTCTAACACTGGTTTTGCCTTAATCAACCTTTCAATTTTTTAAAATAGTTTCTGCCTAGATGTGGTTCATTACGCCCCTGCACTGCTCTTCCTTTTGATTTTGTTACAGCACAGCATCAATGACAATGCTGAAGCGCACTGCTGCCAGGTATGTGAGATGTTCTGCCTTTCCTCAGAGACTGTGGTGCTGCTCAGATGGAAAGGAGAACATGACAGCTTGGCAGCCTTTGTGTGCATTGCAAGTTGTACCCATGTAAGTAGCACATAGAAGGTGTCACAGCAAATGCAGTCTGGATTGAAGATGACAGGCTGAGAAATAATTACCTGTAGCACAGGTTGATGTCTGAAAAAGCTCCGGGTGTGGCAGTATTTCATCCACAGCCTTCTGCCCAGGAGTTTGCAGTGTCTCTGACAGAGTCCAGGAATCTCTGAAGCATTCTCCACATCAGCCCAGCCTCCAAGTCTGCAGCATTTCCATTGCAAAGGCATCTGGAGTTTAGAGGAGTAGTGTCCTGTCTCCTCAAAAGTGGGCAGCTAAAATCCAAATGTAAGCTCAAAAAAAACCAGTCCCAGCAGAGATGCTGTGACATCTGGGCATCTGCCCTAGCAATAAATCCAAGTGTCCATGCAGGCAGCGAGGCAGGCAAGAGTTTTATAGCTGACAGATTTTCACCCTGAAGTACCCACAGTTCTCCCCACAGTAACACCACGTATCCTGGGCCACCACCTCCCCCTCCTGGCCCTCCAGGTGTCACACACATGCACACAGACCCACTGCTCGCTCCTGTGAACCTCCTGTCCACAGGGCAGCCCAGCAAAGGCAGCCAGATGCAAAGCAAGGGGTGCCAAACACAGCCCAGGATCCTGGTGCAGGGGAAGAGCCTCATCCATCCCGCTGCTCCTGTGATGCTCAGCTCCCCATTTCCCACAACAGCCTGTCCCAAGTTGAACTGCATGGAATTTCTTCTGGAATGGAGGACTAATGATGTCTGAATTCCAAGTGCCGGAGGCTGGAGGGAAGGCATGGTCAATACTCTTCATTCTCAGGCAACAACCACCTCAAACACTTTCTTCCCCAGGCTCAGCATGTGGCTAGATCATTGGCTTTGTTCTTCTTTGTTCTTCAGGTGATAGCTGGGCTCCTGGCCTTCAGGCTATGCCCTGCCCCGAGCGGGGTGGAGGGGACCTGGGGCTGACAACCAGTGTCATTAAGATAGATACTACATAGTCATGAGAAGGAAACTGCCAGAGATAATTCCGGGTCCTCCAACTCTGACTCCAGTCACCCATGGTCCTGTAACCCAGCGCTGGTGAATGATGAGTGTGTGCTTTTGCTTTTTTTCCTCCCATGACAGCTCTTTTGCCACAGGTGTTTACACAAGTGAGTGGTGCCCGCCTGCCCATGAAGTGATTGCAGAGATGCCTGGGTGACCTCAGGCCTGGGGTCCTGCAGAGCAGCAGGAACACTCACATCTTCCTGATGGACAACATCAACTGCAGAGTCAAACTGGTCCCTCTTTATCCCCTGTCTAGCCAGACAAACACATTTCAGAGTCCTTGGACCAGCAGCAGGTTCAACCAGAGCTTCAGGGAACACATCCCACTGTCCAACAGAGAAGGTCAGCAGCAAATACTTCATCCCCAGAGCCACTGCCATCTCAGGAGGTTATGAACCTAGGAGAGGAGTCTGACATGAAGGTGGAAATCATTAGCATGGGTGACACCCTGGCCAGCTGTTCAGAACAGTTCACAACGGGATTAAACCACATTATCATAGTGTTTCTCCAGGTTATGCGCTGGTCAGCTGCCCAACAGGAAGGGTCAGGGTTAAAATGCTTCACCTGGGCAGGAAAGGGATGGGACTTAGCTCATCCCTTCCTGCACTACAGCTCCAGCAGGCTCTGTCAACCGCTGCAGCTCATGAGGAGAGCATCACCTCCTGCTGGCAGATCATATCCCAGGTTTTTTCTTTAAGAAAGTGTTTGCTTCAGTCTGCAGCAGCTCAGGATGAAGCTCTGGTAGTGTAGGCTCAGCTCTGCCTGCTAATTCAGCCTGGGGGAGCAGGTAAGCTTCACCAGGAGAAGGTGGGATCACACAGGTAGCTGGGAAGAGCTGTTACTGTGTGTATGTTTATAGGACCTGGGCACTGGATACTCACAGAAGTATGACAGACCTTTCCCTTTCCACTTTTAAATCTGAGAATAAATATAAGCAAACACATGGCTACTTCAGTATTGTATTTTATTTTTGCCTTGATTTCCAAAGCAAGCACAACTTGAAAAAATATCCCTAAATTGAAATATCTGTAATACAGAATCAAAAAAATCCCAAACTGTTACTCATGCAAGCAAACCTAAGTCCTAATGTTGTCATTGGTTCCATGACTTTAAATTCTGCCTACAAGTGTGTTAAACCTGTGGTCCAGGGGCCAAAAATATAATCCTTTGAGTTTCAGATGATATTTTATGTACATGCAATACATACGCACATAAATATGCTCCTTTGAACTCTAGGCAATATTTTATGTACATATATATATATGTATGTAATCAATATGTAGATATCCAATATGTAGACAACACACACATTTATTCATGCACTCCGTACATGTGTGCATGTGTGTGTGTACAAATTATACACATGTAAGTGCTTCTGCTCTCCAGCTCACCAAAAACAACTTGCACAAAGACAAGGAGCAAGCCCAGCAGCCTAAGAACAAAAAGCCGAGCCCATGCATTTGTTCTTCACCTGGTGGTGGGCACTCTTTTTTTAACCTGGAGCTGTCTGCAATACTCCAAGGCAGGGGTGGAAATAAACTCAGTGACATCAAGGGGGCCCCGAGCAGCACTAGGCTCCTTAGGTACCCCTCACACATGTGAAATGCGCGCTCCTCTGAGCCCATCTGCAAGGACAGCCCCTCGAAGTGCACCCTCTGCAGGGCAGCAGGGCCCCAGAGCTGCTGACCCTTGCAGGCAGGAACCCCCCACCCAGGACTTTCACCCCCGGCGCCAGGGCTGAGGGCCGCGGTGGCTCTTGCCAGGGCTGTGGGGGATGGATGACACTCCAAACCACCCCCCGGTCACACCAGCGCCGCGCCGTCCGAGACGCAGCTGCACCTCTCCACGATCATGTCGGGGAACTCGGCCGCCTCAATCTCGGTGCGGTTGCCCCTCTTGACGAGGTAGATGATGGGCAGCGCGGAGCTCCCGGCCACGGCGCAGGAGCGCTGCCCGGAGCCCAGGCGGCGCAGGGCGCGGGGAGGCTGCAGGCAGCTCCCGGAGCAGCGGTACGCCTGGAATCCCGCCGGCTCCAGGATCCAGTGCTGCGCCCACGGCAGCTCGCTGAAGCTGATGTAGTGTTTCTGCCGGCAGCAGGTGGATTTCCCCATCACCGCCTCCTCCCTGCAGTCCCCAGGGCTCCTGGACACCGTGGGAGAAACAGGAATTGATGCTGAAGCTGGAAACTGGGAAGTGGGAGAAATAATTCCTGCTGCTAATAGCACAGGTGGGCTCTGAGACACGAAACCTGGGCCGCGCTCAGGATTTGTTTGAATATTCAGACCACAGACGTGGGAAGAGGAAAGGTGAGATTCAGCAGTAACTTTGTAACTACTCCATTCACAGCTGGTGAACGCTTGTGAGGGTAAGAGCTTCCCACCTTGGGTTTGCCCACCCTGGATTTACCCACTGCTCCCACAATAACTCAGGGACAAAACTACACCAGAGAAAGTAGGGGTTTAGGTTTCATACATACCCATAGTCATCCAGGTTGAGGGTGTAAAGCACCAGCTCAGGCTTGCCTAGGGCTTTATCCTTGGGGTCCTGCGAGGTGAAGTGCACGGCTTTGGCCATTTCCGAGGCATAGCTGCCCACCCTTTCCCCTTCAATCCACACCTCCAGGAACATCGGCTCCCTCCTCTTGTTTCGCAGCCAGTAATGCACGGCCTGGGTCACATCAAAGCTCTTCCAGCCCGACTCACGAATAGGAACCAGCCTGTATGACAAGGGCTTGGTATTAGAAGAGCCCATCAGATAAATCCTGGGCTCACAGAGCTGTTAGTGCAGCGGAATAATTGACTTCCTGTAGATTGTCCCATGCCTTGATTACACAATCATTTTTGCTCTGGGCAAGTACCCACAGCAGTTAATTGCCACCTCAAAAAGAAGCATGCAGATCTAACAAACACTGAAGAGCCATAAAAATCCCTCTCTACGTGCTCATGCAAAAAATTAGGAGGTGCAGCATCATGTGCAGCCTCAGTATTGGTAACAACAGCCTGGTAAACACCAGAGTCCCACCTGGTCCTGTCTGAGCTGCATTTGGGCCAGCAAGTCTAGTCTAGTACTGCCTTTAATTGTTGCAAAACTTCCACAGAGCTCGCCATTACAGAATCAGATGCTTTTTGCATAATTTTCTTCTTTAAACCAGGTTGAAATGGCCAGTTGAAAGAATACCAGCAGCCAGTAACCCACTTCTTGAGTTAGTGACAGAGAATTGAACCAAGTGGGGGATTGTAGAGGGGAAGACCTAGCAGTACACTGCATCATTTCATAGATAATTTCAAAGAATCATCATATATTGCCATCTTAGCTTAATATCTGCTCTTACAACTCGTTCTTGGTTTAGAGGCCATATAACCTGGTTGTACAGATGTAAACCCCACCAGACTGAGCTGAGGCACAGCCACACCTGGATACGCTCCAGAGGAAATAAACCCTGTAACTCCAGCAGAGGCACCCTTCTTACCTGGAATCTATCAGGGAGGTCCTGTTGGTACCATCGTGCTGCCGCTGCACCCAGTACACACTGACTCTGGCGTTGGACACGGGCCTGTGAGACTGCTTGGCAGGCAGGTTTGCTCTGTCCAGAGGCTTTTTGAAAAGTTTCAGTTCAGCCATCGTGACTTCACTGTTTTTAGGTATTCTGCCCTCCATGTCAAACATCAGCTTCTGGCGCGTGGTTGTGTCAGAGAAGAGGACTTCTCCCATCATACCTGTGCAGTTGAGGACAAATAAGATGGCCTGTCACTGCCATCCTGCTGAGCAAAGCCACCGTATTTCGTGCACAATTATCATCACAACACAACTCCTTCCGTGCTCCCAGTCCAGTCCTTGTGGCACAGACAGGCATTAAATACGTCTTTTCTAATCCATACTTGAATCAATGTCTTGCAAATGCCCTAATTATTCTCCTAAGTCTGAGTCTCTACAGCCTGGAAAAACTGAATCTCTGATGTAATACATCCCCAAACTGGGCAGACCTCAAATATTGTGCACCTCTGTGCCAGTGCTGGGCACAAGAGCAGGAGAGCAGGAAACTGCACCACTTGGAATGAAAAAGTATTTTCATTTGCTGCCCAGGGTGCTGTGTATGTGCTTTGAAAGCACAATAAGCTCTAAGTGCTCTTGTACAGCCACTATTGTGTCTGTATGGCTGTTTTCCTCCTTGATAACTTTTNTAAAAAAGAAATGAGAGAGAGAGAAGCATCCTCCAAGAGGGGTGAGTCCCATTAGAGGTCTTGCTGTAGAATTTCACCCAAAATCTATATAGCCTGCACTTCCCCTCTTCCCCCCCTCAACCTGCTCAGACTGTTCCCAGGGTCCCAAGGCTTCTCTCGAGCTCCAGCAGCATCCTGCCCTTTGGAAGGACTGCAGGACTCCCTCTCTAGATGCAAAGAGTGCTTGCTAATCTTCACGATGCTCTTGCATGCACCTCCTCTGCCCAGCCGAGCTTTGGAGCCAAACCAGACCCTCATTCCCCTTTCTCTTTGGGGGTTTGCCTCTGCCCATCCTGCAGCCAGCCAGGAGAGCCCTGGCAGATTCCACTGGTGGCGGCAGCAGGGTGTTTGGGATGCTCCCAGCAGCAGAAACATTACCTGTGTGTCCCGGGATCCCCCTGAGGATGCCAGCCAGGCTCGGCAGAGCTCGGCGCTTCACCCTCTGGCGCTTCAGCATGGACATGTACTTGTTCTTGACGTGGTCTGGGATAACCAGATCCACCAAGTCTCTCTTATGAAGTTTAGGGACCTCAGACAGCCCCAGCTGCTTCAGCACCACCTCCTTGAACCCTTCCTGGGTAAACGCTTGGACCGTGAGGACGAGGCAGAGCAGGCAGAGCATCCAGACACACCTCAGGTCCATCCTCCTCTGTCAGCAAAGCAGTTCCCTGCCCGGCAGAGATGAAGGGGGGAGCCCTGGGGCTGCTCTCGGCAGAGATGTGCTGGCAGGCTGCCCGAGCTGCATGGAAGACTCTGGTGCTGGGGTTTTATAGCCAGCCTCGTCCCACTGGCACAACAAATTTCACAAGTGGGGACGAAGCAAAGGACTTAAAAGGATCACTCCCCTGTTGGTAGACACATGCCAGTTTAACACCTTAATCCACTGCAAAGTTAATACAAGAAGGTTTAAGAGGCTCCCAGATTCCTTCACGGGGAAGAAATTTCCATTTTTAGAAAATTCTCTGTAAATATTTGCTCAGAAGCCCCCTGAGCAATCAGCATCCCCTGTCCAGCCTTGCTAGGGAGGAAGTACAATTGCAGAATACATTGCTTTATGTGCTACACTATATGATTCTTAAAGGCAGCATCAATCTTTACTGCAGAGAACTTGCAACCTAAAACAGCCAATATCAATCAGGAGAAGTTTTAGCTGTAGCTGGAAGTCCATTTTTATGGCAAGCATTGAAAAATCATTTAAATCTTTGGGGTGAGGGGGCGGTTAGGTTCCACTTTGATCTCTGAATATTTGTATCAAGTGTATGAATCAGGGCAGTGAATCACAGCAGCTGAATGATTTATAGTTTTCTATGCCGCATCTGAATCACAGGAGGTGGAAGATGTACTGGTGTGACATTTTAGAAAACCGCCCCATCGCTCTTTATGGATTCCTGTGGGTTTCATAATACTCATGCTTAGAAAAAAGAGACTTTATGTAAAGGCAGATCACTTCTCAGTGAACATGAGAAACCACTGTACTATTCTCCAGCATGGATGAAGATTATCAGTATTTTGTATGCTGTTAACAGCCACGATAGAGCACCAGCTTTGGAGAGCGAAGCTGGTCGGAAGGCTGGAGTGAGGAGACTGCATAAAATGTTACCTTGTAACACTTAAAATGGAAACTTACACCCTTTTTTCCCCCTGGCCTTTGCTGGCATAAAACGTGGAAATCTGTTTTTGGCACCAATCCCAGGAGAATTGAATTGAAGAAATAAAGTGTGATTGATAAAAGCATGAAGGAGCATGGCACTTGGGGCAGATTCTCATCCTCTCCAGCAGCCACATACCTGAGCCTACATACAAATGTCTTCAGCATCAAAGGCTCTTTGGATTTTATATGCCTCTGCAAATGGTTTTAAATTGGTCCAGTTTCACCCAATGTCCAGGCTGAATGGTGTGCCCTGAGGACAGTCTGGCTGGAGGATGCTATGGAATGAACTTGTACAAAATCACCTCGTTCTGGCTCATCCCTCATTAGAACAAGTGTCAGCTGGAGGCAGCCTGTTTTGTACCCAGAGGAAAGCAATAAAGCTGTCTGAAAGAGCCCCACTCAACACTTCTGTTACTGCTCACTTTGTCTTTACAACCTTTTAAGAAAGTTGCCTTCTTAAACATGATAAAGCCTCTGTTAGATGTTAAAAGGGCACCTTATTTAGCTAAATTGAGTTTTAAGATGAAAATGGAACAGACTACAAAGT
This sequence comes from Regulus satrapa, assembly GCA_013396955.1. Taxonomy (NCBI): domain Eukaryota; kingdom Metazoa; phylum Chordata; class Aves; order Passeriformes; family Regulidae; genus Regulus; species Regulus satrapa. The sequence goes on along the minus strand of VWZN01011821.1, from coordinate 599,582 downwards.
AACAGCCTGTGCATGGCCCAAGGCAGCGCGTTCTTTAATCCTGCACTTAGTGTAGCCTCTTTCTCCGGAGATGAATTTTAGACATGCATTTGTATATTAATTCAAAATACATCCATTCCCAAGACACAAACAGCAGTGAAAAATATCCACTTCATTTGTTGGTTTCAAGTTCAGCTCATGTCAAATACTCCTGTGCTTGTGAATAAAAGGAAAGGCTTTTTTTTTTTTTTTTCTGCAATCTTTGTGATCCCCTCAGCCCTTTAGGAAAGCTCCATACACCCAGCTCTTCCCTCAGGACTGTCTCTCCAGCCAAATGGCACATTTCTAATTCCCAGAGGCCAGGTAAAAGAACTGGCCACACAATGAGCTGTGTCAGAGCCTTGGGAACCACCTGAGCAATGTTCAGACGGCTGACAAAGTTTTCTGCAAATGGGCTCTCTAAATGCTGGCCAGCTCAGTTCCAGCAGGGAATTTGTTAGGTTTATATTGTCACCTGGATACAACTGCAGTCCATGGATTTGTAGTGGTCTCTCTCTTATGTCAGAAGACAGGATCCCATATTTGTTTATCCATCCAATTACTCTTTGCTCCAGAGAGTGGTCTTACTCTGCAGTGAGTCAAAAGACCATGACAACATGAAAAGAAATCTCCTGATTGCTCCAGCAGCACCCAGCTTTCATGTATCTGGATGTGATTTCTCCTGTGGCTGATGCCAAATCCACCAGGATTCTCCACTGTCCAATGTGTATTGGAAGGTGATTTATGGGCTTCACACCCAAAATAAAATTATTGATCAAACACACTTGAAGCTCAGCTAAGAAGAAAATAGAGGATGTGTATTGCAGGCTTTTCACAAGAGGGTGATTATCTCGTCCAATTGGAGGATTTGCCTTTCCCCCCTTTGTCGTGCAAACAAGAAAAAGCCAGGAATTTTATAATAGCTCTTTCTGTGTAATGTGTATTAGGACCTGAATGGCACTTTAGAAATGTCAAACAGAGGATTCCAAGAGGCTGCAAGGGGTGAAGTATGAGCAACTCCCAGTTTTAATAAAAGCCAGTGGAGAGAGAATCTCCATATTTAAGCTTTTAATTTTGCTACAAGCACTTCTGTAGGACATTTGCTGGGCACATCCATGCAATGATTTTTGGTAAATAAATCCAGTGGGATCAAAGAGCAAGTGTGAAAGGCTTACCCTAATTATGTAGCTGTTATCCTGGGAAACAAGAATGTTTGAAATGTATTTGCAGTATTGAGGGTCTGAATATTACACTTCTGAAGATTTCAATTGCCATGGGCATAGCCCTTCTGTATTACAGCTGGGCACACATTAAAACAGCCCTTGCTGGAGTGATGTGAAAGGCAACAATTTCTGTGTGCTCCAACAAGTGCCCACATTTGTGCAACACATTTGTTATACAGAGATGGGAGCACAACTCTGTGTAGATTTTGGTCTGTTTTTCCCTAAAGTTAGGGCCTTCTGAATCTGGGACTAAAAACAGAAGTAAAAACAGGAGCGGTTAAGATGCAGGTACAAATATGCCAAGTCAAAAAAGAATTCAGCTGCATGTTCTGTTTCACATGCTTTTTCAGCCTCAAGCACACCAAGTTTTGCACAGCTAACAAAATACTGCATAAGAGGCTGGTCATGTTTAGAGGCTTCAAAACTGGAAGTAAACTGCAGGCTATGCACGAGGGCATGTCCTTCTCACACTGCCTCACCAATGCACCTACCAGCCATCCAACAGTGCTCCAAACTGAATATTCCTACCAGCAAACCCAGGCCACACACCTTAAAGTGGGATTTCACAGGAATCTTTAGCTTCTTTCTTGGCTGTCATGGCCTGTGCTGGTGGTGGGGCCTCTATTCCTCTGCAGGGACTGGCCCTGAATCAAATAGGGCTAGACAGAGAGTGTGGAGCTCCCAAACCCTGCTCAAAGCCCTGTTCAACCTGGTCTTGGACACTTCTGGGAATGGGGCAGCCACAATTTCTCTGGGCAATGTGTTCCTGTGTCTCACACCCTCACTGTGTCTCCTCATCCTCATTTTTATCCTCACTCTAAATCTTTAGGTTTAGAGGAAATCTAAAGGATTTTCTCTTCGAATCTAAACTAAACCTGTCTTCTGTCACTTTGAAGCCATTCCCCTTTGTCCTGTCACTACATGCCCTTGTAAAATGTCACAGAATTCACAGAATTATGGGTTGGAAAAGACCTTCAAGAGCGAGCAAGTCGAGTCAAATCTATTACCTAACACCTCAACTACACCACCTCAACTTCCCTCTCCATCTCCCACGTAAGCCCCCTTTAGGTACTGGAAGGTGCTCTTCTAAGGTCTCCAAAGCCTTTCCCTTCTCTAGGTTGAATGGCTCAATTTCTCTCAGCCTTCATAGGAGAGCACGAATAGCTTTCTCAGTGTACAAAGACAGAATAGAAGTACTTAGGACTTCTGTGCAGCCAGTATAGATTCCTGGAGTTTGCTCCCCATGGCCTCAACTTGCTCTGCAAGCATCTGGCGTGGAAAAGTTTCCAGAAGGTAAGGCCTGGTAACACAAGACATCTGGGTGTCTCCCAGGGCTAGACTGAAAACAGCAGAGCCACTCAATGCAGTTGTGTTGATCTTTCTGCTGGTTGTGATTTGCTGCAAAATTTTGACCTTGTTAATTTTTTGTGCCAAAAGGCTTTCTGCTCAATCAGGTATCACCTGACTTACCTGCCTCCCATGCATTCCCTTCCCTCTTCCAGTGGGTATAAAAAAGTCATTAAATGGACTTTGGATATGTGTTGTGAGCTCTGTCTAACTTGACTCTCAGAAATAGAACTTCATGTCTCATGTCTGACATGAACAGTGGTGGCTCTGAGTGCACAGATCTCATCCCAAAGATGCTGCAACCTCAGCCTCAGTCCTCAGTGTTTAATCTCCTGCTGAGGAGCCAGTTTCAGAAGCTACTTCTGCGGTTCAAACAATCACCTGTTTGAGCTATGCAGAAGCTGTCCAGCTCATTTGGTCTAGGCAAGGACATGAGACTGTTTTTCCTAATCACCAGCAGAGGCCAGACTGAACTGGCCATCTCCAATTGAAATATCTGAAAGATCACATCCTATTGGGCCCTTCTCCTCTGGTGCTGTGTATCTCAGACGGCACTGACAAAAGCACATCTTCCATAGGAAGCTTCTGCTTTTACTCATGAGCTTGTTTTGGTCAGATGGCCAGGACAAAAGGTTGTCTGTCTGGGGAGGAATGGATAAAATGTCCAAAGTTCCCTCATGTCCTTGGTCAGCTGATGTCAGCTGGCTCACTCACAGGGGTTTGTGTTGGCAGTGTTTGCAAAGTGCCAGTGTTCTGGCAGAAAGGAGACCTTCAAGATTTTATTTTTTTTTTTAACAGAAAAGCAAACACAACTGTTTAAATAGAGCATTTTCTATGCCTTCAGCAGTATCCTCCCCACTGCCCCAGTCTGTTCCTTGTTTGTAGCTGGGGAAGCAGCACTTGTCACTGATCTGATGGCTGCAGCATAGGCTGCTGGCAAAAACACTGACATTTAGCTAATGCAGTTGAATCAGATAAACAAGCATACAGCCCTGAATTGCTCGCTTTACACCACAGTCCACTTCATTAAGGAATGTCCTAATTATTGAGAAATAGCTGAATTCTGTAGGAGCACCACTTAATTTCTAGTCAGAGCCCATTTATCAGCCTAGTTAAAAGGATGCTTTTCCCTTGCAACTGTATTTATAGTGTAGAAGTTTATCAGCTTTTTAAAAAAGTATGTTTCTTCTGCCTTAATGTGCAGACTCAATGTCCCATAGCCCTTACTGATTCTGTGCCAAGTTTGTGTGGCATTTGATATTCCAAAAACTGAGCGATGTCCCCATTTTCCTCTCACGCTAATACAGTTGGAATACTGTTCATACTGCATCTGTGGCACTGAGTAACCTGGTTTAATTATGGATTGTATTTCCTCCAGTTAATTTCAGCTCTAATATCTTTCACTTCACTGAACAGACTGTCCTCTTTCGCTAAGAAAGAGAGAAAATGAATCATTTTTCCCCAGCTCAGATAGAGAAAGAATAACACTATATTCTAGAATTACACTATATTCTAGCAGCTGTGGTTTATTTCTATTACCAGGACAAGCTGTAAAGGCAGAAAGATTATGAAGTACATTTTAATGTGAGTTGAATAATTTGCATTACTAACTTTTCTGGATTTTTTTTTTTTTTTCTGCAGACCAAAATAAAGATGAAAGGCCAAGTCGAGTGAGACCTAAAAAACAACCTCTTCTGATAAAAATGATGAGCTGTTGCGCAAAACAGTAATTTGTTAGTGGAGTGAAAAAAAAAAAAAAACTAAACAAAAAAAAATCTCTAAAAAGGGCTGTTACTTGCACAAAAAATTTCAAAACCCAGTGCAAGAGTGTAGGAGGCAAAACTAAGTGATAACACACACACAGATGACAAGACAGAATCGATAGTTTAGACTTCTCTAATCTGGTACATCAGATAGGGTGCAGAGCAGCTGCCCAAAGGCTTCTGCAATATCACTGAGATATTCAAAATCAGCTTGGGCAGTGCCTTAGCAAATCACTGATTGGCAAAAAGATATCTGCAACAACAGGAAAATGAACTAAACTACTCACACAGCTGTTTCCCATCTGTAACATCTGCTGCTGAAGTGACCCTGGGGCTATAGCATGTCGTGGGTTTTACACCATGGAATTTAGATGGATTCAGTTTCAAAAATAATTACATGCACGTGGCTACTGTCCTTGATGTTAACAGCACAGCAGGGCTGTGATCACAACGATGGTGAGGTAGAATTCTGAATGGGTCCAGCAACAATGCCAGGTCTGCTTGTCTAAGCTCTGGGTGAGCTGGGCTCATACAGGGAGGGTGTGTCTGAGAGGCTTCCAGGAAGCTGGGAGTTTCAAGAAGAACAAAACCATCTTGGAAATTAGGATCTAGATCAGACTGTACTCCCTCACCGTGATGCTTGATGTTTATTCTATTTGGACAGAAAGAGGCTGTAAGCATTGCACTGAACTCTGGCAGGAAGCTTTTCTTTGTCTTCAGAGTGCTGACATCTCTTCAGAGAATAGTCTTAAAGGCCTGTAGATTATTTGAAGTGCATTTTATAAGATTTTAGATCTGTTAATAACATTTCAAATCATTAACCCATTTTTTAAATTTAGTGAGCTGGTTACTATTAATGGTGATTTATTATTTATCCTCTTCATTCCATTCCCCTTCTGTCTAGATTGGGTAGTTTGTTACACCTTTGAGAATTGCCCAACAAGAAGTATCAAAATTGCCCCCTAGTTTTTTTTTGTTTTCAAATAATGTTGCAATGTTCAGAAAGGAGGGTGTGTGAATAGACTGCTCCTACTCAAGCAGTTACTACAAAGCTGTTTTCACTCAAATATTTGTTATCATGGTATTGATTTCTAACATTTTTGAATGTTATTCCTATTTAATTAAAAAGAATTAAAAAGGAAAAAAACACCAAAACTCCATCATTTTTGTGTATTTGANATCATGGTATTGATTTCTAACATTTTTGAATGTTATTCCTATTTAATTAAAAAGAATTAAGAAGGAAAAAACACCAAAACCCCATCATTTTTGTGTATTTGACTCCAAAAGAGAACAAAAAGGGCATTTTTCTTCATGGCACAGGAAATTATGTAATTTCCTGCCATGCACTCATATCTATGTAAAGAAGAAGTATAAGGTCTTGGCCCTTAAAAGAGCAAAAAATAAAGCTCTGTGACCTGACCAGTTTTAATCCTTTTAGCATTCATACTGTAGCACCATGGGAGATGCATCATGGTCCTTTGATTTTAAAAGGGAGTTTAGCCACACTTGGTCAGGTCACTTGAAGCGTGAAACACAAACGTCAGTTGTTTGGTTTTTTGTTTTTTTCTTTTCCTTTTCTTACCTTACCATTTGCTTATTCAAAACCATTAATCCAGGAACGGCCAACATTTCCACCTAGCAACCAAATGCATTTCTGAACCTTAATTTTGGCTTTGACATGTGATTCTGCAGGAAATGCCATGCATTTGAAGCTGGCATCTGTCAGCTTTCCAGGCTGAATAACTAAAGACATTTTATCTAGGCTCTTAGCTTCAGCAATTTCCAGTGCAGAATTCAGCATCTTTTGATAAATCGTGCATGTGGAGAAGATTTTTCAGAGGTACAAGAAGGAATTTAGAGTCTATTTCTCATTGAGCAAAACTTGGGTGCTTAGTCCTTTTTCTCTGCCTTGATTCTAAAATAGAGCAAAGAAAATTTTACCCTGGGATGGCAAAAGTAGAAATAATTACTGCAATTTGAGCAGAGACATAAATGACCTGAGAATGAGTTTGAAATGCTTGATCATTTTGACCAGATTTGTTGGAAAACCTCAGAGGCAGAGTATAGGAAAACAATGTTCTCAAGGAAGCTCAGTTTCTGCAAATCCAATGGGAGGAATCTGAAAATCATTATGTGAAGCAGACTTGGAAAATTGGCGCTTAAAACTCTTTGAAGGCCTCACTGTTTGATTTGGTTTTAGTCCCTTGTGGGACTAAACCTTACCTCTGGCCTTCACCTTTTTCCCAGGTAAACTGTTCAACACTTGCTGTCCTAAATGAGAAAATGCTGTGATTCATAACAGGACATGAAAATATACTATTCCCTGGGCTTGCCTTGAAACTGATCTAGAAATCACAGCAATAACAGAACATAGTTGTCTTGCTTCTTAAGTGGATGGGAACTGGTTTCTTCACACAATTTCACGTCCACTGAGAAATGCTCTCACTATGATAATTTGGATAATATGTCCAAGTCCTTACATTGATGTATGAAACTCCTCTGATCTTCACAGGAGCTATGGTGCAAAGGAATTACAATAGCCCTGGCTCATTGTTGCCCAGAGTAGTTGGCAATTTGGGGCCTTAAACCTCAGGTCTGCTCATGCCAGGGCTCTGCATGCAGCACCTGCTCTCTCAGCTGTGCCTGTACAGCTCCAGGAACTGACCCAGACAGGGTGTAAAAGAAAAGGTGCACCATGTTGTGAAGGCAGGAGTAGTTTGCCTAGGTGTTCCCATGTAACATTGATCCTTTCTTCCATCCTGGAGTTCATATCATTCCAGAAATCAGGTCACTTTACAGGACCTGCTTTTAACTTCTCCCAGATTAATTCTGACCAATCACTCTATCATTTTCTGATATCTAACCTGAATATATAAATACCTACTTCAGTGAATCTAAATATAAACATCTGCTTTACTGAAATGGTACATAATATCAGTAGGAAAGGAAAGCTGAAAACATCTGGGCTCTCTTCCCAGTTCTGTCCCTGTGTCAGGATTATGACCTTGAGCAAATTGCCTTGGCCAAAATTTTCAAGTCTGTATTTAGACACCAAAATAAATAAGCTGATTTTCAAAGGCACCACAGCTTCTATCAACAAAACTCTAATCACCAATAGACTCTAATGATTACTGTAGGTAAAGTATCTTAGTAAAACAAGCCACGTCCCTCTTGCCATCTGTTACAGGAAAAAAAATTCTCCTTTGATCCATAGATCACCTGTGTGCCTAAACTGCTCGTTTTACCGTGACTACATTACTTTCCCTTTTTACACAGATTAGGCCTCACTCCCACTCATGAGGCAATGTCAAACACGCCAAGTCCAGCTGGAAGAGATGTAAGGAAATATCTTTATATCCTTTGCATACATTTGAAAGGAGAAAGATGAAGCAGAAAGAAAAGAAAGTGCTTTAGGGAGAGTAAAAGAAGAAAGGAACTGTGAGAAAGGATGAATGGGGGGAGGAAATAAAATACTACAGAGAGAGGAAGGAAAGAGTGGACAGGGAGGGACAAGAATGGGAAAATCAGAAAGTATGGTAATCATGTATTAAGGAATGGACAGATTTAGGCAACTCTCCTTCCCTGCACTGGAGGTGCCAGAAAGCACACAGCGAGGATCCACGTGCCTGTGGTGTGCCTCAAGCAGCAGTCATGCACTTCAAAACTGGCTGGATGCTGCTGCTCCCCACCACTTCCATCCATGCTCTGCTAAAACCATGATCCCCTGGGTTCAGGAGCTTCCTTGCTGGAAAAGGCCTCACTGCCCTTGGTCATGGCTGTTTGCCATGGCCGTAGCTCTTCACATCTTCCTGCTTAAACCACTTTGCATCCTGACACCAAGTCACCACAGCCACTTGCCCCTTGCATCCCTGGCACCTGACCCCCTGCTTGGGCTCACCAGGATCATCCTGCTGTCATTAGTGGCCCCCTATGCTCGCCTGCTGTCTGTAAAGAAGCAAAGTCACTGCTGCTGTGGAAATTGTAACTCAGATCTTGCCAGCTCTTTGAAATCTTCACAGTTTGGACACTGAATTCTTTTCATCTGTAAATCCAGAAGTAGGAAGGGGCAATTCTTGCCCAATGGAAAAAAAAATAAAATAAAAAGACTGCTCATTATAAAAGTCCTTAAAAAACCTATTTCATCTATAAATTTATAAATGATCAAACAGTGTGTTTGATGCAGACATTTTAAGGGAAATCAAGCCAGTAAGTTGTTGGAAGTGTTGTTGCCAAGGCCTTGGAACAGGGTTCTTATGTCTAAAAGCTGGGAATCTCACTGGACTCTCTGCAGATAGAGAGTGGATATAGCAGATCAACCATGAGTAGTTTCTTCAAAGCTGTAAAAGTGAGTGGAGTTTGGAAAGAAAAAAAATAGAAAGGGAAAAACTGGTGTCCCTCTTCTGACTTATTGGATTAAAACCAGAATTTCAGAGCTTGCTTCACAAAAATTTACTCTCAATCCAAGGCTGCAGCAAACCCAGATGAACTGACCCACCAATGGATTAAACTGCAAATCTCCTGGAGTGTTTTGTGGTTCCTGCACCAACAACCACTCATCTTTGTGCTCTGGGGAAAGCAGAACCTGAGGCAAAGATGCTAAATTCTGTTCAGGGCTCACCTCAGTACTGTTGCAACAGGAGTCACTGTGTACAGTGGGGACACCTGTGGAGCACAGGAGCTCTCAAGGACACTGGAGTTGTTCAGTAAAATGAATATGTGTTGTACCTGGCAGTGGGAAAACTTTACAAGCTCTGAGTGGTTTGATATTTTGCAGTGGTAACAGGCACAGCTGGTGCCTGATAAATCCAATGGCTCATGTGGCCAGGTGTTCTCCTCTTCAGTGGGACAAACCAGATTGTGCCAGATGGTTTCTCTCTCTCAGGGAGCTGCCTTAATTATAATTAGTGCTGTGCCACCTACGCATTAAGTCCTTCCAGCTTCTATACACATGGGGTTAATGCACGGAGAGGCATCAAGATAATGTGTACATTCAGGAAACAGTGAAGTCACCCTGCATTGCAAGCCACCTTGCCCTAGTTTTGTACCAAAGCATGTAACACCAAGAGCAGTTGCACTGTGACAAGCTGACAATAAACCTAGCAATCTTATATATCAGCAAGGGATTCTCCACACCCACAACTACTCCAAAAAAGCCAAGGTTTAAAACCTCACCCTGCCCAGAGGTGAGTGATGAGGAAGCTCTTGGATTCACCACTTCATAGATCAAGTTTATGCAAAGTATGTTGCAATAGGCCTACTTTTTCCTCCCATACTTCTCAGCGTTGCTATTTTAGATTGCAGTTTCCTGTGTGTTTTAATAAAATTCCAGTTTCCATCCAAGTGTAACTTGATGAAGAGGACAAGAAAAATGAATCATGCTCAAGCATCAATACCGATGCTACATTCACCATTTCCTATCTGACATAAAATGTAAAAGAAAAGAAAAACAAATTTCTATCATATATCACTAGGTATATTTGGTTAAATATGTTGGATAATAATCTGTTGCACTGATTAATAAAAATACATTCCAACTTTAATGCAAGATTATTCCTATCTTGGAAGTCAACATATTACCTATGAATGAGAAGCAGCATGACAAAACCAATTAAAAAGAATAGAGAGAAAAGAAGGGGAAATTGTCAGTTTAAACCAAGACTTGCAGCTTGCTGATTTGTAATATGAAATTCAAATCTGTGTATCTGTCTAGATTTTTCTATTTGCTTGTTTATATGATAAACATTTTAATGCTCAGACCTTTCAAAGGAAAATCTCATAACGTCCATACTTCATCCTGTGGTGTATTGAGGCTCTAAACAGACTGCCAGATGAAGGCAAAGATTAAAAGATAGCAAAGGGTTGCCAGGCTGGAAGCCTGAATTAAATCCATTAAGGTATATTTGAATAGGCAGATAAGTAAGGAACAGCAAGCTGGGCTGATGAGCTTCTTCAGAGAGAAGAAACCACGGTGAGAGTTGCCACGCATGGCAAAGCTCAGGCCACCTGCTACTCATCTCCAGAGACTATTGAAGTCCTGTTGGGAGTTCACCCATCAAGGGACGTCCTGCCGTGATAAATCAAACTAAAGTGACAAGGGAGGTCTTCAGCCATAAGGTCATTTAATAAAGTAAGGGAAGAGTCACACGTGGAAGTGTAAATACCCTGCGCACTTGTTCAACCTGGTGCTAAAGAGCTGTTGAAGTGGATATGGAGGATGCAAAATAAAAGAAAGATGGAAGGATTTCAGAGTCTATTGACCTGCTCCCTAGGTCCTGAGGGTGGTTTTCCATCTGCTCTAGCAACATAATTAAACGTTTGTGAACTAATGACAGTATGTGGCTTTTGTCACCAAAAGAACAGACAGTGGTAAACAAAACCCTATTTACAAGAGGCAGGGAGGAGGGAAATGTGACTCTGCTGTTGAAATTAGAGATAAACAAAATCACACCACTTAGCTAAAGAGCCTGTCTAGACAGAGGAAGAACAAAAACAAATGACAAAAGCTTGATGTTATTCTTGTGAGAGAGAGAGAGAGGGAAAAATTATTTTGTAGCTAGGCAAAAGTCATCACACTGAAGAATGTCAAGACTACAACATTGAGATCACTGAATATTACCTATTTTACACTACAGAGTAAGATAATCTAACCAGAGCAAGGCCTTATTAATTTTGAAAAACCTGGCAAGATTACAAACAGCTTAGGAAATCAGTGAGAAAAACCAACCAAACAGATTTTAGTCCTAGAACTGCCAAGAGCTGGAAGCATACACTGAGGCTTCACCTACAGGGTAGATCTACTCTGTTCCACCTAGATCAGTAAAACTTCATTTAAAAGAAAGCGATTATAACTAATCCACTGTGAAATCCTTCCAAATAAGCTGTCCACAGGAAGAGCTGTTCCAAAAAAGACAGGATGGAACAGTAACTCTATAACACTCATGCCAAACAACTTTCCCACCAACGTGCCCCTGGAGAGGAGAGGGTGCGTTTAAAGGTAAAACAATAAACATCCTTCAACAACAGTGAGGTTTCTTTATTCCAGCAGTGATTCTGAACCACTCTGAGCTGAGAACTTTTATGTAATTTTCTAACTAGCATAATTTAAAATCCAGCCAATTTAAAATCACAGATTATGTACAATGCATCTGCTGGTAAATGATGAAATTCTGTCTTGAAATGTCTCTCAGTGACTGCAGACAGCCAGGACTTTTCCTTTTTTGTGGGCTGAAGTGGAAGAAGGCAGATAGCACACATACAGCCAGATCCTGCTCCTCACTGAGCAGGCACTTCTGAAAAGTGAAACAAGGATTTGGCAGAGCAAAACAATTGTGTATGAATAGAATGGCAGGGAGAAGGACAGCTGCTCGGCCCTAAGTAATCCATGGAGTCTGAATACACCATAATACAAGGAGTTCAAGATGGAGGAGACGCAAGAATGGCAGTGTCAAATGGAGCAGATAGTGGCTTCTTGGCAGCTGGGACATTAATTCCTTCCAAACATAAAAAGTCAGCAGATAATCGAGGTTTTGAGCAATACGACATCAGAGGGAACCTTGCCCTAATTATTTTTGGTTGGTTTTAGGGTGGGTTGCTACTCTAAGACATCACTACTGCTTCATTCATGAGACTGCAGGTCTCACGCAGGTGCAAACCTTTGGAGGCAAGTGGTCTCTGGCTCCCTCTGAACAGTTACATTTTCATCAATACCATAGTCTTCTTCTTCCTCATATGCTTGCTGCTGGTTGAGGTCAGTCTTGTCATTCAGGGGCAAAGGATGAAGGCACAGGAGGATGAGGATGGTTGGCAATGCTGGGTATCAAATGGCTGTGGAGGGAACACTAAAACAAAGGGTAGAGGTGAACAGAAGGGAACAGCTGTACAGTGTTTCTGGCCTGTTGTCTGGTAGCAATGAACCCCCTAAAGGATAAGATGTCCTTATGGATATCTGGGAATTAGTTTTATCCCAGCTCTGAGTCCAGTCATGGACTAATTAACTTAAACTCCCTTGGTCTTTGTTTTTTTTCCAATTCACAACATATGAGTAGGTGTGTGGAGACAAGGGGTTACACATATTTCATTGAACAGTCATACTACTACCATTAATTTATTAAGCTATTCCGGAGCTACCTGTCAAAAGAGGTTTGGCCAGCAGGTCAATGAAGGTGATTCTCACCCTCTACTCTGCGCTCTTGAGACCCCACCCAGAGGGCTGAGTCTGGCTCTGGGGCCCCCACCACAAGAAAGATGTGGACCTGTTGGTGTAAGTCCAGAGGAGACCAAGGGCTGGAGCACCTCTCCTACAAAGACAGGCTGAGAGAGCTGGGATTGTTCAACCCAGAGGAGAGAAAAGGTCCTGGGAGAACTTAGAGCACCTTCCAGTACTTGAAAGGTACAGGGGAGCTGGAGAGAGACTTTCTACACAGGCATAGAGGGACTTTCCAAGGGCATGTAGTGATAGGACAAGGGCGAATGGATCCAGACTGAAAGAGGGTAAGTTCAGATTAGACAACAGGAAAAAAAGCTTCACTTTGAGGCTGGTAAGGCACTGGCACAGGTTGCTCAGAGAATCTGTGGATGTCCCATCCTGGAAGTGTTCAAAACCAAGTTGGATGGGGCTCTGAGCAACCTGGTCTAGTGGAAGGTGCCCCTGCCTATGGTGGGAGGTTGGAAATGGGTGAGAGTCCAGGTCCTTCCTAACCATTCTATTCCATGATCTCAGCGTATGGCCTGCTCCACTTCCACCTGCACACTTGCCACTTCACCGGACCTGAAATTGTGAAGCCTCTCTGGAAATCATCTCACATTTCTTGGGGATCGGTTTTTTGTTTGTTTTCTCCTGTGCTATGAAACGCTCTGCTGGTTTCAGACACCGACAGGCGCTCTAAGCTCTCCCCGGAGCGTTCTCTTCTCCAGGCTAATCAGTAGCAGCAGCTCTCTCTCCCTTATTTGAGGGTCCGTTCCCTGAGGGACGCGCGGGGGCAGCAGTGTCCCGGGAGGGGGGGGGCGCCTGTCCCGGCCCTGTCCCGGTCCGAGGGGCGGCCCTATCCCGGCCCTATCCCGGTCCTGTCCCGGTCCGAGGGGCGGCCCTATCCCGGCCCTATCCCGGTCCTGTCCCGGTCCGAGGGGCGGCCCTATCCCGGCCCTATCCCGGTCCTGTCCCGGTCCGAGGGGCGGCCCTATCCCGGCCCTATCCCGGTCCTGTCCCGGTCCGAGGGGCGGCCCTATCCCGGCCCTATCCCGGTCCTGTCCCGGTCCGAGGGGCGGCCCTATCCCGGCCCTGTCCTGGCTCTATTCCGGCCCTGTCCCTGTCCTGTCCCGGCTCTATCCCGGCCCTATCCCGGCCCTATCTCGGCCCTG
>VWZN01011821.1:525149-585115 GCA_013396955.1 Regulus satrapa | reverse complement strand
TTTTTTTTGGTTTTTTTTTTCGTTTTCAGCATTCAGAATAGTGCTGTTGTCAGAGACGTGTGCATTTTTCCTCTTAGAGGCGCGACATCCCAAAAGTAGTCCCTGGACCTGTGTGATGAGGACCTATAATATTTGCTTTTGAAGGGCTGAGGTTTTTTCGGGGAGTGGTTTCTTCGTGGATTTATCAGTCAGAAGTGTGTTCTGCATGAAGCAGTATTTGGGAATCCACAAGTTAATAAGATCCAAGAAAGGGAATGTTTGAAGTGGAAAGCCCCCAAATAAACGAGCAGTTGCCTACACTGATAAAAAGAACTTTGTATCAATAGCCAAATCTCGTGCAATCTTGTATGGTACCACCTTATCTGATCAGGTCAGTTGACTAAAATGAGGTAGATGTCTGTTCTCTGAGAAATACTCTTTGTTCTTTCTTGTTTGTGACACACAATTATTGCTGTGCTGGCCTTTCAGTTGAATCGTTTTGAAAAAGGAAATTCACACAATATTCCAAGAACAGAAGGGAGGATATGTATTTGTGTAGTAGGGATTTTCTGTGGAATTACTGGTGAATTTGTTAACACCCTCAAGGTTTTGACATTTAAATACGAAGTTCACAAGCTGGTGCATTCACACATGCTCATCAACTAGCGAAAAAATATCTGCAAATTGCTGTTGTTGGAGTATGCCTTGTGTGATTCCTAGAGTAACAGTCCAGCCTGGACTATGTAGCTTGATGTTATAGATTAAATGATAAGGAAGGTGGGTTTTTTTTTGGGAGGGGTCTTCTGCAGTTGTCCTCAGATCTTTGTAGAGGATGTGGTTCACTAGATGTCTGGAATTCTTGTCTGGGCACTGCTGGTAGATGAACCTGGCAGTTATTGCAAAGTATTTCACATATGAAGGGAAGAGACTGTCAAAGGCACCTTCTTTTCCAAAGCAGTTTTCTGGTTGCATCTTCCTGCACTTTTTAGACGTGTAATATTAATATATCTCACAAATATCAACCAGGCTTTTCACAAGTTGGTTTCACTTTTTTTTTTTTTTCTTTTTTTTTTTCTTTTTTTTTTTCTTTTAAAGGGATAGACGAAATGAACCCTTTCTATTTTCTGGGTTTTGGACATTCTCATCTAGGCTTCTTTGGGAACAGGAGTGGACCTTTCAACAGAACAAATGAGACTTACTGCTACAGCACTGCCCAGGGCAGCACGGTGCTCCAAGGAGTAACTTTTGGTGGAATCCCAACTGTCCTGCTGCTTGACGTAACCTTCTTTTTTGTAAGCCCAGTTTTCTATTTCTTGTATTGAAAGTACTTCTGGCCTTTTCAAAAGTCAGATTGTTTGGAGTTCTCTTATTGATTGGCTTGGAATTTGGTTTCTGAGAATGTTCAGAATAAGAAATGAGGCCATCCTGGGAACATCAAAGTGCTTTTCA
The DNA here is from genome assembly GCA_013396955.1 of Regulus satrapa. Lineage (NCBI taxonomy): Eukaryota > Metazoa > Chordata > Aves > Passeriformes > Regulidae > Regulus > Regulus satrapa. The sequence continues at coordinate 583,687 of VWZN01011821.1, read as the reverse complement.
CGTGTTGATAAATGTTTGCATACAGATGGGATGGTGGTGTCACTGTATGTTGGATGTGTAGATGTAGGGAGTGTGCAGTTTTACAGGATCTATGTGTGGAGTCAGTGAATTTTCACTGCAGCTCAAATTTTCATGTTTTATCTTCACAGCAGGAACATTTGGGTTTAAGTACTGGGTGCATTTTCAGGAAGGGGACACCATCACTACCTCGGTTGTGAAATGACAGATTTTCCATATTGTATTGCCTTTTGAAAAAAATCAACTTTTAAAAAATTAGATTTCCTGTAGAGGAAGATGAAACAATGTACTGACCAGCTCAGTCCTGACAAAAGGTGGAATATGATCAGTTGCTATCTGGGACGTTCCAGGACAGGCCTGAAACTGCACTAAAACTTGTTCTTATTTTTTGTAAGCTTGGTCTAGGTGGTCTTCAGCCACCAGAATCAGGGCTGAAGACCTGCAAATTGGCTTGAGAAGAGGGTCTGTGGTAGTAAAATAGACTGAAGGGGTATCTGTTTCTGAGTTCTGGAAATCTGCTGTAAAGAAACTCAAAGTACCTGTGGTCTGAGCTGCTCATTCTGTAGGAATATAGAGAATATTCCTCAAAATTATGTAGTGGCATTCTTGTTGATTTGGTGTATGCTACCATAAATCCATTTTCTGAGGATGTACAGCATTTACAGCTCTGTGTGACCACTGGTACACCATTTAATAACATTTAGTTGAAGTGTTTGCCTTTTCTTTAAAAGCTGGGTCTCAATTTTAAGACACTGAGTCTGCTTTTGAGTTCCTTGCTGTTGAACTCTGCACACAAGTAGGGTTAAGTAGAGAGTTGGGTGCAGTGCAAAAAGCTCCTCTCTTCTTCAGGTACCAAGTACTGAAAATTATTTCTCAACTCCTGTATTCTTTGTTTCATGACAATTTTACTGCATATCCTTTCAGTAACTGTCAGTTGATGGGTTTCTGCTGTTTCTAGGCTGGTTTCCAAAGGAAGTGAGGTTTATATATTTCATTGTCTTCCTATTTTTATCTGGCAGTCCTGCCTAATAACTGTAGAATACTCTAGCCAATTTCAACTGAAGTTGTGAAGAATCTAGAGAGCTTTCCTGCTGCACCAAGTTTAAGGACCAGATGAAGGAGGAAGATCTAAATCAATCCTCCCTGTTAGGAGGAAGGCTCCCATAAGAAAGTTACATTCATTGTGAAATGTGGAAATTAACTGTGTAATCTTGACACAGAGATAATCTGGACACGTATCCTGGTTGACCAGTCAGTATTTGATCCCAATAAATGGCATCACTAACATCACTTTCCAGCCTAACAGGTATGGGATGGAGGAGGAGCCAGGAGGTGAGGGTGTATGCTACATATGCACAGAAAACAGGCTTACTTCCTTACTTTCTGTAAAGCAAATTGTTTCTTAAAAAAGAATTTAAAAATCTATGAAATACTCAGTGAGGGAGCTTTTTTCTTGTTTTCTTTGTCCCTTTCAAAAAGGGAAAATACAGAGGGCAGATTAAAAATACATGGCAGAAATCAGAGATGGGTAGTTTTGGTCCCGGATAGGTAGCATGGCCACCACTGAGTTAGTTGGCATATGATAATTGATTTTGGAGCTAGGATAGCATTTTTTGTCAGTTCTTACAAACTTAAGAATGATTATTTTGAAATGGGAAAAAAAAAATATAAAAATCTATTTTTTTTATTTTCTAGATTTTAATATTACTGTTTTCCATTATAAGAAAGAGATTCTGGGACTATGGTCGTGTTGCTCTGGTGTCAGAAGTTGAAAGGTAAAAAATAAATGCAATCGGACTGATTTGTTGAAACCATTTTGGGGAGTGGGGAGGAAAGTACAATAAATGTGGCTTATATTAGGTGCATTTGTATCAATTAGATATGTTTGTAATCACCTCACACTGCTCTGTGTGAAATACATCCCCCTCAGAGAATTACTGTCCGTGGTTTCAACCGTAAGTCCTGTGTTTCTATTGCCATGAATTTCATCCTACAGCTGTGAGTAAAGGAAGTGGAAGTAAGGGAATAAGCTGCTTGTCTGCTGATGTGCTGCACATTGATCTTTGCAGTGTGCTTCTATACCAGGGGGATATTAACAAGTTTGTCTTGGCTTAAGCCCAGTGTATTCCCAGAGCTTCCTGCACAGCCTGTGCCACAAAATCTCACAAGGGTTCAAAAATAAAAACTTACAGTAGCAGGTTTCTGAAATTCTTCACTAATTTTTAGTAATATTTCAAGTGAGCTTTTGATTTTTAATTTTTTTTTTCCTGTAGGATGATGTGTTGGGATGTTTAAAATTGAAGCTGTGTGTGCAGTGGGAAACTTTAATAGTGACCCTCTTCCTGGTGCAATCAAGTTGTGGTAGAATCACAACTGAACAACAGGAAAGAACTCAAACCCCGTTTTTAGGTGCAATCAATGGACAGTTGTGAAAGATAGATGATGTAAAATAAAATGGGCAATGACTGAGAGGGCTTTAATCCAGCTGGCTGAGGCAGCAGTCATGAAGATGTTCTGGAAATGGGCTGTGGAGGCATGGGACCAAGAGGCTGGAGCAGTCAGTCAGACACTCAGGAATCCGTGTTTTTGTCCTGCTGGCCAGTGAGCTGAGCCAAGAGGCCAAAATTACAAAGATACCTTGGAGCACACACCATTCTAACAGGTGTCCTCCTGTAATTATCATTGCAACATTTCTTTTGAGCAACAAACTGAAAACAGGCACTCTGCTACTTTTGAGGGCTACAGAGTTTCTAGATGTTTCTGGCCTGGCTGCAAGACTGTTTGTGTGAGGAGGTGGCTCTGTGGGGGTTTAGTTGTGAGGAGGAATTGTGAGCAGGGGCTGTACCTTAAAGGAAGAAAGGTGGAGGGAAAAGAAGCTACGTCTTGTAGTCAGGAAGCCAGCTTGAAAAATCTGATCCTGGCTAGGCTCCCAAAACTGTGTTGTGTTCTGTTACATCACTGTGGTTTTAATATCCTGATAAAATGTTCTTTTCTTCCAAGTTCGGTCATGTGCTCTCATGTTCGGAGCTCACGTGTCCTCTCTGTTCAACACAAGACACACGAGTTACTATAATCAGACATGTGCTGCAGGGTGAAAAACACAGCTTCCATAAGGGAAAATGTGTTTGTACCACATCCCTTAGTCAGAATTGTTAAAGTTGAAATAATTCTATAAAACTCCACCATCTGTTGTTAGAGATACTTAAAAACATCATTTAATGTGTTTTAGTGAATCAAGATATAACCGGTTGTCAACATCATCATCAGTACCTGAAGATCTTGAATATGATAAGGTAAGTACTCTAGAGTTCTGATAATACTTTCTGAATGGAATATGCTGTAATTTGCCATTCCATATAGTCCAATGAACAATCATCAAACTGGAAGTTCATATCTTTGCAGAAATTAATAATGCGTTGTTAACTGTGCTTTTATAGAACCACAGTCTCTGTTTCCTGACAAGCTGTTGCCATATCATAAAACCAGTATCTTGTGTCATTGTTTCTAAGTCTGTTTTGTTGTGGGTTTTTTGGTTTGTTTTTTTTGTTTGTTTTGTTTTGGTTTTTTAGAGAGGAACTATATGTTAGAGTTTCAGATGGGGAGGGGAGAGTCAGAAAAAAAGACTAGTAAATAATTTGTACTGGAATAACAGTTCGAAAAGCTACATTGTGTTCACGTTGCAAATAATGCCTAGCTGCTCTTTACAGTACATTGTTTTCCTGACAGTGTTGAGAAAACTGGATGCAAGTGTGAGGCCAATAATAGTGTTATGCACTCTTAATAATCAAATTGGTTTGGAGTGGAGGGTGATATTTTGGTCAGACTTTTAACTGGCTCCCTCCGTGGTCTTTCTGAAGTTGAGGTGTACCAACACCTCTATAATTTTGTGTTGCAACTTCAGAATGAACCATACAAGAGTTGTCCAGTGGTGGTATCCTAAGTTTTCAACATGCATCAACTTAATATTTAGCCTTGCAATTAATTATTTGTGTGAGCATCAAAAGCATACTAGTTTTTGATCAGGATTACTCTGCTGTTAGTGTGCTTTACTTCATCTTTTTAAAACCCTAAAGCAACTTTAGCTGCTGAGTAACACGTGTCTATTTAGCCAGATAATGTTCACTTGAAAGAAGAGCCCTTTTGAGAGAGAAGGGTTTTTTTTCTGAACTATAGTGGAGTGATCAGTAAGATGTGAATTGTGCCATCCAGTTTCATTGGGGGATTTGTAAACTTATATAAGAAGCCTTTCTGTTAATGTAAACACAGCAGTGTTTTTAACAAGCATTTAACTGATTAACTTGTATTAGACCCTTGTATTTCAGAGAAAAAAAACTACCAGCTTTTTAGCTAAGAGGTTGTCTTAATAGAAAGGCTTGTCTTAATTGGGTGGGTTAGACTCTATTTTCTCTATGTCAGCTTCTAAAAACTTCTTTTTTTTTTATTTATAGGGGTTTTGTTCTTGGATTACAGCTGCTTTTCGGATGCAGTAAGTATATGAAACAGAAATAGTGAGCTGTGGTTTGCTTTGATCTTTTCTAATTTAGAAAGGTGGTTTTCATTCAAAAAATGTGGGGGTTATTTTCCCCTTTGAGTAGATAGAATTTTAATGCAAGCACTGATTCAGGTGCCTCTGGTTGGTTGAAAAAAGGAAGTGAAAACAAGGTCAACTTATGGGAACACTTTTTCAGGATACAGTTGTTCTGCTAGCAGCCCAGAGACTTCTCAGTCTTGGAACAGTGTGTGAATCTGCGTGAATCTATAGAATTTGTATGGATTCAGAGCTAATAATTACACTCTAGGATTTAATTAAATTATACTCTAGGATTTTACTCTTGATAGAGTACCTTGTGGGTGTTTCTTTGTTTGAAGGCAGTAGGACCCCAGGCAGGCAATGGGATTTCCCTGCAAGTGTTTCTGCGGAGAGCTGGTGGTTTACTTGGGGCTGGAATTGACTAAGTAGGAAAAGTCCATCCCAGTATTTCCCAGAAACTGAATGTTAGACATATGATGTGTGTTCTTTTTGTGTCTTGGGGCTTAGTAGAGCATCACTTTAAAAATTAACATCTATCTTGGATACATTGAAAAATGAAAGGGGTGGGGGTTAAGCCTGTCTTTCTCCGTTTTTGCCAGTTCCTTCCTTTTCCAAGTTCTCCTGTTCTAGTGATCTAATCTGCTGACAGTGGAGAGATGGTGAGAGTTCATTCCAAAGCCTTTTATATCTCCTGTTACCTGGGTGTCACAAGAGTGAGGTGGTTCTGTTGTAATTTGCCAGACAGGGAGCCTTTATGGAGATGAGTAAATACTGTCACTGATCTTAAATTTGGAGAGCTAGGCTTGTGACTGGCATAAAGCAGGAGGTCACAGCAAAAGGCTTTGTCCTCTTCTGTCCAAAATAAATTGGATTCATATTTCCTTTTCAGATGAATGTTTCAATCTTAAATTCCCTAGTGTTAAGTTTTGTGTGGTGGTATTGCACAAGAAAAACACACTTTTAGAACCTGGATTTACACATGAAGGAACACAGCCATTTTGAAAGCCAATAGGGATTGATGGGAATGGGGATGTCCCTGAGCAGACTGAGGATTTAATATCTGTTCATAAACCACTCCTAAGAAGCCTAAGTAGACTGAACATGTGTTTTTGTGTCTGATGCAGTGATGATGAGATTCACGAGAGGTGTGGTGAAGATGCCATCCATTACCTCGCCTTCCAGCGTCACATCATCTGCTTGCTGATTGCTATCAGCATTTTGTCTGTGTGTGTGATATTGCCTGTCAATCTCTCAGGTGATCTGCTGGGTAAGAATTTATTTTTTGCATTCTTAGAGCAACTCTTTATTTTATATAATAGTAAAAACTAGATTTTTTAAAATATTAAAAGGTTTATAAGGTGGTGTTTTAACCACTGTAGTGGTTTGACTCTGGCTGGATGTCATCTTCACAAACTGCTGCAGCAGAGCTCACTCTTCTACAGGGTGCAGTCCTTCGTTCACTGCATGGGTCCCCCTCAGGGTCATGAGTCCCACCAGGAAACCTGCTCCCATGGGCTCCTCTCTCCATGGGTCCACAGGTCTTTGCCAGCACCCTTGTCCAGCACAGGCCTCCCACAGGATTACAGCCTCCTCCTGTCATGGGCTGCAGGGGAACCTCAGCTCTGGTGCCTGAAGCACCTCCTGCTCCTCCTTCTGCACTGACCTTGGTGTCTGCAGACTTGTTTCTCTCACATATTCTCCCTCTGCTCTTCTCTTTCTGCAATTTGATCTGCACAATAAATAACTTTTCTCCTTCTGAAACGTGTTATCACAGAGGTGTTACTGTAATTGCTAATTGGCTTGGCCTCGGCCAGCAGTGGGTCTGTCCTGGAGCTGGCTGGAACTTTCTTGGATGTGGGAGAAGCTTCTAGCAGCTTCTCACAGGATCCACCCCTGTAGCCCCCTGTTACCTCAGCCTGGCCACACAAACCCAGTGCACCGCCTCAGTCTGATGTGAAATTTGTGTGATTGTAGGGGACTCTTCTAACCATTGTCAGAAACAAGGTTGAAGATCTCCTGCAAACATAGGTGACAAGACTTAAAAGGCTCAAGGAAGGATTAACTTCACCCATGCCCTCTAAAGTGGTGTTGATCATTATGGTTTTTATTGGTGGTGATTGTCAATGGAAAACATCTTCACAGCTAAGAAATCTTTTTTGGTGTCCAGTCTGAACCTCTTTTGCTTCAATTAATTTAAAATCAATTTTTTTTTGATCTTTCACTGGAGATAACAGATTATTCTTTTCTTTTTTACAAATTTGTTGTAGCTGCTTGAGAATTATAAGAATTTTTATCTGCTTTTTCCTATTTCTCATAAACAAAACAAGCCAGTTGATTTGGTCTTTAATGAGAAATGTTTTCCATTTGGCTGATCCTAAAATCATCAGCCATGCATTGAATTTTTGTTTTAATCTAGCTACACTGTATCCCATTGTTCCTTTATATCTTGGTTTGTGTCTCAAAACCAGACAAACCTTGCAGAGACTTTGTCAGTAGATAAAGTTAATTTTGTTTCTTGCTGTCTAGGCCTGATTATGTCTTCCAGAGTGGCACCCACAGTAATCATGTCCTCTACTCTGCCATTCAGTTTGCTGGTGGGAAACCTGAGTTCTTTGAGTGTGGTCTCTGTTAAACCCTGTTTCTGCATTCTTCCATTTTTGATTGTGAGCCCTTACAATCCCATTTCATACCTAGCTTTATATCAGTCTCATCAAGATCACATTTCAAGTGTTGTTCATGGTTATTAAGAACCTTGTGACATAGTTCTTGTCTGTAATAGTTCTTGTTTGTTCATTGTACCTTTTCCTTTTTGTATTGTTTCCCTGTTAAACGTCCATCTCTGACCTCCCTTTTATGAGCTCCTTCTTGCAATTCTCTGTTTATATTCATATCAGCTTTCTATTAAAGCAGGACAATATAGCTTCTGTTTTTCTGCATTAACCTTTGTGAGTCTAGGAAATACAGCAGAAACCAAAGCTTTGGTATTCTCTCCCCTCCTTCTTCCTCTTCCACTGTAAGCTGATTTTGTGCATTTGCAGTTCTTTCAGTTGTGATGACTTAATTTGCAATATGCTTTTACAGTCTGGACTAGAAAGATCTTTCTAGATACACTTAGCTCATTTTCCTTTGTGATCATTTACTCAATTTTCCCTCCCTTGCATTATAATTTTTTTAAGTACTTGACAGTCTAGAGAAATAATGTCATGTAAACCCATTTTTGACCTTGCCAAGGTTGTCAACACTGTTTTGTCAACACTGAATTAATGTGTTAATAAAATTGTGTTAAGAAATTAATAATTAATTTCTTATCTCAGCTTAAAAGCCTGAGATAAGAAACCAGTTAAGATGAAAGAAAAATGTGAAGGAAATCCCTAAGCAATATTGTTAATGGATGTGAAGGGAGATTGGAGGGAGAAAGGGAACTGCTTCAAAGATCTAGTGTCTAGATTTTCAAAACACTCTACAGTTTTTCTTGATTGTATGTAGTATAATCTAGGGATGTTTTTTCCAACTATAAAATGCATGCCAGAGTAAACCAGCACTGATTATAATTCTAAATCTTTTTATCAATCAACTTGCTCAGCATTGAAGAAAAATATATCAACTTCTTTAAAAAATAGCATAAAAGCTGACTTTCTGACAGCAATTGTCGCGCCAGTTAATTTTCCTACTTGTTCTTTCTAGATAAAGATCCCTATAGTTTTGGAAGAACAACTATAGTAAACTTACAAACCAGGTGAGTAGGCCTTGCAGAGTCCCTCTGTGCTGATGTCTGTTTCCTGCCATGATCTCTAAATGCTCATGGGGTTGGAATAACTTAATCCCCCTCCATCAACTGAAACTGGGATATGTCCTGCTTCAGGCTGTGCACTTACAATGCTGATAAGAAATCTTGAGATTGGGCTTCTGGTCTCTCAGATCTCACTTCTTACACCACACTTCTCTTGGCTAATGACTGTACACCTAGTGATATTATTTTCAGAAATTTCAGAAAGGAAACCATGCTTCAGAAGGAAGGTAAAGCTGATAGCATTACTGGAATGTGTAGCTGGGATGATTTAAATTCCCTTACATTAGATTTATGTCTGTGCATCTCTCTCCCATCTGATATTACAATTAAAATTATTTCTATGTGTTTTAAAAAGTCTGTAAAATAGTTGAAGCATAAAGCTGCACAAATCTTCTGATTTATTCTTGATCAGTCCCCATCAATCCCTGGCACTGTGTCCAGTAGAATTTCTGTTTTGTTTAACCATGTTATGAAACCAAGTAACTTACGGGGATTTTTTTACTTTTTTTTAATCTGTAAAATAGGTTCCTGTATTTTAGTTTAATTGCAATTATTAATGCTCTTCACAAAACTGAAGAGCTGTTCACAGAACAGAACTGCTGTAAGCTTTGAAGAAGAAGCTATCAGAAAAGCATCATTTATTCCCCATATGAGGATGTTTTTCATTTGAATAAGGATTGTGTTCAAGGAGAATGCAATTATGCACTCAGCACAGTAAATAATAAAGTAAATAATAAACATTTGGGCAAATAGCATCATATGTGCTATAGGTCACCTGAATGAGAAAGTGGAAGCCAAACACTGCCTAAATATGTCCGTGTCATAGAGGATCTGTTTTCTTTTTAGCTCCATGACCCATAGAATTTTATGAGAAGCAAATAATCCTGTTGGCTGTCCAAGGCATCTGCATAAGTGTGACTGACTACCAGTAACTGCCTTTTTTTCTTGTTTTGTGTCCAGTGAGAGGTTTTGTTCTGATTATAATTTTGATAGCTGCTTGTATCAGTTGGACAATTGGTTCTTCCTGTTTCTCATAATCCTAACGTTTTGTCTGACAGCAATAATCTTCTTTGGCTGCACACAGTTTTTGCTGTTGTTTACCTGATTCTGACTGTTGTCTTCATGAGGCATCACATGAAGTATGTCACATATAAAGAAGAAAACATAGTAAGTGTCTGTGTTGGAGTGAAAAAAGTGTATTTGCCAATGGATAATGCTAAAAAAGCAGATTGCTGAGGCACCTCCTGCATGCTAGAATGCGACATAAATGTGAAGGAATTGACTGATAGCAATGATCTACTGAGTGAATTGTGAAAAATGGATGGAGAGAAGGGGGTTGGGGAGGGATTTGTGAAATTTTGCTGTGACCTATTACCAAGGTAGAAGATGCTGTCTTAAATAGATGAGCTCCCACCAAAATCAGAATTACCTACCTTTTTTTTCCCACTCCACTACACAGCTAATTGTGCTGTGTCCTGGCCTTCTTTATATTCTTGTTTTCTCTTTTGTAATATAGTTTATCAAAATGTAACTTGCATTTTCTCTCCCAGGTTAAGTGCACATTGTTCATCACTGGTCTTCCAAAAAATGCGAGTGAAGAGATAGTACAAAGCCATTTCACGTAAGTTCCATACTTGAGTACTACATTAGAGTAATATAATAGTTTGGGTTGGAAGGGACCTTAAAGATCATCCAGTTCCAATTCCCTGCTGTGGGCAGGAACACTTTCCACTAGACCAGGTTGCTCAGAGCCCCATCCAACATGACCCTGAACATTTTAAGGTATGGAGCATCTTCTCTGGGCAACCCGTTCCAGTACAACTGTTCTCCAGTTCAACTGATCCAGGGCCTCATCACCCTCATTGTAAAGAAGTTCCTTCTAATATCCCATCTAAACCTATTCTCTTTCAGTTTGAAGTCATTCTCCCTTATTCTGTCACTACATGCCCTTGTAAAAAGTTTAATTCTTTGTTTAGGAATAGGAGATGTAAAATTGTCCTGGTAGTTTACACTGCCCAAGCAGAGGAGCTTTTGGGATTTTGCACTGTTTAAAATTCAGAAAAGACTATATTTCAATGAAGTTTGTTAGCTGATCTCAAAATCAGAATTTAAGAAAATATCTGTGTATCCACACTTTCCATTCATGTCCCCACACAACTTTTAGTTGAAATACAGCTGTGCATCTTGCGTTAAGTAACTTCCAACAACTGTCTGTGGAAGTCTCTGCTCTCTGGTACCTCATTCAGAAATTAAATGAGTGATGAGATGTCAGTTAGATACCAGTACTGCTCTTTGAAACAGTTTCTTCATTGTACTTTCTGTTTTTACTGTTCTCATATGCTGTTTCCTTTAAGGGATGCCTACCCAACTTGCACTGTGCTGGAAGTCCAGCTGTGTTACGACGTGGCCAAGCTTATTAACCTTTTCAAAAAAAGGTACTTGTTTTTGTAACTTGCATGAGTTTAGTATAATTTTATAAATGTTTTGCTAGTTCTTAATGAGCAAGTACTAGCACAACTAACGTGGTGTATCCTAAAGATGGATTCTGCTCTTCGAGTTATGGTCTGGACTTCAGTTAGATTCAGCGTGTTTTTTTTAAGGGGATTATGGGGTTCAGTCCACTCTTGTTGTGTGTTGCCTAACTTAAGTTTTGACTTGCTGATTATATATCTGTGTATGTATTTTAGTTATTTATAGACAGGCAGTGCAAAGTGAAAAACTGAACTATTGAATTAATAATTCTGTTAACCCTGTTTCTTCATGGGAGAGACAAATGTAGTCTTCTGGGCTCTCAAGAATAACACTGGGTTCTTGTTTTTCCTGGAACTCACTGTAAGTGTAGGCTGTATAATGATATTACAGACTTCCAATTAAATTATATAAGTAACCAAAATAAACTGTGTGTAAATATCTTTGGTGACCGATTAATTTGCTATCAGTCCTTGGCATATTTTTTTTTCTCTCAGGGATTATAATAATTTTAAGATTGATGTTCATATTTTTTTCTTGCAAAGTGTTATGGCTGTATTTTTCTGTGCAGAAAACAGGCAGAAAAAAGCCTGATTTACTATGAACACCTGCATCAGAAATATGGCAAGAGGGTCCAAATCAACCCTAAGCCTTGTGGTCAATTCTGCTGCTGTGAAATGAGAGGATGTGAAAGGGTAAGAGATTGTGTTCTTTTTAGTTATGGCTAAGTAGGTTATTAGAGGAGTAGAAAATAGTTTTTGTGTCATGTTTTATTGACATTCAGAAAATTCTTCATTCATTCATTGCCCATAGCTCATCTGCCATATTCTTGTGCTTCATAGAAAAGGAATTCCCTGAAACTTCTGAAATGTAATCTTAGTGCACAAACTGAAGTATAAGAAAATCTTCCTCTTTGTCTTTGCCTTGTGACATGATTTATAGTTTGTGGGAGTGGCAGGAGGAAGGGTGACTATGGTTTGTGTAAATTGTGTGTTAATGAGATATTGACTGTCTGGTACTTGCATGTAACAGCCATCAATTTCCCCACAGGAGGATGCTGTAGATTATTATACCAAAGTTAGAAATGAGCTTGAGGAAGAATATTCAAAAGAGGAACAAGCTGTTCATAATAACCCATTGGGAATGGCTTTTGTAACATTTCAAGAGAAATCCATGGCAACCTAGTAAGTTTTGTCTGTTGTCTTGTTTGTTCTCTTTTTACTGAAATAGTACAACTGATCTCTTGTTTGTGTCCCTTGTTTGCTTATGTGGGTTCTTCCTTTCTTCTTTTTCACCCGTTCTGTGGATTTGCTCTGCTTTGCTTTCTGGTAAGTTTTTCCATAAATGTGTTTTAGCCTCTATGCTTTGAATGAAGGAATTATCTAAGGGACTAAAAGGCTTGGGACATTTAATGGGATAAAGAGCCTTTCTCTTCTGTGTGGGATCCAGTCCATCAGTGTAGGTTAATAGGAGGCCAGACTATTTGGTTGTTGAATATGAGTTACTGACATCTCCATTTCCTACTACTGTGCAAATGGTCCAATTACCAAACTATCAGGGTGGGTATAAATTACCCTGTTAGTGAAGTCATCTCAGCAGGATAGGGCCAGCCAGGGACCTAGCCACAGGTGATACAAACACACATTCTGTATGCCTCTTACCTATTGTTATAGATATGTGTGTAGGCCTAATAGCAGAAGTTGTTCTGTGCTTTTATTCAGTCATTTGCAGAGAAAATTATGTGTAGCCTCTCCTGTTCTGTTGGCACTTTGCGAGCATCTTTTGCTAACTCGAAGTGGGTAAAGGGAAGCAGAATATTTGTATTACAACATCTTGGTTTTTTTCTGTTCTTAGCTTCTGTGGTTTAAATTGTCTGCATTCTTTTGGCCTTCAAGTCATATTAGAGACAGTTTTTTGGGCTGTTTTTCAAGGAAGTCCATGATGTAGAATTTCCTGCAAGAAATTAGTTTATTGGAGAAAGTTTTGCTTGCTACTGTTTCACTGAATAGTGATAGTGTGAGGAAATCTTCCTCCTCTCCTAATTTCATAATGAAATAACATTTTGAGATGTGAAAATGAAAGAAGAAATACTGAAGTTCCTTCTCTAGCTGCTGATGTGTTGTGTACAATTTTGATGGGATAGCCTTGAGCAAGAGTTCTGAGTGGCACTGCAGGCATCTCTGAGTTGAGTCATCAAGACCTGGCAATATTTTCATTTGTTCAGCTTGGAATTAATGTGGTGGACTCCATCCCCTGGGAAGTTAGATTAAATTGTGTGTGAAGCTGAGGCTCCCATCAAATTAGAAAGTTACTTGTGCCCTTAGGATGTTCTGCTCTGCAGAGCCCTGCAATAGGATGAGAGAAACAGGATGGCAGGAGTGAGGTTCTGGGGACTCAGATGGTTGTAGAAGCTTTTTAATGATAGTTAAAACTTGCTCTGTATGTATTTTTAAAAATAAACTATCAAAGTATAATCAACTGTCTTAAATGCTTGCTGCAAGATGCTGGCAATCTGACATCACTGCTTGAATTCTGGTAAGGAAAAGATCTGGGGGGGTTGAGGGTTATGTTTGTTTGGTGTTTGTGTGTGTGGTTTTCTGTTTTCTTTATGTTAAGACCACAACTGAGAAACAAGCATGTTCACAGATTTTAGAATCTTCCCATTTAAATATATATTGTTTCTATGCTACTCTAATAAAATAGTCTCTCAATATATGCCTCTCCCTTCTACTGCTGTCCTTTGAGAGATCTCTGAAAGGATTTATTCTGGGCATGTTTAAATTTTCTTTAAATATTTTGAGTGTCAGTCAACTCATAATATTGGAAGATAGAATTAAGCACTGTGATTATTTTAGGAGTGGGTGAAAGAGGCTAATATTTTGCATTGTGAGAATACCAGCATGCTAAAAATTCTTTAGAGAATTGGTACTCAAGGCAAAATTGGCTGGTTTTGATACTAGTGTAAAGGATTAGTCTGCAGTCTCATTTCATTAGTCTACTTTGATTTGAAAACAGCTGTATTATGTAAAGATATGTTTAGGAAACTGTCTGTCCTTTTTCTTTTCCTCCAATGCACTCAGGCTTTAATTTTATTTTTTTTTAATTATTTTTTTAAAATATGACTCATTGCTGTTGTTCATGTTGGTAGAAGCAGTAAACAGTTTAAACCAAGACTGCTTTTTATTTCCAACAAAACAGATCTCAGGCCTGTGGTAGCAACTGTTTATATAATTGTCATTATTGCATAATGTGTTACATTGTTGTTTGAGCACTGTCTTGATCACAGGTTATTAAAATTTAAAAATACCAAAACCTTTATCACTATTCCCAGACTTCCTCATTACATATTTAGCATTTTCAGTTGTAAAAAATTGGAACAATCTTCCTCCTCTTCCTTACAGCATCCTTAAGGACTTCAATGCCTGCAAATGTCAGAGCATTAAGTGTAAAGGAGAACCTCAGCCATCACCCTACAGCAGGGAGCTGTGTGTATCTAACTGGGACGTTACATATGCTCCTTATCCTGAGAATATCTGTTGGTAAGATTCCTGTCTTGCATCCATTTCTTGGTGATAATGTTGGTTTAGAATGGGCACAGGACAAATAGGGATGAGAGTGTTATTCTTTAACCCTAAACTAAAGCTTTATGTAGTGTTGGAATGTGGCTGATCCGCCTCTTTATTTTCATTACGAGTGTTCTTCGTTGACCTTGGGGTCTGTGGATATTATTTGGGGTATGGACTAGATTTTTTCCTACCCCAAAATTTAAAAATAAACCCTAATCCTGTTTATGTCTGTCCCTCGGTATTTCCATTTTTTGAGGCTAGTGCATATCTTCTGTTGGGATCTGAGGGAAGCAACTTGGTGTTAGTGCTGAGTATCCTCAAAAAAATACATATATTTTTCCAAGCTGCCATGATGAGTCTGATGAGTGTAACTTGATCCATTCCATAAACTCTGTCTTTATCCCGTTCTTTTTCTTTTCTCCCCTCCTCCCCATCTTGAAGAAGAGGGACCACAGGGTTATGCCAAGTTCACAAAAAGACTTGTCATAATTAGGGATGTTACTGAGCCTGTCTTGTTTGTTCAGAATATTTGACTTTGCCTGTAGTTCAAATCATTCCAGTCCTTTTGGCAACCATCTCAAATGACATTTAAGAATTTTTCTTGTTTAAAATCTATGATTGTTATTTTAACATGGCAGGAAGGGATGCAGTGTTTGTAAATTAGAATTTTTTTTTTCAAGGTAGTTTTTTGGTAGATTCTGCCTCTGATAGGTATTCTTGCAGAAATTCTCTGTGTCTTCTCTGTCTGTCTCTTCTTGTTCCATTTCTTTTTAGTACTTCTGTATTATTGAACAATGGAAGTGAACTTTAGCTACATTAGGCTTTGTGTAATGAAATATGAAATATGTTCTTCTGCAAGCAGAATTTATGGTATCATTCAAGAGAGGCTGCACGTTCCTCTTTATTTCTAATAGCAACTGGAACTTGTGTAGTGCTTTGTTATATAACTTTGAAAGCTCAGTTTAGAAAAAGCATTGCCACCTGTTACTTGACAGATAGTGTATATATCTTTTTTTAACAGCAAATGCTTGCTGCTCGTTTTAATGTCTTTTTTATTTTTACTTCTTTCTCCAGGAAAAATCTTTCAGTCCGTGGATTGAAATGGTGGTTTAGATGGGCTTGCATTAATTTGCTTCTTTTTATTGTGCTATTTTTTCTTACTACTCCTTCCATAATCATCTCAACCATGGATAAGTTCAATGTCACTAAACCTATTCACTACCTTAATGTGAGTATTGCCAAATGTTTGGATATAGCTGTGGTTCAGGCCAAAATAAAATAAAAGTTGGCAAATTGATAGGGTTTCCTTGTCTTAGCTTCAGTTGAAATTCCTGCCTTATGCCTTCAGTTGGACTTCTCAGGACTGTTTGATATAGCTGCTGATTAAAACCTGAAGTCCAGAATCAGGTCTTTAACACTCTTTTGTACCTGGATAATAGTCTGAAATAATTTTTACTAGTCTGAAATAATTTTTACTTGAGGCTTTATATTATTATGTATTTGTGGTAAAAATTTGCAATCCAAACTTAAATAATTCTAAATTTTGTAATGAAAAATCTTTGCACAAAATGGAATTTAAAATCTGACTTGTGTTATTGATTTTTGTGATAAGAAGGGAGGAAATTCAGATTTGTAATTCTGAGGTAAAATGTTGGTTTTTATTTTGCTTATAGGGTTCAAAGCAAGATGGCATATATATCTGATCCTAGTTTGACTGCAGCTAAAGCAACTTGAAAGCTGTTCCTTTTAAATGTTTCCCCAAGCTAGTGTAAACTACATCAAAACTACTTGTGAGACTGCACTCTCATGGAATTTAATTCTCAATCTCACTTTGGATTTTTGTCTTGCATGCCAGTGCTAAGCACTCACTACTCAATTTAAGACTATCTGAATATAATTTCTCCAGTTCATCCTGCTATAATTTACAGAAAGCAAAATATTTGCATCTCTGTTCCACCACAATTGCATTGAAGTGTTTTTAATACTTATTTTCTCTCCCACTAGAATCCTGTCATCAGTCAGTTTTTCCCAACGCTCTTGCTCTGGTCCTTTTCAGCTTTGCTACCAACTATTGTCTATTACTCAACTTTGCTGGAGTCCCACTGGACAAAGTAAGCAACCTTTTCCTTTGTTTTTTACCTTATCAGCTCAACTACTAAAATAAATGAAAATGCTGATCTTTCACAGAGCTCTCAAACCCACAGACCTCTCATAGCAGGGAATTTCCTGTTTTTTTTCTCTTCCTAGTGTTAAAACCACACTTCAGGGTTTGGGTAATTTGTAACCCACACAGCAAGTGTAATATAACCACATGATTTGCTTATGCTTTCCCTTGCTCCCCACCTCATTCCTCTTTGTGTTTAATCAGAAAAATATTGTATGAGCAGGCTCAGGAGGTGTAGCTTCAATAGGAGCATGGGAAGTGCCTCTAATCCCATAATTAACTTGCTCTCTGGGAAGATAGGCCATGTGGTTTGGATCCCCTCCAGGCTGACAATTGATAAAAAGGGCATCTGTCTTTTTGCTGTTTGGCAAGACAAAATGGTCTAGGTGTAATTCCTGGTGCATAGCTCAGATCTGTTGGATTTCAGTGGTGATCTGAGAAGACTTCTGGGGCCAAAGGCCCAGCAGGTGTGTTGATACAAGGTTTTCACATTGAACCGGTGCACCCCAGACATGTCAAGTCCTCTAACGTGCTGCTGATTTGGAGAACTCAGCACAGATTAGTTTGGAGTACCAGATTTGATGCCCTGTTTACCTACCTAGATTAAAAAAAGCATGGTATTCCACTCAATCCCACCTTCACTCAACTTCACTCAGTCTTTATCCATAAAGCTTGTAGTCACTGTTTGTTTGTTTGGTTTTGTATTCTGAGGTAAATTTGGTGGTTTTCCTTTTGTAGTTTTGGTACAATTCCTTTCTAAGACACCATGTGCAGAGTCTGCAGTTTATTTGTCACAGCTGTATGCTTTTCATCAACTTTGTTTTGGTAGCTGTGTTACGCACATGAACTTTTGAGCTTTTCAATCAGTTAAAATAATTTTCTGAAGTCACTAGAGATCACAGGTCTGATTTCAAGCCTGTAGTTACGCTGATAGGTCTCACGGTGCCCAAGTGTTCCTGTAATAAAACTCCTATGGTTTACAAGCCCTATCAGATACCGCCTCTAAGAGTCTGAAGTGTTCCTAGTGCTGCACTTTTCTGGCAACAGGGTGTCATTGGATCATGTTCCTGCTGCTCTAGTAGGGGTATAGCATTAGTAGTGTCATGTTGTTCCCCGAGACTTGACACTTGACAGGGAGTTTGTCTAAGTGTCTGGTTTCTTGGCAGTGGTGCCCTTTTCTGAACTGCTTCATCCCTTCTGG
This sequence comes from Regulus satrapa, assembly GCA_013396955.1. NCBI lineage: Eukaryota > Metazoa > Chordata > Aves > Passeriformes > Regulidae > Regulus > Regulus satrapa. The sequence goes on along the minus strand of VWZN01011821.1, from coordinate 565,948 downwards.
CATGACACTTGAAGAGCTGTTTGTTTACGAGCTGTTGCAAGATTGAGTGTCTTTGGGTGAGAGACCAGCTGTGCTTGTTGCACATCCCCGTGCGTGTGGTGCAGACCTGTAATGATGCTCATCCAGAGTCTGGATTAACATTCAGCAATGGTTTTGTTGCCCAAGAAGATACTGAAAGTTTGCTTGGTCTATATTGGTGTATATCTCAAAGATATGTTTGGTTTTTATCTGGTAACAATGTGATATGGTAGGGGAAGATGGAAGTCTGACAGGTGCTGGCATTGTCCAAGAAAGATGCTTCATTTGTGGCAGCTTTTTGTATGAGTTTCTCACTCAGTGCCTGTTTATGTTGATAGATCTGCAGAGAACAGAATAATGATGCATAAAGTCTACATATTTTTGATCTTCATGGTACTGATTCTGCCTTCCCTTGGTCTGACCAGGTAAAGAATCATAGTTCAATGAGATAATGGCTGAGTAATTTTAAAATGACACATCTTGTGTTTTCTAGTTGTCAGGTATAAGTCTGGCTTTTCTTTTAACAAAGAAATTTAAGACTTGTAAGATCAAAGGCTAATTAAAAGTTGCCCATACTCACCATTATAGCTGAGAACCAATTTTCCTGACTGTGTCTTATACTTCAGTTGGAGCTGTCCTTTTTTTTCCACCTTTACAGTGTTTTACTGTTTCCCTGGGTGATATGTGTTTGTCCTATCTGTATAACAATTGCTAAAAATGAATCACTGAAACTTCATATGAAAAGATGTTTTTCTTCTATTTTGTACCTTTTTTATCAGTAACTGGGATAAAGCTAAAGTAGTGTTCAGATTATTTGGTTAAATTCTCTCTATCCACTATCTTGATTTAAGCTTAAAAAGAGAAGCAATTCTAGACAGTACTAAGGTGTGGGAGACTGAACTACATTCACCGCCTTTCTTTCAGCCTTGATTTCTTCTTTCGCTGGCTGTTTGACAGAGAATCATCTGATTCTGCAGTTAGGCTGGAGTAAGTATTTGCTAAATAATATTCTCTCTTTGTTATTCCTTTTTAAGGAATAATTAGGACTTAATTTTTTTTGCTGTTTACTGTCCTTGGTTAGTGTTTATTAAAATTTGCTGAGGGTTGCTACTCTGGGATGATGTTGAGCTTGTGAATAAGGGGAGGAGATTATAAGGTTGGACATTAGAAAGAAGTTCTTTGCAGAAAGGATAAGATATTGGAATTGGATGAGGGCTGTTGCATATCATGGACAGGGAATCTGCACAAGGATTACAGTGAGACCAAATAGCTGCTACAGTTATCTTTCTGTAATCCAATGAATCTTGATTTTATGAAAAAAAAAATGTTTTTACATACATTACATTGCAAATTTGCAGATGTTGGCTATTTTAAACTCTCGTGCCTGTGCCTGGAGGGAAATAATAGAATGCAATTATTGGGACATAGATTTCCAAATGCTGTTTCAAAATCAGTAACAGGAAGACATTTAGGAGTTACTAAATTAGGAGAGATGATTATTCTATTGCAAACTTATCTCATCTTGTGTCAGGTTGTTGCAGATATCAGATGATGTTCTTGTCTGCTGTCAGCCACCCATCAGGCTGCATCATTTTGTGAACAGTTAATTCCTCATCTGAACTGCAACTCAGCCAGGCTCTTACGTACTACCCTGGCTGCATTTGTAGCTGTGCAGGATTCTTTTCCAACAAGGTTATCAGAAGTTCTTCTGGCCACTTCCTAACCTATAGAGTGCTTATTCTTAGGGTAAGAGATTTCCAAAAGCAATAGGGATACGTTGTACGCCTCCGACATTTGCTCACCTTCCTCCCAGTCAGTGTCTTGGTGTCTTTCCTGGCAGATGTGTCTTCCTGCCTGACCAGGGAGCTTTCTTTGTGAACTACGTGATTGCCTCTGCTTTCGTGGGCAATGGGATGGAGCTGCTGCGCCTGCCAGGCCTCATCCTTTACACCATACGCATGATCATGGCCAAGTCCACAGCAGAGAGGAAAAACATCAAACAGGTATTGGAGAGCCTCCCAGCAGGAGGCATTTCAGTGGCTGATCCTTGTCAGAAGCCGTGGGAGCACCCATCCTTTATACCATTAACTATCATCTCCTGACGTGGTTTTTTTTGTTTTAGCCTTTGTTTTGCTTGTCCACGACAGGTTCATATTCCCTTCATTCACAGCACAGATAACAGGGAGGGATTTATTCCAGTCAGAGATGGTCAAAAATCAAAAGCCAAGCTCTGAGCTTCAGGTAGCAATCTCTTCATAGCTCTAAGTCAGGGTTTTATGATTTGGATTTTATAGAATAGTTCTGATTTTATCTTATAGTCTGAATTTCAGGGGGTTTTTTATTCAAATCTGTCTAGAGTTAGTTTCTTCTGTCAGCCATCAGGTATGTACAACTTTTTTTAAACTGAACATACACCTAGCAAAATATATATATTTTTTTTTTCTATGTTCCATTCTAAGAGGTGGACTTTCACTTCCAGGTGAAGTGTCATCCTATAGCTTGAAATTCCAAGTGTTAGAATGGGACCTTAAGCCTCTATACATCTGCCACAGTGAGGTGAAGGTTCTGGGTCAGGCACAATTATTTTCTGCCTTGTGATTTTAAGGAGCTGCTTCTTGTAGATGCAGATTCCCTCAGAAATTGCTTTAAGACTAGGAAAGAAACAACATCTTTTCTGTACGTCCAGGTAATAAAATCACAAAATACTTCCTCTAATTACATCATTTCTGCCTCTTGGGGAAATAACTGATTTCTCAGGGGGAGCAAATAAGAGAAGGTGAATTGTTGCTTTAGTGCATCTATTCTTAACTCCTGACACATTGATGGATGACTTGAGAGTTTTGAGTGCTTTGTTTTTGTTCCTAGCAACAGGCATTTGAATATGAATTTGGAGCCATGTATGCCTGGATGCTGTGTGTATTCACTGTCATCATGGCCTATAGCATCACGTGTCCCATCATTGTCCCTTTTGGTAAGTTTTCCAGTGAGCACTGTGGGAGTGAAATGGGGCGTGTGGAAGTTTGGAAGGCCCAGCTCTGGGTTCTTATTGCCATTCAAATGCTGATAATCCTTAGCACTTGGATCCAACTTCTCTTCTTGTGGAAGAACAGTGAAAAAGATGATGAATTACTTAACTCTTGTACTGCCTTTAGAGGTTGAAAGTCTATTAGATATTTGTTTTATTTCTCGAATTTGAATGTACCGGTTTTGGTGGTGAGGGCTTTAGATCAGACATAAGTAGTACTAAATAATTTTATATAAGTTGGTATTTTCATGTTCTAATCCAAAACTTTACAGAGCTAGATACGAGATAATTATCTAAATTAGATATTGTTCAGAACTGGTTTAATCAACAACCTAATTATTGCGAGAATGTGGCCAATTTTTATGTAACAATGTAATTGATATTTACTTACATTCATTTTGATGCAGTTGTAAATATCTGAATGTGCCACTGCATCCCAGAGCTGTTGAAATTCACAGCAGTTGCTGGCTGTTTGGATAAGGAATAGCTGACTTGAAATCCAGACATGAATCTGGTGAAGGCTGAGAGGGAGATGTTAAGCCACTGTCCGGCCTTCCTTACCAGCATGGTGGGAGAGGAGTTGGGAAGTCTTCCTTACTGTCTTGGCCTCATGTCCTAGCACCCAGAAGGAGCTCTGGGCTCTCCCTGGGAACACAAGAGGCCACAGAGAAGTGTCTGGAGGGGGGAGGGATGGAGATGCAATAAGCTTAGGAGCAGGTGCTGCTGTGCTGTGACCCCCTGTGTGTGGGCTGTATCCACTCACTTGGTGAGTGTAGATCTTCTCACAGAGTTGCTGCTTTTTATCAAACCTCTGACAGCTTCTGCTTGGCTCTCCTGTTTTCTCTGCCAGGTTTGATCTACATCCTCCTGAAGCACATGGTGGACCGTCACAACCTCTACTACGCCTATCTCCCTGCCAAGCTGGAGAAAAAGATGCACTTTGCAGCTGTCAATCAGGCCCTAGCAGCTCCCATCCTCTGCCTTTTCTGGCTCTATTTTTACTCATTTGTACGGCTGGGTAAGTATTACCTGCTCCCAGCTCTCTTCCAGGGCCAGCTTCCCTGAATTAGATGTAAAGTTTCATAAGCTTGGTGGATTTTTTTATTTTTCATTTCATAAAGGGGGAGTCACGGTGGTTGCCTGTGGCACTGAACTACACAAGATCTGCATGAGAGCCTTTGACAAAGATGGCTGATATATTAAACTGTTAGCATGGGGCTCCCTGGTCCTTCATGTCACAGGAGATCATGTGTTCCTTAAATCAATGTACCTGGAATTGGCCAGTTGGATGTGAAGTGACAGCAAAAAATCATTGCATAAAACAAAAATCTATTCAGGATTAGCTCTTTATAGTAAGATGGTCACTGGCTTCACTACCTACATTTGTGCAGCCTGGGCATAAGTTTAATTTGCCTGCATGAATTGGCTGCTACCTCAGTTGAACAGCCATCACTGAGGAAAAAAAGCTAAAATGCTGACAAATGCTAGTCCTTGTGTGTTCTATATCATCCATCAAATTTTACATGGAGGACTGCTGTAAGATGGTGACCCTCTTCCCCACATTGTAGTTTAAAACCTCATGTCTTGTATGTAATTTATCTTTAAAATAGGGACATTCTGTGTTTTGCAAATACTTGGCATTGATAGTATTGGGTGTGCTGTACCAACAGCTTAGATGTCAGGAAAGGTAGGCAACAGCTTATGGGTTTATATCCATGATACAGAAGGACACATTTGGCATGGAATTGGAATGTCAGTGATGCTGAAAGTGTTGGGGTCTCCTTCTTTGGAAGGAAGCTCCTGAAAGCTAACCGTATTGTTCCCTCATGACATTTGCTTTGTGTTTTTCAGAATACCAGCAGTCAGAAAAGTGTTGTTGGCAGGCTGTTATCTCACTTTAGAGACAGATAAAGCTATAGGGAAAGCTCTCTGAGGATGCAAAAGGCACTTGGAACTATTGCTTCAGGCTGTCCTTGGATTCAAATAGATGTTCCTGCATTACTTATATGTTTGAGAGCTTGTTTTTTCCCCTGTTTTGAGAGCCACTTTTCCAACCAGGAAGACCAACAAATATGGGTCCTCTAAATTAACAGGAGATCTTCTAGAGCATGCATTAAAAAATTCAGCTCCAAGCACTCAGCATCTGATGTACCTCTTTAATTGTTAAGAAGGAAATCCTGGTGAAGTAAAAATTAAATTATCATTATAGTTTTTTCTAGTTCTGCATGGTAAAACCATCATTTGTCAGGGTCCTTAATAATGGAATACATAGGCTGGATTTCCATGTTTGGCTTGGTCAGTGTAGAGGATCCTGTTTACAGGATGTTGTCCAGTGGTTTGTCAGTGCACCGAGCAGTCAGAGAGGTAGGAATTCTATGCTTTGATTTCATTGCTGCTTCTTGGGCAAAAATGAAGGAAGGAAGGAAGAGTAAGAGAAATCTGCTTCCTTATCTGCAAAATAGATCCATTTATGGTGTAAAGGCTGATTGCTTAGTCATTGGCTTATGTAGTTGGCTTGATATGGGTGTTTCAGTCTGGTTGCAGAGTCCAGTGGCAATACTCTGGTTTTTCACTTCTTATACATTAATGTAAGGCTGGAAATACCTCTCCCCCAGCTCTCAGTCAGGATCAAAAATTACCTGAGTATATACAGAAGGTGAGAGGCTGTACTCATTTTTTCCTTCTTGTTGCCTGTATTCTTTCTCAACTCTTATGCCATCCACCCACTCACCCACCCTACACCTGCAGCACCACTGGGCCTCTCACCACAGAGGAGGTGAGGTCCTATCCCATCCTCTGGGACAGTCACTTGAATCCCATGCTCTCCAGAGCTGTTGGCAGGCAGGAGTTCTGAGGACACAGTGCAGGGAAAAGTGATGGAGGAGACTTTTCCTTCCTAATCTCTGCTGTTTGCCTTGTGGTCTGCACCATACATTGGCTTTGCTGTAGACACACCTCATCATCTGGTAATACTGTGTTTATAAAAACAACCTCCTCTGAAGGACATTCCAGAATACCCCATGGGAGGTTTTTTCCACTTCCTTTTTTGGTTTGAATAGTGTTGTGTTTGTAGGGCTTTTTTGGTTTTGTGTTTTGCATGTGTGTGCTATTTTTTCCCCTTGTGAACAGGCTTCTATGACCTGCTAAACTGTAAAATTCATCTGTTGTGTGCCACTGCATATGCTGGGGTTACCACGAAAATGTCTGAGGTGTCTCTTTTGTTTGAAGAAGCTAGGAAATAGCTGGGGTTTGCAGTGATGTTTATTTTTTCCTAATATCCAATTCAAATCATCTTTACTGCAAACTGAGATTAATTTCTTTTGAATATTTCCCTAGTGGATCTGGAAAATAAGAAGTCACTGTAATCTTTAATACTTTTTCCATACTAGGGAACCATATCCTTTCCTATGTTTTTTTTGCACTCTCTCTGAACTGAAACTTCCCTGTCAGCCTAGTTCATATTTACTGTTTCTTCTCTTGATCTTTTTCCTTGGATTCTTTCCAGTTCTGTCCATATTTTATTGTAGACAAGGCTACCCAGCTGAAGGCTTGGTAGCACTGAATTATTTTGTATAGGTGCCAGAGACTTGTCTTTTTATTTTCATTTTCCTCTCCTCCCATGTTCTTGATATCATCCCACTACTTACTGCTTTCTAGCAGCTGTATGCTGCAGTGCTGTTGTTATCCCTCATATCTACATTTTATTTTTCCTTTCAAATTGTACTTATTTGGTGTTTTCTACATACAGTTTTATCTTGCTGGGTTGTTTTGTTTGGTTGGGTTTTTTCTTGTTTTGGTTTGGTTTTGGGGGTTTTTAAAATTTTTTTTTTGTTTCTTTGTTTCTTGTGGATTTTGTTTGGTTTTGGAGTTTTGTTTGTGTTTTTGTTTGTTTCTTTGTTTTGATCCTTTAAAGCAGGTGGAGTGGTTTTATCTACCAAGACCATTTTGATTCTCCTCTCCTCCCACCTCCATCTCTTTGAGCTGATGGCAAACCATCCAATTTGATGCCATTATCGTAAGTTTTGTTTGTGATTAATATTATATTTCACAGATCATTAATGAAAGTATTTAAGAAGTGGGTCCAGAATAGATGAGGGAGGAGAAGAATCACTCTGAGTCTTGTCTGTCATTTAAGTATTGCAAGCAACATTTCTTGGCTTCTAGGAAAAGTGGGAGAACTTAACGTGTGATGGCATTCTCCTGTTTGTGGCTAGAAATGGGCTGCTCATTCCTCTAAGGGAAAAAACCACTCCACCAGGCTTCTGAAAATGAGGAGGATAAATAAAGGCTTATTTTGGTTTTGTTGGGCTTTTCTGCTATGCATTTTTATATTGTGTTCTTTGGATATTTTTCTAGGTTTTAAAGCACCTACAACCATGTTTACCTTGCTGGTTGTCAACATCACTATTGTTATTTGCTTGGCTTACACTTGTTTTGGCTGTTTCAAGTACCTGAGTCCACTGAATTATAGGGTAAGTGATGGGATAACTGACCTTTCAGCACCTACCTGTGTGCTTGATGGAGCACCAGCTATTCCTGCTGGGCTGTCCTTGCCTTCCTGCTGGCAGTGTCTGTTCACAAAGATTCATGGTAAGAAGGAGGAAGAGGGCCTCTAGTATAGGTAGGGTGCTTGGCAGAGTGGAAAGTGTCTGCAGGAACTGAATTTGAGAAAAAAGAGCAGTAGGAAAAAAGTATCCTGGGCTGCATCATGCAGCAGGGCAGGGAGGGGATTCTGCCCCTCTGCTCTGCTTTGCTCTGGAGAGACCCCACCTGCAGTGCTGCATCCAGCTCTGGGGTCCCAGCACAGGAAGGACATGGACCTCTTGGAGTGAGTCCAGAGAACACAAACAAGATGATCAGAGGGATGGAGCACCTCAGCTATGAGGCCAGGCTGAGAGAATTGGGGGTGTTTAGCCTGGAGAAGAGAAGGCTCTGGGTTGACCTAATTGCAGCCTTCCAGTACCTGAAGGGAGCCTACAAAAAAAGGCGGAGAGAGACTTTTTACAAGCACATGTAGTGAGAGAGGACAAGTGAGAATGGCTTTAAACTGACAGGAGCTTTAGGTTAGGTAATAGTAAGAATTTCCTAGCTGTGAGGTTGCTGAGGCACTAGCACAGGTTGCTCAGTGATGTTGTGGGTGCCTCATCCCTGAAAGTGTTCAGGGCCAGGGTGGATGGAACTTGGAGCAACCTGGTCTAGTGGAAAGTGTCCCTGCTAATGGTGGGGAGTTGGAAGGAGATTATCTTTAAGGTCCCTTCCAAGCCAAACCTTTCAATGATTCTGTGTAGAAGGATTGCTGGAGGGAGTGCCAGCACTGCACTGAGATCTGTCTGTGCAGGTTTGGGTGCTCATGATCTGTGCATATTGTTTTCACTCACCAGTTTGATGTTGCCTCTTTCTTTCCCCACCTATTGCTGATTACAGATTGAAGACACACAAGGTGAAAGAGGAAAAGACACAGATGTACCAACAGTCCCAACATCTTCTGTAAGAAGCTAAGAGTTACTAATATTCCCTTAAGTTTCCTAGAAAAACTTAATTTCTCACCCTGCTTACCAAAGAGCTTGCGTAGGACATATTAATCTGAACGGACTGGGGGATTTCCCATGTATATGTGGGACCAGAGAGTTCTGCAGCTGAGCTCCTTGACTGCTCACAAGTGGTGTTCCAGAAGTGCCTTCAGCTGTGGTTTTAGGAGTAGCTGAGACACACTGCTTCCAGCAGCTCTGTGTGCTGTGTTCTGTGCCCTGGCCCAGACAGAGCCTCACATCTGGACAGCTGCCAAACAGACAGTTGCCACTGCTTTGATTCTGAGTGCTGTGATGTGCAGCAGGTCTTGCTTGCCATGTCACTGAGAAGGATGTAGGACTGAGGTAGAAGGAAAGGCCTTCGTGCCAGGTGAGTGTTGCAGCAGGAGGTCTCCAGCAGGGTGCAAAAGGCCTGAGGTGTTAAGGTGAAGAATGGGAAAAGGATGAAAAGAAGAGTGACAAGGGGAAAAACTCTCCTGGCTGAGTTATCCCGGCACTGAGCTTTGAGAGACCACTAAAACCCTTCACTTGTGATTTCAGATGTACGTCCCGCAGGTTTTGCGTCCTCATCCCACCGAAAGGACGGTGCTGGCCACCACGGAGCAGCAGTCCTATGGCACCATGGACAGCACTTGTTCCCAGGCAGAAGGAATCAGAAGCTATGCCACTGGAGCTGCAGTTGTGGAGCAGGCAACGGGAGCTTCGCTCTGAGTTGTGTTGTGAGGACGAACACAAGGTGGAGCACTTGGCCCAGGTTTAGCAGAACTAACTCACTGCCACCTCCTCCTAAGCATTCGGTGTTATTTATATACTCCTGCCTGCAGAAAAGGGACAGAAATAATTCATTGTGTGGTCTGCAGCTGTGCTGGGAGATTAAAAAGCAGATGCCTTAGGACTGATTGTTTTCCAGGCTGTCTGCACACGTTGTGAAACAAACAAGTTGAATGCGGAGATGTCGATCCTCAGGGACTTCACTTCTGCTAGCTCATCACTTGCCTTATGAGGATAACTTATGCTGCATATAGATAACTGGTCACCAAAGCCAATGCAGCTATTAGAGCTGTCATTTATTTATTAAAAATAATTCTTCCCTTTTTAAAGCCCCTCCCCCCACGTTTATTATTTATAATTCTCTTGGGATGTGTTAAATCCTGAGACAATGCCACTTTTGATGAAAATGCTGTTTGTGTGGGTGCTGAGAATGGTGTGTGGGAGTCTCTCCTCTTTTCACCCAAAGTAGTCAGTGTAGTTTTGATCATGTTACTTTTTTTTCCTTAAAAGAAATGAGGGAATTATTATGCACTTGGGTACTAAAAGTACCAAAGCAAAAAGACTGGTGTAAAGAAGGGAGTGATTATCTTTTACTGTTTTTATGTATTTTTGGAGGGCATTTAGGTTGTTAGTTTCTGTTCACTATTTTTAAGGGCCTTCCACAATGAAAGTTTATCTGCCAACAATAAAGGATGTAAACATTTTATCTCTTTTAGTCTTGGGTTAAAATGACAGATCTCTGGGTTTTCTCTATAGTGCCAATTATACGAATTGTAAGATACTAAGTTTTTTAATTATGTAGTAGGTGCTAATCTATTCCAAAGTGCAATGTGTCAAAGTGTAACTAATAATCATGGAGCAATAAAACACCAAGTTTAAAAAAATTTAGGCTGTCTTGATTTATTCTTTTCTCTGTTTGTTGAAAGAGTCCTTTTGCTGGCTGCCTCACAGCATGGTCACTGTTTGTAAGAGCACTGCCACAAGCATTAGAATGACAGTATGGCCCTTGAGGAATTTGAATACTTTTGTATTTCTCTAGGGGATGAATCTTGGTGACCTATGGTTAGGAGAAGCTTTTGACCCTCTGTTTCCTTGCTTGTTGTTAAACTGTTATTTCCTGAATTTGGCCTTTTCTAGCATGTCTGTAGGGCAGTGACATCTTGAGATTGAAGAAGACTTTGTGCCATAAATGTGTGCAGATGTTCAGTGTCTTGCAGGGCTGCCTCCAGCTTCCCAACAAGTGCAAGAAGACCCCTGTGGAGCTCTGAGCCCTCTGATTACAAACCCATCCTGCTAGCCTGAGCTGTACCTCCTGGTTCTTAAAAGGCAGGTGAGGAACCTTCTCTAGTGAGAGTGGCAAGGATTTGTCAGACTGTTTTATATTGTCATTCCAGCGGTGCAGTTTAGTCAGGGGTTTTTGCACGTGTGTGTGTATTTTGATTTTTAGCAATCATGGCATTATGAGGTGGTGTGTACCTTGTACACACACTGCTATTCCAGGTTGGTGTTCAAACCAAGAAGGAAAAAATCCCAACAGACTCCACATTTTTTACTCATCTCTGAGTCTCTCATACAGATGTGAGGTCACAAGGAGGCAGCTTGTTGTGTTAATTAGATCAGAAGCCTGTGATTGCTCTGACTCATTTCTAGCTGCACTGCCCCATCTCATCCAGATGTCTGCAGTAGCAGTGGATGCTTGTGTGTGTTAATTGAAGAAGCGAATAAATCATTCAGCTATCACACTTGACCTGTTTACTGTGCTGGTGCTGTGGGGGTTTTATGCTCTGTGATATAACTCACTTTTTTGAGCTTCTGTTAACTTTTGATACTCGCTGTGAGGTTCTGTGTGTCATATTGAGGACAAAAACTCCTTTAATGGATTTATTTCCTTATTGTGCTTGGAAGGTTGCTGAACCTTGGTGGTGACACTCCTTGTGGCTGGCACAAGTTCAGCATGGGCAGGGCCATCTCTCCTGTGAGCTTGAATGAAGCTACCTCCAGTCATGCTTCGGATATAGAATATGGAAAACCTCCGAGGTAAGTTGGAAAGTTACATTTTTTGCTAAAAACTCATTGTTGGCATTTGAGGAACCAGTTCATGTGTCTGATGAGGAAATCTCCTGCATATTTCACTTATTGTGTAGCAGCCATTCCTGTTTGCCATTGTGCTCTGTTGCAGTTAAACTCATAGAAATGTCTATGGTATTAGGACCAGTTGGAGAAAAGGCCGGGGTCACCTATGAGTAAATTATCACAAGGTCTGCGTGCAGCAACACACAAATTACAGGCTGGTTTAGCATCTTCGCTGTGTTGTGTTTGCTTCACTCTAATCCTTTGGGTCCCTCCCTTAGAGCTGGAAGTAATTAGAAAACTGCTCTGGCTCTACTTCATTCCTTCATGCTGGTGGATATCTGTGAGGGGATAAAATTAGATCAGCAGGAGAAACTCCTTGCATTCCTGACTGAGCCTTAGAGAAAAGCTGAGGGATGGAAGCCTCAACAAATGTGGATATTGGCTGCACTGTATTTGAAATTCACATTTAAAGCCGTGGCACATTCCTTACTGTTCTTTTTATAAACCTTTTGGCAGGCAGCCTAAGCAAATGGCCCAGCTGGAGTTGCTGATTGTGGCTCCCAGAAGCCATATTTGTTGGGATCCAGCGCCTGCTGCTTGCCTTGCATTGCTCAGTTGGAGCAGTGCCTCCCCCACCCTGCTCCTTGCTAAGTCCTTCCCGACATTCCAGCAGCACTCCCGGGGCAGGAATCCCTGACAGTGACACTCTCCCTCCTCAGGAGGAAGCCCCAGAATGTGGTCTGTAATGGGATTCTCTGTGACACAGCTGAGGGGGGCAGCCTCAGACACTTTGAAGAATGGAGCTCATTTGATGCTGTACAACAGGGTACACTTCTGCAAAGACTTCAGGGAAGACAGATTTCTTCCAGAGTGAGGAAAATGCTACATGGTTTGTTAAGGCTCAGAAACCTTGGCTTGCTTGGATACATGGAGCTCTGTGCCAGGGTTTTGTGTGCCAGGCCCATATGGCTCACCTCCAGCCCTCTTACAACACATCCTCAGCACCCAAATTATTGTAATTTCTCATTTGCATGAGGTGCACAGGTTCATGCTTTGTTTTCCTCTGGGCTTTTCCCATATCCTGAGCCAAAGGCAGATCTTTGTGCTAGCTAAGTTTCCAAGTGCTCCAGTGTAGCAGTAGGCCATGTTCTTTCTGTCTTTTTACAGAGGTCCAGTTCCCAGCTCTGCTTGCCCACACATGCTGGCAGCACAACAGAAGCTTTCGAGTGGCTGTTCTAGAGATAATCTGGTTATGAGCTTTTGGAAGCCATCTCTTCAAGAAGGTGGGCTTGTCCCAGAAGCAACAGACCAGAGAGTTTTTACCTGGCTTTTAGCAAACTGAGTTGAGAGGCAAAAGATTTGGGGAGAAGGGAGCTTTGTCTCAAGTCTGTTGACTACAAATAAGATACCCTTTATTATCTCAAAACTGCAGCAATATAAGGAAAGGCACACTTCTAATTCCAAATGATGGCCAGGGTCATGTGTCTTATCTGAAAGTGGTCTTGCAAATTCCTTCTCTGTCTTATCTAGACAAACTTCTTGAAGGATTGTGCTTGTCACCTGTCTGTAACAGCTGCAGTTTCTGTTTCAGTGCCTGTTTCAGATGTTTCAGAGGTACAGAACTTGTTTGTTTTGTTTTTGTTTTGTTTTTTTTTTCTTTCTGAGGACAGCTGCCTGAAGGATAAAAACAGAAAGGAAACAATTAAAAGTGGTGAGACTGAAGATTGGGTCATTACAATGGAACATTCTTCCCTATAATTTTTTTGGTTCTTGGATGAAGTCCTGGCATTTGCTCTTTATCCCACATCCTGTTGGTTAGAATGGAGCATCTCAGCTGCAGCCAATACAACTTCAAGTGGAAATGGGTGGGACAGTGAATAGACCAGAAGGAGAGAGGGAAGTTTTTGTATCTGCTCCCAGACTCAGTGGTAAACTAAAAGCTGGTTAATAATTAATGAGAGCACTCTTCTCAAAAGGGATGTTGAAGATAGAATTCTAGAATCCAATGTATGGTATGTCATAAGGTGCTCCTAAATAAAACAGGAGTCAGATTTTGTTGCTGTCTCATCATTACTACTGTGAACCTCCCATTTTTATGCTGTAGCACAAAAGGGTAAGAGCTTGTGATAGAAGTTAGGGGCTGGTTTTGAGAGGTACCTATCTGTTGTGCTCCTCAGATGTTCATTGAAATTAAAAAAAAAAAAAAAAAAGTTGCAGTACATGAGGAAGACTGAGAGCTGAGGAAATGTAAGAGACAAGTATTTTTGTACACAGCTGGCCTTCCTTCTGTATGAAAATCTTTCGTGCATTTGGTGCTGGTTTATGCTTGGATTTTCAGACTGATTGGCTTTTTTATAGCCCGCTCTCCTGAAATGTAAAGCACTGAGTTGCTTCTTTTGAGTGAAAATGTTCCATGTCAAAACTTATTTGAAATTCTAAATAGGTTTTTTTCCCTAAGGCAAATTATCAGTATTTTTCCCCCTCCATCTAGAGACACAGAGAAATAAAAGCAGCAGCTATCTCCATAGATGAAAATGGGGGAAAAATTATTTAAAGAATTGCTAAGTACCATAATTTTGTTGCAGGCATTGAAATTCTTTATCATAGGATTCTAGATTTAGAGAATAAAGTAGGGTTTTCTTGTTCTTTTATATTTTAACTAAGTTTGTAGCTTCAAAAGCGTTCTTAAAATAGGAAAAAATCATTCCCTTTTGAGATGAAGAATCAGAATCTGCTGGGAAGAAAATGCAAGAAATAGAGAAACAAATAAGTTGAGCACCTTTTAAGAGGAATCATTTAAGTTATTTATCTTCCAAAAGAAAAAGAAAGGAGAAATTAAGAGAATGACATCATCTGCGTTCTGCAATAGGTTCTGCTGCTCAGTTTGTGTGAGATATTGTTTAAACCCTCTTTGCCTCTGGTTTCTCTGAAAATATTAAGAATTGCCTTCTGATTACTGCAAAAAGCTCTATGAACCACAAAAGACTTGGGGTGATTAAAAAAAAACTTCCACTGAGACAAAAATGCTGGGGTGGACCTTAGCTCCCTGAAGCCTGTACAAGAATTCCTAGAACTCAAGAGGTACAAATGTGTTTGCACACAAAACCACCCAGCAATGCAGGCTTGGCTGAAAAAGAGCTTAAGAACTGCTGGCTCTTTGACTGGGTGCTTGACTAGAGTTTGTTCTTTGTGTTTCTGTTCACCTCTTCCCTGTGCTGCTCTCCCTCTGGTCACCCACAGTGGTTTGAATGACTGCTGCAAAGGATTATCTTTCATTTAAGGTGATAAAACTCATCATTTAAGTCTCTTTTATTGTTCATCATGTTCTCAAAACCACAGACATTCAGTTATTAAACACGGGGAGGGCACGAGCATCCTCAGTATCTTTAAATCCAGCCAGGAAGGGTATTTGGAAGCCTGAGGTTTGGACTACACCTAGCCAGGGGAAGGAGCTGTCGCTCAGCACAGACCTTTATAAATATCTGCTCTTCAGAAGACAACTGACAATTGTAATGGGGCTAATTCTTCTAGCAGCACTGGCATAATACCATCAGGCCTGTCTGGTGCTGCACAGGGTATTTCTTCCATGAAAGAAAACTAATCCTGAGCAAGACAGTTTTAGTGTGACTTATGTTCCTTGAAGTGCTATTACAGCAAGTAAAACAAGCAGCATTATTTCTCAGTGGTTTAAAATAAGCTATACCAAAATCAATATGGATTTATTCCTTGTCTTTTTCCACAGGACCCAGGAGGAGCTTTCCATTCCTCTTTCAGATAAAAATGTATCTTCATTTAGTGCATCTTACATACTGCACCTGCAGTAAAACAGAATTGTGCATTTGATTGACTGCTTTGAACCTCAATCCTGCCCCTGAGCAACTGCAGCTGACTCAGTGGTGACGACTGGTGCCCTTCATGGATCTAGAGCTAAATCTGATGCTAGGCTTAACACATTCTAATTTCCATTAAATAATTGTTTCACTTCCTTTTTCATACAAAAGTGTGATTTGTATTCATTTTTTTTTCCACTCATGATCTGAGTAATGCCTGACGTTTTTGTTTAATGTATATGAATGGATGTGTCTTGTTGTGTAAAATGTCCAGAGGCTGCATATGGTGACTTGGATTTTCAGGACATTATGGTTTGCAGCTTAAAAATCAGCAGTCAAACTTGCTTGTAGTGGGAGTTTGTTTAGCAGAAGCTATATGAGACGATTATGACCTTACTTGTATTTTTCCATACCAGGAGCAGATATTTTCCAAAGCACTTCAGCTGGGGAGGAGAGTACAAGTTGTTTATTTTCAGTGGCATCTCCATGGTTCCAAACTCCTTATCGAGACACTTAATGAGCTATAACTGGATAATTAAAAAGCAGGGTTTAGGTCAGCTACTTCTGGTTTCAGCGTGGGATAAATGCATGTTTTGAAGGAACCTAATGTGGCACGGCTTTTAGGACAGCAGTTCCTTTGAGCAGGGACTTTGGGGCAACTTTGGGCCGGAAATTGAAGCTTCGCTAAGAAATGGCCCTGGAGCAAAACAAAATGTTTTGAGCATCTAAGTGTCACCAGATTCTGTGTTAACCTGCAGGCTGTAGCCACCCTTTCAGGGCCTGATTCCCAGGAAACAGTTCAGCCACTCCAAGAGCATCACATTTGGTCTTTTTAGAAAAATTCTCTGGCTGAATGGCTAATCCTCAGCTGGCTGACATAAATAAGAACAATTGTAATGGAGCAGGAACTCCATTTGTACTGCTTATTAGTATTGCAATAGTCTGACATGCAGTCACTTGCTAACAGAAATGTTAAAACTATTTCTCGTTATCTCTACTAAATACTTGCCTGTAGTCAGTACCAGAGAGTATCAGAAGTGAATCTGTATTCACTCAAGATGCCTGTGAACTTCAGATCTCAAGCTCCTGGGAGAGCTGCTCACTACAGGGTGAGATGCTCACAGACACTTCATTAGTGTTACACCTTGTGCTAGAGATGGTGGGATTGGCTGTGTTTTGCTAAAACCAGAGGGTTATTTTGAAAAGCGAAGAGGAACTGAGGGCAGGTTTTATAGCTGCAGTATAGCTAATTTCATACTTTTTCACTTTGTCATAGTATTTCACTGCATTTTTATTTAACTGTAGGTAAGCAGGTGATGAGCAACAGCTGTTGATAGGTGTGGGCTTAAGGCTTGAGAAGTGTGACATCAAAATTCAGAAAAACCTCTGCCATATATGAGGTATTATAAATTTTAAGCTCCTAAAACTGAGACCTTTTAGGTCCAGATTTGTCTCTCTTTCCGACAGTACTTTATCAAACCCTGAAGAGCACTTACCTGGTATGCAGAGCAGGGCAGGGACAGACTTGTGCAGGAGGAGGGGGTGGAGTGGTGCCTGTAGCAGCTGTTCTTGTCAGAGGTGAGCCAATTCCTCCTGAATAAAGAACCCTCTTTCCCTACACTGCTCCTGAAACAAGTTTGGGGAGGGTCTTCTCCACACAGAGTCTATTTCCAAGGGAATGCTTCCACGTTTTCCTCCTGAGTGTTCAAAACAGACTGGTCTGCATCACACAACATTTTTCAAATGTGAACAAAATTTTGACTGAAGGAAAGCATTTACAAGTAGGCATGGAGTTAGTGCTCACTGCTATTCTGGAAGCAAATAGCTGTCTATTTGCTAATTTGATATTTTGTTTAATAAGCTGTTTTGAGGAATTCAAGAACAGGTTGTGGATCAAATCTAGTAGGGAGACCTGAGAGCTCCTCTGCCTTACTCTACTGGCACCCAGGTGCAGCAGGCAGAGGAAAGGGAGCAAGAGGTCTCATCTGCTCAAAAAGCTGATCCAGGCTGGTCCACAGCTCTTCTGGCCTAAAGGTTTTCTGTCAGGGTTGGTTTCAGCACTAGGATTTGAATGCACCCAGCAGGAGAGTCCACTTTCCTTCTTTGAAACCAATGACGTGGTATGCCTGAGTCTAAAGCCTTATGACATGGAGCATGGAGCTGCTGAGCATCTGCTCTTAGCTTCCATTTCAGTTAATATTGTGAAATAATACTAATCCATGCAAGTGTCATTGATAGATTGCATTTCCCTGTGCTTTCAGAAATACACAAGGACATCAGAAGTGACTGGACAACAGAATCCCACTGAAATCAGTCATCTGGATATGGTTTAAGACCTGTTTGGAGTTCAGCTGCACACACTGGGGACAGGAGCTGATAAAGCCATACAGCACTTCAATTTTCTTTGAGTAATTTACCTTCAATCTGACCTTTGTGAAAGATGAAGAAACAGAATTGACAGGTTCAGAGCTGATGCTTCTCCTAGCTGGTACCAAGCACAATCTCAGTTGTTAAAAGAATTAAAAGAATCACACAGGAGTTATTAAAAAATCCAATGCACTTTAAAAAAAACTTTGAATTAATCATGTTTTTATTCTTTAGTAAGAGGTACTTACAATATCCTGCCAAAGCAGTGCAAAGCCCCAGTGTGTTGAGCTTACTTAGGGCTATGATTTAAGAGTATAAATTCAGTGCAGAGGTAGCTGGGGCTGTAGTTACTCCTACCCAGCCCCTCCTCCTGGACTGAGCTACAGGCACCTGTGTGTTTCAGCTGCTCCTCACATATCCCAGGAGCCTGGCACAGGGCAGCCCAGCTTCTTCACAGCCAGGAACTGCTTTACAGCCCAGGCTGGAAGAGAAAGGCAGCAGCAGAAGGCAGTTTGATTGATACTGATTGATGCACTCATGCAAGTTAGGTCCTGCCAGGATGCTACCCATCTTTATGTGAGAAACAGCATACTTAGAGCATCTCACATTTTACTGCTGCCATGAAAAAAAAAAAATCCTTTCATAGCACTTAAACTGTTACTAGGTACATTAATAGTTGTGAGGTCTATTTTTCAATCTTAAAGCAAGAGAAGCATACTACAGAACACGCTTCAGAAGATATCCAGTACTCTTCAGGCTACTTTCTTAGCCTAGCTGAACAAAAAAACCTCAACCCAAACTCTGTTGGTCCCCATGTCAGTATCTCATGGATATACACAGCATTTTTCTTGCTGTCCTTGCTCACATCTGGTCAGTAACAAGATCTAATTACATGGATTAGAATAGATTTAGTAAGCCCTGTACATGTGCTAAGCTGAAAGTAATTACCCTGCTGTTTCTTAAGGAAGTTATTCCCCTTTCTTTTTCCAGAGTTGCTCTTTCTCTACTTTGTTAACGAATTGCAGAATATCTTTAGCAAGAAGTTCAGGTTCCTCGAAAGCTGCAAAATGGCCACCTCGAGGCATGAAGTGGAAGGAGACGATGTTGGTGTATTTCTTCTTGGCCCAAGCCTGGGGTGTGTGCAGGATTTCATTAGGGAAGGAGGCAATGCCAGTGGGTACCTGTACTGTGAGCCTGAGAGAGGAGAGAGAATCACTGTAATTTTCCAAACACTTAAATCTGCAACAAATCAAAAGTCCTAAGGAAATGTTCCTAAACAGCTGGGCACACTCTTGTGAAGCACTAAAAATTTGACTTCCAGTTCCTAAAACTGAAGAAAACACTCCAATTGCTGAGGAAAAAAGAAGACCCACCTCTTTTTTATTTTTATACACAGTGATATTAAGGCAATTTTGCAAGGGACCCAGAGCATGAGGCTCAGAGGCATGGAAATGGAGAGGAGAGCCCTAGGAGGTGGTGGGCAGTAAATTTCCTATTGCTGCACCTGGGGCTCAAACTGAGGGGCAAGCACACAATTTGATAAAAGCTGGAGAGAGATTTACAGAGAAGATAACCACTCACATATGCTAAGCCTGGCAGGACAATGGAAGGGTAGGCAGGAGAAGAATTACTTCATAGGGGGAGAGAAGAGAGGAATACTAATAATCTAGACTAGCTCAGAAGGAACATTTCTATAGGTGAAACTATACCTTGTGAATTAACTCTTGCTTTTAACTGGCACAAATGCCCACTACAAAACATCTGCACATTAGGAAGTGCAATCAAGCAACTGGATTCAAGAGGTGTGAATTATCTGTTCTTGTTACAAGAGCCACATTTTCTAGGTTTGAATATCCCATCTTATCTTTAAATAAGCTGCATTGTCAGAAGTGACAGACTTTAAAATGTAGATACAAAAAGTGTTGGGCATATAGCCATTGGAAGCCTGAGATCAGAACTTTACACGAGACTTTGAGACTGTCCTGTAGGTACATAGAAGCTCACACAGCTCATCTCATGAAGGCAGAACCAGAGCAAGATACTGCCCACAGCATAGCCACAACGGCTTCAGGAACTGAGTCAGCTTCCTGGGAGCATCATTTCACAGCTAAATAAATACCATGTCACTAAGCTGTGGTTGCAAATACCTCGGGGCAGGTTTAAGCCTTCACTCATACTCAAGTTGACACAAGTACATGCAACCAAGCTGCCGTCTGATGAGTCTGAGCAGCAGCAGGCACATCAGTCTCACTGACTCCTGCATGATGCGGTTTGTCAGCAGGCTGAAGTTACTTCCAAAGGAAGGACTTAAGCCTTTTGCAGAAACAGGCAAAGTGTGTCCAGAAAAGTACTAAGACTACAACCAACTAAACTAAACAGAACTGACCACATGACTCAGTCACGGGCTGATTTAGTAACTGAAATAAAATCGGGAAGTGCATGGAGGCACCATGAATGGGAGTCCCTCAAGCAGTGCCTCCAGTCAGATTTCCTCACTGATGGCTCAGGATTCCTACCCAAGCACCGTGTTTTCTCAGCACAGCACAGCAGATCAACTAACTGGTCTGTCCCGCAGAGGAATACTGTGAAAGAGCAGTGTTTTTCTTCAGCATTCAGAAATCAATGAGGCATGCAACTATAAAATTAAGATCAGGGCAAAATATTTAAAGAGAAGAAGCCACACTTACTTTTCATGTTTCTGTGTGCCCATGCCCTTCTGCAAGTTTTCTTTGTAGAAACGCATGGAGGAGACCATGCAGCCTGACACCCAGTAGATCATGATATTGGTGAGCAGATCATCCAGGCTGAACTTCCTGAAGAGGCAAGCCCAAGAGACTGCTTAATTAGAACTGAAAGCTGATTTGCATCACTTTAGCAGGGACTTCACTTTGGTTTGGTTGTAAGGGGAAAAAAAAAGTTATTGGAAAAAAAAGGGGTTAAGAGTGAAGAGGTGAAATTATTACTCCCCCTCTGTCTGCCAGTGACCAATTAAGGATGCTAAAGGCTTTCAGACACGAAGTGGGAAGTCACATTTTAACTCCTACACAGAAGGCAGATTCTGACAATCACCTTCTGCTCCAGCATGGCTGTCCCTCTTGTCCACAGACTGGGAGGGTGGGGGCAGAACAGCACATGCAACAGCTTGTGTCATTTATTAATGATAATGCTACCATGAGCCTTCAACAGAGCCCTCACACACCAACGTGTGCTGTTTCATATAAAATTATCAGCTGCATGCAGTGCAAACATTCCATGCAAATCTGCTGCCACTGGGCCTTTCAGAGCATGCTCCCTCTCCATTCCTGTCAGATGGTTCTCAAAGGGGATTTCAGCTGTGATTTCTGCTGCCCATTAAACATAATCCTTTATTAGCAAATGCTAGGTAGATGAAGCAGTAACAATCAATCTAAAGCCAATTCACAGAGAGTTAATTGTTAGTATTCCAGTGAACCATGAGTTCCCAGCATCTCAGTGTGGATTAAACATTTGGTCCTAATGAGATTCTCCCCTCAAGTTAGTTTTTAATATCCAGGAGCTGCAGGGTGTATTTCTTTACTAGGAGGTCAAAGTGGAAAGGGAATCCATCACCCTGCATGGCCTGTTTGCCTCTCTGTGTGCTGGAGTGCAGCCCTGCACCAGCTGTGGTCACTACAGGCTCTCTGAGGTGTGAGGTGACCACTCCAGACAAACCTTCAGCTGTGACTCTGGCCTTAGCCACCTCATCCAAAATGGCAGGAGATAAAGGGTTTATGTCATGAGAGAAAGGGATTACCTCTCTAGCCCTCCATCCTCTAGATTCTGGAATTCCATATCAGTCCACGAAGAAAACTTCTCCAAGATGTATGCAGCCAGTCCCACAGGAGAGTCATTCAAACCACAGCCTGTAAAGGAGGAGGAAAATGTAACTGTAACTGATATCCAACTACAGAACTCGGAGTGTTAGAGAAGCTGCCTGTTATAATACAGGGGATGTAACTTTACAAAGCTGTTTCATCAGCTGCTTTCTGAAATAAAATAGTACGACAAGTTGGAACCATTTACTGCCAAATCATAAACTGCAAGTATCTGCAAATGAGCAGGCTCCACATTAGCTCACACTGAATTTTTTTTGAACTGATGTAACAATATAGGATTTCTGCTGGCTTTTTTTTTTTTTCTGGTAAGCTAATAAGATTAAGCTCTATGTGCCAAGGAGGGTTTGCCTCCATTAATCTGGAAGTTGTCATGTATTAAACAGCATTACAGAGCCAAACCCCACATGCCTACATATGACCAGGAGGATTTGCAGCATTATCTAACAGCAAAAACATTTTAAGGATTATTAGAAAGTCATTAAGGAACAGCAAGGCTCTGCTAAATGGTCCATCTTCTGAATTAGCAACAGCAAACTGCCTTCATGGAGAAGAAGCTTTCACACAGACTTTATAGTTTGTTTTTCTTGGACAGAAAGAACCCACCTGCACTTGGAACTTTGATCACACATCCTAGTGCCGTGAAATACAGGGACTGTAAACTGTCCCAGCTTCTCAGTAAGACATGAGAAAAAGCTGTTCCCAAGGAACAGCAATGTATTTGAAGTCCCACCTGTGCAATCCAGCCTTCCAGGAAGGTGCCCAACTGTGCAGCTGGCACAGTTTCATCAGTAATTGCTATTTAAGCATGACAGTGGGATTTCAGTTATTGATAACTACTATTGATAACTGAGATAGCAAGTATTTGATCAGATGTGCTGAACATGGCAAGCAATAGCCTGTTCTCATTTACTCACTGTGAGTAGAGTGCATCTGTTTACATAGAGAAAAACTGACTTTACTTTTTTTTTTTTTTCCTTTTTTTTTCTTTTTTTTTTTTTTTTTTTTNTTTTTTTTTCTTTTTTTTTTTTTTTTTCATCAGAGCACTTGAAATGCAGGCATTTCTGTCAAAAACTTCTTCAGAATGTTTTTTCTCCTTTCAGGAACCTGCCACCAGCCTGCTCCTCTGTCCTTTGTCCTTTGGAGAACTGCAGAACGCTCCAGCTCCCAAAGCGTGAACTGGCTGCTGGTTCCCAGTCTGCACTCTGCTCTGACAGACCACACATGACTGGTAAGGAGAAGAACCAGCCAGAATTCTGATTGAGGAGTATGGCTCAAGCATTTTTCAGATATCAGCTTCCCTCTCTTTTCTAAGGCACAAAAGACTGGCAATTTTTAGAAACCAAAACTCAACGGAAGCAAAATTATTTTAAATCCATACAATTATCCTTTTGCCTACACATTTTAAGAATATACCTGACTCTGTAGGTAAGCTTATGAAAAGCCATTAAGAAATATTTCCCTTAGCCATGTTTTTAATAAAATCCATCAGTGAATTGCTGCTGCACCAAACTAAAATGTAGTCAGTACTCCTGACTCAGTTGTCCAATTCAGTCACAAAAGATGTTTTTAAAATAGAAACACTTAATACTCAGATTATTAAAGCAGTTAAACCATCTGAGTGACTAGCTCATGTAGAAAGAGCATTCATAGCTACAATTTTTTTTCCTTGAAAGTTTGCAAGTGATTCTCAACAATGAGCGAAAGTGAAATTTGATTTTATTTCTCAGCTATTACTTATCGCTATAATAAATAAATCAGTGTGTGCTGAGACAGCTAAAAGTTTCTTGTAGTTTACATTACTTGAATGTGATCCATTCTCTGAGAAGAAATTACCTTTTGCTCTCAGCAGAGCTGCATTTGAAATGGAATTAGAGTGCCCAGTGATAGCAAAAATAGAAAAATATTAAACAATCTATTTTATCTATGAAAACTGGAAAATGAGGTCAGTGGCACTTGGAGCATGCTCAGTTTGAATGTGCAGATACACTGCAAAAAAAAAAAATTCTGCATATTTTAAGCAGTGCACTTTGGTTCCATGAAAGCACAACTAAAGTGAAGGGACTTAAGTATTCTGAGCTCAAAAAAGGTTGTGGGGTTTTTTTTTGTTTGTTTTGTTTTACCAACAGTATCCGGCTTTGTAGCCTGTATGTGAGCGTAGCCAGACTCAGACAAGATCCTGTAGAGCCCTTTTTTCAAGAAGGGGAACATCCTCCTGACATCTTCATCCTGGAATCCAAAGAGCCCTGGGAAGTACTGGCCCAGCAGGATGGAGAGCAGGTGAGTGAGTCCCAGCTTCGAAACGAAGACCATATTTAAATGGAGACCTTTCACATGGCTAAAGACAAAAACAGACAAACCCCACAAGTTAACAAAAAGTTAACAAACCTTCAAAGTTGTTGTATTTAGAATCACAGAATATCCTGAGTTGGAAGGGACTCACAAGGATCACAGTCCAACTCCTGGCCCTTTGCAGGACAGCCACAAAAATCACACCATGTGCCTGAGAGCATTTTGCAAACACTTCTTGAACTCTGCCAGGCTTGGTGCTGTGACCTGTAACATTTAAAATGTTTTTAACAAAAACGGACCTATCTGAATTCCAGCCTGTTAATTACATCATGACCTCAGCTGCCCTTTGTAGTGTGGCTTTTCACACAAAAATGACAAGTCAAAGGGACAGCTGTCAGTAATCAGCACACACTTGAGGGCACTAAGCCACAAATCCTCCTTTTTATTTTTTACAAGTGCTTGTCCCTCTCCAGACCTCAGTGAGGACACTACAAAACTACTGCACAACTGTTTGAAAGAAAAAAAAACATTTCATATAAACGAAGGCACGTAATTTTGGATCTTTGCTTAACACTGAGCACCAAAGAGAAACTACACAGCAAAGACTTGGTCTGGAACACCAAAGTGCACAGGAAATAACTATTCACAGAGTAAAACAGCTGCAGCAAGGGGGTACTCACTTGGGAGCTATCTGGGCCAGGTTGGTGCAGATGAGACAGCCCCAGTCACCACCCTGGGTGTAGAACTCATTGAATCCCAGTCTGAGCATCAATTCATAAAAAACAGAAGCAGCACTCACGGAATTGAAGTCTGCATTAAAAGAAAATAACTTTTTTGTTGCGTTAATTCCACCCACATTTCTGGCCCTGCAGCACTGATTGTCCACATCAAGGCAACGTTCAAGTTCCTCAAAAGCTACAAGTCCATTTCTCCTTCCCTGACTGTATGGAAGCCCTTGCACAGCATCCAAGCATAGAGAGCAAGAAGAAACCATGAGGAGGACAAACTCCAGCCTTTGTTGCAGACTTCTCCACTACTCTGAACACTGACCACGAAAATCATAGCTAGGGAAGCAGAGAAAAGTAAACCCAACCTTCCCCACATCATTCACCTGCATATGCAATTAAATACTAAACTCAGTATCACTTAAAATCCTACCTTGCTTCAATTTGCTGCAGCTTGAGTTTGTGTAACTCAGAGCACAAACCAAGCAAGCAGGTACTTGGCTGCAATCTGCCACGTGGATACATGAACTGCTTTCTTTCAACTCTTCCTTCTCACCTACCTGTACAATGCTGTTCAATATGGATGCAAAACACTCAAAAGCAACAGTAATAAATTACATTTACCCTGCCTGCTCACTCACAGACAATTCATGGGGTGCAATTACAACTCTTGAGCTGTTACTTCATAGCTTTTTATGCTTCTTTTTAAATTATCTACACATTGCTCCAGAAACTAGCCAGAGATGTCACCTGAAATCACCCCCTTATCTCCCTCCTCCCACATGACACACAGGATCTCTGTTTCCTCACTGGGAAAACAAAAAGTGTGTAACAGGAGTTGCTGTTCTATTGTCAGAGGCTGCCTCACTGTGAGACTGGGCTTGTGGGAGCTCAGTTTCATCTCCTGTGCCATACCTTTTTTGTGGGGTGCTTCTGAGAAACCATAACCAGGGATAGATGGGCAAATGACTTCAAAGATGTGCTCATCACCGAGGCCGTGGCTTGCAGGATCCGTTAGGAGAGGGATAATTTTGTAAAACTCATAAAATGAGCCAGGCCAACCATGAACCATTAAGAGTGGCTTTGCAGCCTGGCCTTCAGGCAAATGGGGAGGCTTTACATGAACAAAATGGATATCAATGCCTGTAAAAAGAAAATCATTAATTAGCATGCCCAAATTTATCATGACACTGAAACTAATCACAGACAGATTATGAGCAAAGCTTTTCTCCAGTCCTTTTTTTTTTTTTTTTTTTTTGGTGAGCATGCAAACACCCTGCACCTCTCTGGATACATTTATCCAAGGACCTTCAAGTACTTTCTAATGGACAACTGAACAGCACAGCAGCCAAATGAAGTTGGCTATCTCTATTTTAAAATAAATTGTCAAATTAAGACATAGAAGTGAAGCACTCTACCAGCAGTAACACAGTGATTCACACAGCTTACAGGCAGAGGAGACAATGACATGATTTAGTCCAAGTGCCCTTAAATTTTACCCAAATTTCCCTGCATGGCACAGGATAGGCTTTCATCAGCCACAGATTTTTCTTCCTGAAAGGCCTACAACTGCAGCAGGCAACTGTCTCATGTGATGGCAAAATTTAACCTTATTTTGCTCCGTTTTTACTCGCACCCATAATTGTGTGTTGTTTCAAATGGTGCAGTTTGCCATAATATTTTAAATGGACTTGGGACAATAAATGGTGCTACATAGTGATTAGAGCTTAAAGCAGTTATTTAAATGATGGTTAGCGCTGAAAAAAAATAAAACCAGAAAGTCTTCCCTTAAAAAAGAAGAAAAAAACACCATCTGAGACAAGAAAGGGAGAAGCAGCGAGAAGATAGGCTCCGAGAGATAGGAAATCCATCATAACTTGCAGTTGTTTGTTTGGGGGCATGAATCACTTTCCTCATTTTGTGCATGCCTTATTTTCCATTTGAACGTGTTCCCAGCCACTGAGTCTAAATGCTACAGCAAAAGGAATTTTAAAAGCCTTCACTAAGTATTCTCTGTCTTTGGAAGTCTCCTGTAAGCAGGTTAAACATCTTAACGCTGATAAACCAATCATGCCAAATTAAGGATTTTATGCCTCACTAAAAGAGTTCAAGTGTTCATTTTTGTAGGTCTTTCCTACCCTTTGTCCAAAGCTTTCAATAACTCTTGAAGTGAGTAAACGAAAACAGGAACCTACATTCTAGTACCAGTGTCCTGCTTGCTCAGTAAAAGGTGAAACCTACAGCGTGGTTTCCAGTGACTCTTTCCAGCAGGGAAGTTTCACTCAACATTGCACTACCTGCTTCAGGTGAGCTGCTCTTCCTCAAACTAACTCAAGGTTTTGTTTTCCAGGAAACAGGAATTTGTTCCCAGCAGAGCCTGAATGCCTCATTTCTTGATGTATTGAAGCATATTTTACTCACATCAACTCCATTTCACCAGCAATCACACCGTCTTTCACTGACTTGAGATTTACACATCCTTGACACTTCTGTGAATCTCTGTATTCTCTGAAAAGCTTTCAAGTGATGACAGAAGGTAGGAATCTGATACACAGCATGTTTGACCTTGTCTTTTCATATCTCCTCTCTTTAATCTTTCCTAACACAGAAATTTCCCTTCCCATTGCTATACATAGTGCATTGTCCTTAGCTGTTTCTCCCTTTCTTGTCTCAGATGGTGTTTTTTTCTTTTTTAAGGGAAGACTTTCTGGTTTTATTTTTTTCAGCGCTAACCATCATTTAAATAACTGCTTTAAGCTCTAATCACTATGTAGCACCATTTATTGTCCCAAGTCCATTTAAAATATTATGGCAAACTGCACCATTTGAAACAACACACAATTATGGGTGCGAGTAAAAACGGTGCAAAATACTCTGTTAAGGTTAAATTTTGCCATCACATGAGACAATTGCCTGCTGTGTTCTAGATCTACAACTGGACCCAAGCACCACCCTAAATCAGGCATTTTAAGAAGCCCAGTCTGACCAAGCTCCAGCACCAGCAGACCTTGGCTGAATTAAATCTTTGGAAAGGTGCTCTGAATGAAGAGAAACCATTCCCTCACACTTGGCAGTACATCAACCCCGTTAAGGTTGGGTTGTGCATTGGGTTGTGCATTGGATTGTGCATTCCTAGGCCTGGGAACACTTGAAGAGGTGCAGCAGAGCACATCTGCCCTGCCAGGCAGGGACAACCTGCCCAGCTGAGGAGGGCTGCCAGGGTGATGGCTTTACTGTGACAGCAGCAGCTGGGCAGCATGAGGAGACACCTGCGAGAATTTCTGCATGACTGCATGAGAGGCAGGGAACATGTGTAGATCTTAAGATCCACTTCTGCTTCCAAACACCCGTGGTTGGCTCCTGTGAACACCAGCTGACAGCCCGCTCATGCACAGGGAATTCCATTTGCCACTCCTTGTCCTAGAGGCTTCAGTTGCAACGAAGGAGCTCCCTGCTCCTTCAGCAGTGATGCCAATGATCCAGACTGTGGCAGCCAGGGAGGGAAGGCCCTGTGACACAACCAGAGCCTTCTTCCCACCAAGTTCCCTTGCTGTTTATATTTGAAGGGGGAAAGCTACACACCTTGAATCTTTGTTTTGAACTGCGGATACTTGTTGAGGACTTCAACTTGTTTCTTCCAATTGAACTGGTTTTTCCAGTAGGACACAACCTTCCTGAGATGTACCGAGTTAGTTCCATAATGGAAGCAACTGTTCTCCAGTGGCTCAGTGAATCGAGCCTGGTCAAGTCTTCTAAATAAATCCTACAGGGGAAAGGAGAGAAGAGACATTAAAAGCAGTTCTGTCTGCTGTCTTGGGCAGGGTATGGTTTCTACTTATCCCCACATAAAACGAGAACAATGAAATAACATCTCTAATTAGACACCTGTGCCTTTTGGTGATGCTCCGTCAGCTGTTCCAGTTCTCTTCCTCCTCCAGATGGCCTCCTTCCTCTTCCATTCACAGCTGTTCTCAGCCTTTGTTCTGCAGGGCTGCCTAACCTGTCTGCCAGGCTGAGAACCACAGAGGGCAAGCTGCTCTGCTTGCAGGCTAAGTCTTGCTGCCTTTCCAGGGCACTTTCCTCACAAGTCAGTGCAGGGATCTGGCCCAAACCTTTCACTTTCCTTCCCAAACCCAGGGTGGGAGGAGGCCTTCACCAGAATGCATTCAGAATGATCTTGCATAGACAGAAAGTTGGTGAAACTAGACTGAAATTCGAGTTTGCCAATCTGGAATAACAGTGACAGTCACCTTCCCACTGCACTTCAGGTGTACAGGGGATGTTGCTGATACTGCAAGACCACTCCAAAATCACTCAGCAGGGAAGGACAGCCAAGACCCCCTTCTTACTGCCAAGAGAACCACAGAGTAGCTGAAAGGCAGACCTGGAAATCCAATCCTACTCAATCATTTTTAAGGTAGAAATTATCCATCTTAGTGTCTACTGTGCAAGGGGAAAACATAATTGTCACCAGTGGCCCTTGATACTGCTAAGAAGGGCAAGCAAGGTGTTAACAAACCCAGGCCTAGCTGAGAAATTAGGAATCCATTATAAATTAATAACATGAGCAATCCCATGAGTATTGTTTGAACCATGACTCCACAAAGATCTATGAAATCGTTCAATCCCTGGCTTAAACACACACAATCAAAATCTTTCTATCCAACAAATTCTGCAACGTATGTGTTTACTGTAATTACCACAGTAATTTAGTGTTGACCAAAGCAGACTATTAATTACAGAAGAATCAGCATCCAACACAGCTGCAAACATAAAGCAGTCAAGAAAATGAGGTATTTGCAATTGCTTTGGAAAGAAAAGGGGGGAAAAAAGACATTGTTCTTATTCTGGTCTACACAAAGTGAGGAAAATGCACAAACAGAAAAACAGAGTTGAGTAATCTGTAATATGATTTTTATGTTTATTAGGCTTTGCACAGTAGGTTTATTTACCAGCAATCAGGCAAGAGCCAGCTGAGAACAAAATTATACAGTGGGATCTGCCTGTTCATACCTATCTTCTGAGGTACTGGAAAATCCCTTCTCCCAAGACCTGGATATCATTGGCACTCCATTGGTTCAATTTGAAAATTACTTCCAAAGACGTTCTGCATTTATTTGGCCATTTCTTCCTTCCCTCCCCCCAGCACAGAGATTTGCTTACACTCAGCTCTTCCTCTGTAGTCTCCACCTTAAATGGCCGAATACTTGAGTCTTCTTTAGTCACAGGCTTTTGACCCCTGCCCCACCACCCATCTTTGAAGGGCAGAGTCTCTTCTTTCTTCTTGAAAAACAAGAAGTAGATGAGGAGTGTCCCCAGGACCAGGAACACCTCGAGCAGCATAATGCCTGCAAGAGAAGAAAGGAACTCTGGTGAGCCCAATCAGCTCAGAGAGACACACACATTCTTTGTGACGACTTTTCCCTTTTGACAGCACTCCAGCTACAGTATATTCTGGCACTCACATGATATCAATACTTCTGTGAAATTTCTGAAATAAAAAGTTTTAGCCTATCCAAATGAGGAAGAATTGTTTTAAATAAAAGACACGTAATAAAAACAGAAGTCGAAGGAAGTAAAGAGATAATGTGGCAATTAAATAGTCATTTTAATGTAAATATAACAAAAATATAACATAACTTAATAATTAAAATTATATCATTTATATTTAATGCTTTCTCTTCCTCTGAAGCTCTAGATTTCCCACAAATCCCAAGGCAGAGCAACTCTTCAGCAAGGCTTACACATCTACTGCTGTGGATTCAGAGGGAAAGAAAAGCAAGACATATATACAGAATAAAAAGTGAACAGCGTGAGGGCAGCCTCCCTGTACCTCCCAGTCAGCCAGGAAGTGGAGCAGGGATATATTTGCACAACCCTTGAACAGCAGTGCAAAGGGTAATTCGACCTTCCCCTTCCTTCTCCCTGAGAACTGTTTTAAAGAGAAAAGAAAAGCCCAAGCTTTAAAATATGATCAAATTCCCAAATAACAAAATTCTGTCAAGGTGCAGAACAACCTGATTTCACAGCACATCTGCATAACCCAGCTGCAGGGCTGATGTGCTTCAGTCAAACAGAACACCCCCTCCCCCCCCCCAAAAAAAAATCCATTTTTAATGTATTTGGACTGTTTTGTGCTGCAAGTAGCAAAATCACTTAGACTTGTCTTTAATAATTAACATTTTCAAGCATGCCTTTAAGTGTAAGAAACGTTTGCAAGGTGGTTTGGGGAACAGTACTG
Organism: Regulus satrapa; assembly: GCA_013396955.1. Classification (NCBI taxonomy): domain Eukaryota; kingdom Metazoa; phylum Chordata; class Aves; order Passeriformes; family Regulidae; genus Regulus; species Regulus satrapa. Next base: position 535,227 of record VWZN01011821.1, on the reverse strand, counting down.
TCATCATTTTAATGCATAATTTTAAAGAATGTCATGCTACAAACACTCATTTGCTGGGGAATTGCTAAGACATCAAGTATTTCAAAACTTCTGTAGGGCAAGGATTGTTTATGACCCAGAACGTCTTCATTCTCTCTAGAGCCAGAAGGTTTTGTTGGTTTTGCTGCTGCAGAGTAATTTGATGCTCTGGAATGGCTCAAAGAGTCATCAGAATGTACCAAATTTACTCCTGGATCAAAACAGGAATTTTAACACAAGTTAATGGGAATTCACAGGATTAGAGCAGGAATGAAATTCAATGGAATCATTTAAGTGCCTTCATGTGACAGGACAGGTTTTAGTCAACTTCTTGAGTTTAATTTTCTAATGACTGACAATAAATAAATAAATCAAGATAAGTACCTATAAAACATTTGTACAGAAGCCAGGCACTGTGCAGATTGAACAAGCCACCAAAAAAAAAAAAAAAACAAACCAAACCAAAACAAAACAAAAAACCAAAAAACAAAACCCAAAAAATCTATTTTTCACACATGCAAGTGCTATAGCCTTGAAAGTGCCTGAATCCTCAGAGGCTGAGCTATTGAGAATGATAGACACTGAAAAAACTTGATTTGTTTATTTGTTTCACTTGTGCTTCCATAATTTCTGCCACTGCGTTTTCTTCATAATGTTATCTAGAGCACAAGCCAACACTCTTTTCCCACCTTTACGACACCCAGGCCATAACTCACACCAGAATTAAAAAGTTTATCCCATTTCAGCTTGCCTCAGCACACAAACCAATGCAACTTAGGAGCATCCTGAGCACAATTAAATTTTACTGCAAAGCAGAACTGCGGGGGGCTTCCAGAAACCTCACAGCGCTTCACATAGAAACGATACCTACCACAGCATTTTATAACATTTCTACTCCTAAGCCTTCCTGGAGAAAAACAGCAACTTCCCCGAAATCACAACACAACTCGGGCCTTGTCTAGACTAGAAAGGTTCATCACCAGAACTGTGTAAACACCACACAGAAAAATCCAAACTCTTGGCCAGCTCCGATCTGTTTACAGAGCCCCTCGATGAACAGAAGCGCTGCTGTCAGTGCCAGCCCCGTTGCTCAGGCTGGGCCACCTCCAAAACCAGAGCTCTCTTTCTCCTGGCTCCCGCTGCATCCCCACCATGGCCCCTGCCAGCACAGGGACAGAGGCACAGCACCCAACGCGGGGCTGCTCTGCCCGGGAGCAGCACCCCAGCCAGAAACCCTCAGGTCATGAGGCACTGGAGTGCCCAGAACCATTTCTGCTCCTTCTGGTTCAAGAACCCTTGAGAAAACAGAATTCTTGCAGCAGAAGACCCAGGGAGGGATTGTGTGCAAATGTGTGTATTTTGCATCCACCCTGGACCGTGTGTGGAAAGAACTCTGTGTGAACAGACATCCATTTTTGCAGTGAATTCCAAAATGACTTGAAAATGAGCTTGTTTACCACTCAGTAGTAAGTGCCAAAATCAGTCCAAGTCTCACAAGAATCCCATCTTCTGTTGCAGATAGCTGAGGCTGGGGACAAATTGATTTGCATGAGATGTCATCCTGACTTGGAAGCAGCCCCCTCTGATATTGGCTGGATTTTTTTTTTTGCTAACAGAGGTACTCTCTGTATTCAATCTCTCCCAGTTCCCTTGAAAGAGCCCGTAAAATTCCTGATTATAATGAGCACGGGACCCAGAGCTCCAACTGTGTCACACTTTTCTGTGAGTGCCCAGGAAGGGAAGGACCAAGTGTGTCAGCGGGATTTTAACTTGCAAAAGTTGGCTCAAGGGGATTGTTTTGTGAGGGATGAGCTGCTGGGATGCAACATGTTCCTAACCAACAGCTCCAGCCTGGGCCCAGAGGAGGCCACTCAGAGCAGCGATTTCCCAAGTTCACTATTCAAGCTGCTTCCCTGGAACTCTTGTGTGTTGTTTGAGCAGCCTCAGTCATGATGCATCTGCACCAGAATTTCCTCTGCTAATCATTACTGAGATCTGTGGTGAAATAGAAATTATCAGCTCCTTAACATTTGCTCCACGATGCAGCAATACAGCAGCATGAATGTGGAAGGACAAACAGATACAATAACACTTTTCTACCCTCAGATTTCAGAGAAGTCAGCAACAAAGTGCTGGTGGTTTTATTGTCTGAAGTCTAACCACACTGGCATGTTGCCTTTATAAATGAGTGCTTCAAAGGGATTTCATGTTTTGGTTTGGCTTTTTCCTCTTTTCATGTGACCAAAGGCAAGACCTAAGAAGGAACAATTTCCATTTATTCCATGGTCCTTAGTCTCCAAGACTTTACTGTACCCCAGGGTGGATATTGTTTACAGACAGCACTTAAATACCTTAGACAGTATTTTTATCCTAAAGAGTTCAAGGAGAAATGTTTTTGGTTTGCTGGTTTAAAAACATGTTTTGAAAGAAAAAATGTTGAAATGCAATGGGCCCAGTAAATAGCCCAAAGCCAAGCTCCTGTTGAAGAAGGCTAAGCACATCTCGTGAAATAGGTTTGCAAGAAAACCCCAAAATTTCCTTACAATGTCTTACTGCTCCCTACTGGAAACACTCCTGTTTTTCAGCATCTTTTTGCATTTTGATCTGTCCCCTATCTGTGCATTAACATCAGAGCTAAATGGGTCCACAGGAACAAAGCAAATTATTATTTACATCAAAGCTACATCCTGTCTCTTGCTTTGTCTTCATCAATACATAGGAAGAGATGCCCCGGAGAACAGCGCTCTTTATTTTCAGAGAGGTCATCTATGAAACAGCTTAATGGTAAAATCCCTCTCTCCTTCTACAAGTAACCATTCATCTTTGCCTTGCAGCATTAGAATCCATCTGAAACATATTTTTGGAGAGATAAACAACCGTGCAGACCTTCAACTTAATTCTGGAAACGCATTCTGGCCCAAACACAACTCAGTTGCAACAAATGAAGCACAACACCCACAACTTTGAGGGTGCTACCACACCCTGCCAGTGCAAAACTGCTGCTGCATGGCTGAAGGAAGAGCTGTGAATCTCTGCTGCTTCCAGAGTTAATCATGGCTTAGGGTTAAGAACATTTTCTCTCCAGGACTGGTTTACCAGCACACTGCGAGGGAGCTCAGAGCACTTGGCACAGTCTGAGAGATGCAAGGTTTATTGATTAATAATTACTCTGCAGGAGAAATAACAGCTCAATTTAGAAGTAATTCTTCTGTTTATTTTTGTTCTCTTACATAAAGTCCCACATTAGGCTTTACCAAGAAGGCGTCTCTCTGTTGCAGCATCTTTGTTTACACATCAGTTTGCCCAAAGAGCAGCAATTGGAGGTTACTCTTCCCAAGAGACCTGAAGGAAAAACAACCCCACTGAAGGACTTCAAAAACTCATGGCACCTGTAACAGGGTCCATGAGCACTGCCACAGCCTAAAAGGGACTAAGACATAGCACAGCCCCCATAGATTCACCCTCAGTCTATGCCCTACCATCTCTGGCCATCACATTTTTGCCATCACATAGCACCAGAAACAGACAGAAAACCATCAAGTCACTCACAGAAGAAAATCTTCCTATTTCTGTAGTTTATGGAGCATTATGATAAGCTTGAAAATAGCTTAGCAACGCAGAAATTGCTTTGCCTACCAGTGATAACATCTCCCAGGTGAGCATGAAATGATACATTAACATTGTAGGGGAGGAGGAGAGGCAAGCATCAGATGAAATAAAGCATCCTACGCAGGAAAGCAAATCAAAGACAGGAAATACAAATCCAACAGAGTTCCCGGCTTGTCTCGATAAGAAATTTAGCATTTACATTTTTTATTGCCACAGGGAGGTGGCACACAATGCTATCTCCAAAACAGCAGGAAGAGATGATATCATCCTATTTTACATTTTTTTTCCAGACTGTTCACAATCAGAAATTAGCCAGTACAGAAGGAATTTAATTAGAAGGCTACAAGCAAGGAGTGAGGTCACGTCCCCAAAGTAGTGAAACCACACTCGCTCAAGCCTCACCTAGGAGTGGGGCACGCTGCCTCCAAGAGAGGGTTGGGGGTACACTGCTGAGGAACATCCCATGCCTGTGGCACTGAGGCACTGCTCCTGTGCAGCTCCTCACCTGCTTTGTCCCTTGGACAACAGGAACAAGCAACAGGGCCAGTTTAGGCTCTGGGGGTGCCCCTACGCATCACCCAGAACTTGCACTTAGAGCACTTGTCCTCCGAGGCACATTATTCCAAGGAAGTGGTTGAGCACCTTACACAACACATTCCCACTTCATTCTTCCTACAATTACAACCCGTTGTTGACTCTGCAGTACTCCACTGAAAGCCCACAGGCACTGAGACCCAAGCCTAGCTAAGCATAAAGGAAAAGTACTATGGGACTAAGTTCACTGTTATCCACTTGGCCTCACCCAGGGGCAGCATATTTATGTAATCACCCGTCCAGACAAAGTTCATACCCCAATCATTATTTAAAATACTGCATACCACTTTCTTAAGAGGAAGAAACTCGATTTACAAGAATACATATTTAGGCAACATTACTTGCTCTTTCAAAGCCATGCCCCACACATTCTTCCATGCTGCTAAAAAACATGGCTTGTTTATCTCATTTTTCCTTGTTTTGCTTCTATTATGTTTGAACAAATCCACTCCCTTTCAAGAGTCTAAAAAAAGCCTTTGGGCTACATAAACTCAAACTGACAGAATCCAGCTTGGGATCTGTGTGATGCCCATTGTTGTGATCTAATGACTGTGTCCATGATACAGGAAAAAGGAGGTGCACTCTCCATCTGCAATAATTTCTGTTTAAGACTCTGCAGACAGAAAAGCCACGAAAGGATTCTTAAGTCAGCACCGTTCAGTCATGATAACTAAGGGTGAAAGAACTGTTCAAACTTCCATAATAATGCACAATGGCTAGATCATGCAAAGATTTTGTCCTATTTATCCTATCCAACCTTTACTCTATTTAATGACCCTCAAATCCCAGCAAGAACAGGTTTTTTTTTATAGGTGCAGAGAAGTGACAGTAGTCTTTGCATGCAATGGAAGGTGAACACAGCAGAAAGCTCTCTCAAATCCCATCTTCCAGTTAAAAGAGGGAAGGATACCATGCCAGTTACAAGTTTTCTTGAACAGCTCTTAGCCACTATCCAGCCAACTAAATGACACAGTCCAACAGAGTCCAAACAACATCTTGAGCTTTCAACATTTCCTTCCTAGCGTCTGAAAAGAAACCATGAAAAGCACAGGGTTCTGTTTTGCCTTCCACTGGAGCTTCCAGCAATAATGAAGTTCACCTCCTCATCCTATGCCAGCATCTGCATTTTACAGAGGAGGTGGAAATGAACCAAAAGAGTGAGGTATTACAGATAAGGAAATTGGATTGAGGTAATTGCTCCTCATGCCTTAAGGCAAATTTGGGCTCTATTTTTAGCTTCACCAAATCCTCCTGTAGTGAAGAGTAAAAGGTTACCCTCCGTCCCTGCCATGGTGTTATTGCCAATGTTTTGCCTGCCCTGATCTCCAGATAAGACTTGTTTTTCATCCCAAACTGCTTGGTGGTACAGCACAGCACATCCCCTTCTATTTACTGCAGGATCTTCCATTAGTCTAAGTCTCTTAAGAGAGTCTTCCATGGAATCAGGGGGGAAAGATCTATTCAGCTAGCAGATTTACAAGCTTTTTGTATTAGCACTGTTAGAAAACTGTGTTACTGGAACCTTTAATTATTAAAGCATGCAGAATTGACATATATTTGGTGCTTTAGAGGGGAAAAAAAAGAGCACAAGCAGTTTGAGGTACGTAAGAATAAAGTACATGCCAACCCTTCAGTTAAAAGGAGGTGTGGAGATAGCAACGATGAATATAAAGACTGCCAGAGGAATTTTCTGGCAAACTGCAAGACAGATCAGGTGCACATTGTGAATTTAAATTAGGATCATGACTCCAAGTAGTAAGGGCAGCATGAATGAAAATGTGCTCCTTCCTCCATGATGTGAGACCCCCTCTAAACTCTGTGATGCCAAACTCCCTCCTTCCTGTGATGCAAGATGACCTCCATCTTCTGTGATGCCAGGCTTCCTCTTACCTCTGTGATACCAGTCTCCCTCTTACTTTTAGGATGAGACTCCATCTTCCATTAGTGAAGATTTCCTGCTTTTTTTCTATGGTGTCAGATTATTTCTTTCTGTGATGTCAGACCCTCTCTTATCTCTACAACGATTTCTTCCTTTCTCAGCGATGCCAGACTCCCTCCTTCCTATAGGATGCCACATGCCCTCTTACCTCTATAATGTCCAAATCTGTGATGTCAGACCCCTCTCTTCCTTCCTTAATGGTGACACTCTCTTCTTCCTTCCGGATGCCACGCTCACTCTTACCTCCATGCAACACTCTCTCCTTCCTCTATGATGGCAGATTCCCTGTCACCTCTATGATGACAGATCCTTCTCTCCTCATTGATGCCAGACTCGCTCTTCCCTGTGTGTGAGACTCTTTTTCCTCAGTGTGAGATGGCCTCAATCCTCTGTGATGTCCAACTTTTACACATTTCCTCCTTTTTCTATGAGTCCACCATCCCTCCTTCCTCGATGATACCTGACTCCCTCTTACCTCTGTGATGAGACTCCTTACTTAAACTATTATTTCAGATCTCCTTCTTTCTCTAGGACACCAGACTGACTCCCTGGCCACAAAACTGGAATACTCCAAGTATAATGCAAGAAATATGCAAAATCATATATATCATATAATCAATTCATTTTGCCTACAGCTGTAAAAGGAAAGAATATTAAATGTGACTGTGGAAACACTAAGAGATCAAAACTTGGTAATCTCTATGAAGACTTCATTCCCAACAAGGAAAGGAACTTTGAATGATGCCAGGGGAGGGGAACAGATGGTAGTAATCATTTTCTGTCAAATAACTGCAACACGAAAAAGATGTGCCAGAGTAAACATGTAACAAGAACAATTCTTGCTACTTTATCTCTCTCTTAATAGCAATATTGAAGTTCTGTTTGGATTTATGGCCTTCATCTAGAAAGGTGCACTACCTGTACCCACCAGATTAGAGTAATTAACACTCTTGATGAAGCACCCAAGAGGGCTAGGTCCTCCAACAGAGCTTGGGTTTTGATTCATCACACATGGTGTTTTACCTGAGAGGAAGACTTGTCTTCCTTTAGACAGCAAAGCCCACCCAGTCTGCGGATACAGAACAAACAGGGAGAGCAAGAGCTGTGTGTCTTCACTACAGAATTCACAAGATCAACCAAATTTGACTGCTGGGTGCAATAAATGCGAGGGGAATTGAGACAAAGAAAGAACAACGAAACCCAAAAGTTTGTTAGATGTAATCCACGGGACAAGAAAGGGCTCAGCAATCTCCTACAGAGATGTTTCAAAGAAAAGCTGGAAGAAGGTTAGGTAACAGCTCACTTTTCAGAGAGGAAACCTAGCAAAGAGCTCCCGTTCTTTAACCCAGCAGGATCCCTCCATAAACATGATCACAGGTCATTTCCTCATTCTGGCAAATGCACCATCAAAAACAACAACTAACAAAGCATGGCTACCACAATTCCAACAAAAATATTCCCAGCCCTGCCAATCAGAAAGCATTTAATCAACAAAACAACATGCTTAAATGTATAAAAAGGCTGAGAATGCTGCTTCAAAAAACCAACCAAAAACCCCAGGGTATATTCAAATCACCCTGCCATGTCTAGCATGACCAAGATATTAAAACAAATGCCACTTTAGAAGATGTTCTGTGCCTGACTATTTATGTAAATACCCATTTACACAGACAATGATGTTTTTAATGAAAAATAACGTGTTCAGAGGAAGAATCCAGGACTTTTTCAGCAGTAGTATTCAGACGGGAAAAAAGTATTTTCAACATTAATTACAAGCAGACCAAAGCTCTTCAGAGAGAAGCAAGATGCTCTACTTTACAAGTGACTTTTCTTCAGGGACTTACACAGTAATTAGAGATCTATTTGCCACATTTGGAACTTGCACTTTAAAGAAGACTGCCCTGGTTCTGGGATTGTGCATGTCATGAGGAAAATACTTTTCTTGCAGGCTCAATGAAAGAGTGCACACTCTACCACAAAGGTAAGGCTTTACCTCTGCTCATCTGGCCACAGAATTTGAATACTCCAACAATAATGCAAGAAATGTGCATAGGAACATTTGAGATAATCAATTTACTTTGCCTAGAGCTATAAGGTGTACTTCACCACCCCCAGCCCTGCTTTGCTACTTCTCCACTGACAAAATACTTGACAAACTATTCCTTAGACAACAAGAATTTCTGGGAGTATTACCATTCCAGAATTATTACCCCAAACAGTTTCATTTACCTGTAATTGTGATTGCTCAGAACAAATTGGTCCTTCCACTAAGGAGCCCGAGCTTGTTTCACAGTGCTTACAAGATTAAAACGCTGCCATTTTATGCCTAAAAGCCCTGGGTAGATCTGAAAGCTTTGTTGAAACACTTTATAAACAAACAGGCTGAAAAGAATGGCACTGCCCTACAGAATGACCAAACACTTAAAGTACAGTAAATCAACAGGGGGCAAAAAAGCATTTTAAAACACCCAGTAATCCAAAACCTATTTTGGGCAATTCACACAGAAAAATTGCATGTGGATTCTGGCTGCACTGGTTATTACCAACCGTGCTCTATTTCAAATTATTTACTTCAACACTATGATCACACGAAATAAAATAACAAACTCTGAGAAAAATAACAAGCCCAGCAGAATTTAAGCAAATCACACACAAGTTTTTATATTAATTCAGACTGGAAAAGATGTAGAACAAAGAGTCATGAACTTGACACTCTGCCAGGACCTTCCCCACAAAGACTTCAGCTCTGACAAAGATCTAATCCCTGTCCTTAGACAACTTCAACTGTGGATTGATTTTCAAAGCTGCTTAATTGCTTTTGGGGCCTATCTTCCATCGATTTTCAGTAAACATAAGCAATCTGTGCACTCAAGCCTCAGCTTTAGCTTACTTCAAACAGGAGCAATATCCGCTTCAGGGGAGAAGTGCAGCATCCCCAAAGAGTAGTGCCAATCAAAATATGGACCCTGCTTTTGTGGCTCTCTGAGCAACTTTGAGACATTGGCTTCTAAGACTGATCTTATCTTGTAGGTGTACCTAAAATTACTAGGCAGTTTCTCATATTTTAGATAAAGCTAGGCTAGGAAAAGAAGGGAAGAGAAAGCAGCCTTACCCAACAGAGTTGGAAAATTAGGCAATGCATTTGATAATGGTGTGTTTTAACTCCTGGGCAACCAAAATCCCAGCTGAATTCTGACAAACTAAACTCAGTTTGAGCAGAGAGTGCATAATTTGTTTAGTCTTTGCAGATTGCTCAGTTATGCAACAAAATACGGGCAAAACTTACAAGGTTTTCTCCTCATGCCTAAAACGCTTGTTCAGCAAAGGGAATTATGCATAAAGTACTCAAACAATTTTCAGGTCTGGTAAAGTTATCCATAAATAAATAAAACTTCAATTTCATATTCACATTTAGAAATGAGCAAATAAACCAAACCGAGCTAATTTACGTGCCAATAGTTAAAGCCACTTTAACTAAAGAGGGAGACCTGGCCACATTCCCGAGGAACGCTAAATAAAATTACTCTTTCCATAAGCACTGGGAAGCCCCGCTTATCAGGGAACTAACCCTGGAAAAGCACCCCTGGCTCCAGCAAACTGTTGGGAATGCCACATACGCTCCCCTACCAGGAATGCAGATTAGGGCCTTCCCGTTCCCGAAATCAACAAAAAGTGCCCAGCCGACCCGCTGCGTTATTCACACTTGGCCGATTCCCATTGTTCGGACCCCGCGAAGGAGCAGCAGCTGCGGAGCACCGCGCACCCTTTCAGTCTCCGCACCTTCGGCGCAGCGCCCGCGGCTTCGGACGCGCGGAAACGCTTGGCAAAGCTCTTTCCTTTACTGCTTGGAAGCTGAAGCTCCTCTCCCCGCCGGGGCACCTCTCGCATCCCGCCGGGGAGCTTCCCAAGCCGAGCCCG
>VWZN01011821.1:510479-524640 GCA_013396955.1 Regulus satrapa | reverse complement strand
TGTCCCCAGGCTGAGTCCCCAGGCTGAGTCCCCAGGCTGTGTCCCCAGGCTCTGTCCCCAGGCTGAGTCCCCAGGCTGAGTCCCCAGGCTGTGTCCCCAAGCTGTGTCCCCAAGCTGTGTTCCCCGTCTGTGTCCCCAGGCTGTGTCCCCAGGCTCTGTCCCCAGGCTGTGTCCCCAGGCTGCACACGGCGGCTCCCAGTTGCCCTGCTAGAGCCAGGGCACGGCCACTGTGCGCTGCCATCCACCCGACAGCTGGCCAACGCTCGCTGCGCGGTTGTGGAGCTCAGGAGATAGCACAGACTGTGCCTAACAGGAGGAAAAACGCCGAAAATGCACCTAACAGGGCTGCTTGTTCTCTGAACCCATGTTCTCCAAGGCCTGTCTTCCAAACTTGGGCAGAGAGATCTAAACAAGCCCCAGAAGGTCAAGCTGTAGCAATTCATCTCACCAGGAAAAACATAACAAGCAAATATTAAATTCTTCATGGTCTCTGAGGTTTTTTTCATTCAATATCAGTTTTCACCTATTTCTTCACTCCTAAGATCCAATCTTCTTTTTTCATCACCTCCACACCATAGCTCCTGTTTGGATTGTTGGGAGTCTCCACAGACAGACTTGTGATCACAGCTAATAATTCCTTCCACATCTTTCAACCTCTTCAGCCCAATCATCACAGTCTGCTCAAGCAGTCCTTTCCCCAGAGCCTTTGGTGCAGCTCTTTTGTTATAAGCAGCAATAGTTCCTAAATTAAAAGCTGGTATTCCTTAAAGCAACATATCCCTAAACTATTCTGTAAGTAAGTTTTGTCCTTTTTTGTTGCTTTCTTCTTCCACACCAAATGTGCTGGCTGAGTTCTACCCCTTTTGGGGCATCTATTTTCACAGACTGCTCTGTTCTATTTTTCTTGGGACACCAAAAGCATTAGTAGCAGTTTATCTTTCTTCTGTAGGACTACAGGGATTTCACTTACATACAAATAAAACTGTGTTGAATTTCATAGTGAACATAACATCTACAGGATGAAAGTTAAAAATGCAACTGTGTTGTGTGCCAGGGTCATAGCCCTTTATTACAGCTACCACACAGATACTTGTCACTGTTTAACCCCAGCTGGCAGCCAAGTACCACACAGTCACTCACTCACTCCCCCAACCAGTGGGATCGGGGTGAGAATCAGAGGAGTAGAAGTCAGAAAACTCATGGATAGAAATACAGACACTTTAGGAGGTAAAGCAAAAGATGCACATGCAGGAAAAACAAAACAAGAAATTAATACCCTGGTTTCCACAGGCAGGCAGGTGTTCAGCCATCTCCTGGATGGAAAGAGAGGCTCCATCACACACAGCAGTTACTGAGGAAATCAGTAACTCCACGTGTCCCTCCCCTTCCTCCTTGTTCCCCCAGCTTTACATGCTGCATATGGTGCCCTGTGGTGTGGAATGTCCCTTTGGTCAGGGGGAGTCAGCTGTCCTGGCTCTGTCCCCTCCCAGCTCCTCGTGCACCCCCAGCCCTCTCACTGCTGGGTGGGAGGAGGAGCAGAAAAGGCCTTGACTCTGTGCAAGCACTGCTAAACAATAACAAACACATCTCTATTATCAGCACCGGTCTCAGCACAAATCCAGCTCCTTACCAGCTACTGCAAAGAAAATTACCCCAGCCAAAGCTGGCACAGTATTCTATTTGACTATTTTAACTAATGAAAATTTGTATCTCTTCTGTCCTATATTTGTTGCAAGCATGCCAATTCCAATCTCCAGCCTCTGTAGCTTGCTGAAGAGGTAGTGTCATACTTTATCCAGGCTGTCCCATGTTCTGAAAACAGGTGTGCTCAGTCATCCAGGAAAGCACCCTGCTACCACCGAGGCCCTCCCAGTTCTTCCTATTTTGAAGTGGACAGGGTATTTCAAAGTCCCTGTTGTAGAGATATCTCTCTGGCATAGAAGTTTTCCTGTGGGTGTCCACCTTCTTAAATTGACAATTCACTTAATTGTTTTTCTTTGTGCTTTAGAAGCACTGAACATTCAGGAGACACAGTTTAGTGGTGGGGTTGGCAGTGCTGGGATAATGGTTGGACTTGATGATCTTAGAGACACTTTTCCAACCGAAGCAATTCTGTGATTCCCTATAGCAGTAGCAGCAGTAAAGGGCAATGGGCAAAGTAGGTACCTCAAGCAGACGTGGAACAGAGGACGATTATACCAGGTTTAGTGCTTTACATGGGTCCCTCCTGACTGGAATTAATTTGGCTGTTTATTGTGGAAATCATACAGCTCCCACAGCCTAGCAGAGGACAACACAGAGATGCAAATACCACTAAAGGCAAAAGACCAAGCGTGCCCTGAAGTGCATCGAGCACAGCATCACCAGCGGGTCGAGGGGGGTGATTGCCCAATTCTGCTCCGTGCTGGTGCAGCCTCACCTTGAGTCCTGTTTGCAGTTTTGAGCACCAGAATATAAGAAGAACAATAAATTATTAAAATGTGTTCAGAAGAGGGTGACCAGCCTGGTGAAAGGCCTCAGGGGAAGACTCAGTAGGAGCAGCTGAGGTCACTTGGTTTGTTCAGCTTGGAGAAGTCTGAGGGGTGAACTCACAGAGGAGGCACTGGTCTCCTCTCTCTGGTGATCAACAGAAAGATACAAGAAAATGGAATGAAGCTGCATCAAAGGAAATTCAGATTAGACATTAGGAAAAGGTTCTTCACAGAGTGGCCAGTCACTGGACCAGGCTACAGGGAAGTGCTCCCGCATCCAGCCTGTCAGATTTCAAGGAGCATCTGCACAATGCTCTTAAATAACATGGTTTAGCTTTAGGTAGTCCTATGAAGAGCAGGGAGTTGGAATTGATGATCCTTGAGGGTTCCTTCCAGACTGAGGTATTCAGTGATTCTAAATAAGACAAATGGAAAACATTAGTAACTCCATGGTTAGGCATTCCTCAAAGAAACTTTTTGCTTCAGCATTGGGCTGAGGTAGAGGAACAATAGACAGCATAGAGGAACAATACACACAATATCCACCTTCAAAGCAGCTGGAGTTTGTTAGAGAAATTAAGGGGAGGATATGGCTACTGTAGAAACTTATGGGACTACTGATGGGAGAGGAACTTCAGAGAGTTCAAACAAAAATTCATATAAGCACAGAGAAACTGCCAGCAACAGATAAAACCATGTTTTTTATCTTTGAAAATTACTCTTTATATTGTAAGACAAGGATTGATAAAGACAACTACGGAGAATTGCTGATATCTCATCTTTTACAAGTTGTAGAGTGGCAGTCATCAGCCAAATATAATAATGCCAAGAAGATTGCAATTTGCACTATAGGAAAGCAAATTAATTGCTACAATTTATGTAGACACTCCAACACAGCGTATGAGCTGAAGAATCTTCTTATTTGCTAAAGTCCAAGTGTAATTTTTTCATATCCAGTAAAACCACTTTCTTATACTATTATTGGCTGAGGAAGGTGGCCATGAAGTTTAATATTAATGCTTCAGTGAAACCTACACATACTCTTCCCAAGTGTCACAATGCAGAATATCCCTCAACTGAAGCTCAGCCTTGAGAACAAAATCCTTTATCAACACCCACAAGTAGAAGGTAAAGCCACAACTGTATAGCAATCCTCTTCCCCTAAGCCAATTATAACATCACCATGACCGACTGTAAAGAGGAAAATAAGGGGAGCATGAAAGATCAAAAGAGAAAGAATACATTTAAAACAAATTACAAAGAAGAAGGGACTGAAGAGTTGGAAAAGGACAAAGCTTAATGCAGGACTCAAGAGAATGAGGAAAGAAAAGTCTTTACTGCAAAATCAAAACAGTCTGTTCTCACCACCAGCAAAATCACATCCAGGAGGTGTTTCAGTATTTGTGTTTCGAGGGTTGGCCACCTGGATGCATTCTGGAGGCATCTTGAGAATTTATTGGTTTGGAGCACTGAACCCTTGCTGCTGGAGTAAGCCCTTAACATGCTGATCCCTGCTTAAATCCCTGCCCCAACACTGGCACTGTAAGAATGTTAATAATTACAACACAGTTTTATAAATCTATGGTATAATTTACACCTTGTACTTTACACCTTGTTCAGGTCTGGCCACTCAGCTTGAGAGAATACCAGAGTGTTACAGGCTTCTAGGAAGAACATAATCTACAAACTTTGGTTCCACCCTTTCTGTATCGTCCATACGAGCTAGAACAATGCAGAAATAGATCCAGACATATCTAGTTTTCAGGTAAATATTATATAGCATGCACATTACAGGGTATATAATGCGACAGACAGGAGGCTTTCACAAGCAAATCAGGGACATTCCAAAATAAGAGTTGTTTAGGCTGCGGTTCTATGGCAACCCAGGCCAATCTAACTGCTTCTTTCACTCGCATCCTTCTCCTCACCCTTCTCGGGATCTCTCAACTCTTCCATTTCACTGCCTGTAGCACTCAGCTGACCTTTAGTGACGCCATCTCAGCACTAACCGGGCGGAATACCACACTGGCAGCTCTCCAGAGCATCATGGAGTTTCCCGGTGCCCTGGTGAATGGGAACAGCTCAGCCGAGGCTCAGAGACACGCTGGAATCGGTGCTAGAGGAAAGGGGGGATCAGCAGCCAGCTGCTCTATGGACCAAGGCTGAGGTGGTGGAATCCCAGTCTGCACATCCGTGGGATCATCAACATCTGTGGTGGGTAAGGAGCTATTTGCAAAGCAGCTGTTTGCTCTGCTAAAACCACGGCTGCTTATTTGCACGGTTTTTACCCACGTGTCACCCGGCTCTGCTGTGTGACCAAGCACAGAAGGTTCCCCTCTGGGCACAACCTAACAATCCCTGATGAAATTTGTTTGTTCCTTTGGTTCCTGACCTCAGCTATACGGGAGCACTGCCGCAGAAAATGTGTTTAAAAAAACCCCACCGCTGAACTGTCAATCACTGAAAGGTCAGGTTCCCTCCTGCCCCCAAATTTAAAAGCTATATTTTAACGGAATTTAAAGCAAGACACCGAATTTCACACGGACGTGTCTGAGGCATTAGTTAATCTCCCTGCCTTGCTGACTCCTTACCGGAGCAGATGCCTTTGGAAAGTAACATTTTGAGGCGCACACAGTTTGCCAGAGCTCATTTGTCAGCGCCCCGAGGCGAGCCTTTCATCTCCCAGGCACACAATGAGAGCAGAGCTGCAGTAGAGGTGGCTGTATTTACATGCACGAGCAACCCAGTTAAAATGCACATTTCAGCTACCCGAACTCTCATTTGCTCACTACCAGCCAACACAGCTGCTTAGGAGGTGTCTAGAAAACTCAGTCCCCTCTCCAAGGAACCCGTCTTCGGAATCCTGCTGTAAACACACGCCTGTAGCTCAGGAAGATTCTCAGTAAAGGCAGGACAATGCAGACCAGTCCTTTCACGAACAGAACATGTCTTCTAGACAAAAATGACCCCAACATGCATACACAGCTTCAAAGCAAATTGTAATAATAATAATAATAAAATCCATCTATCCCAAGACCTCTCAGTATGACTGATGTTTTCAGTTCTAAAAAAATTACTATTAATTGCCACCAAAAAGGCGACAAAAGAATGTGAGCACAAAACCATACCTTGGTAAACAAAGTAAAATATCCTCCGAGCTGGTCTTGATTTAAATGGAAAACACTTTCATGAATACCAGCATTACAGTTTTAAGAGAAACTCTACACTCTTGGTTTTGTAATCCGAATATTCGCAACACCCAGGAACTGTCTGTTTGAGGAATCATTATGGGTTGAGCACACTGGCTCCTGCTAGAAGATCAGGCACTTCCACACAGGAGCACTCAGAGATGGCACTCGGGGCTGAAGATGCTTTTAGAATGGCAGAAAGTAATTGCATTCCCATCACAGGACCCCAATAACACACCCCTACAACTACCTTCGGCACAGTGTAAGAACGTGAGGACTTACCTTCACCAAAAATTATGTTCAACATCATGGGTCTGGACTTGCATGAAGGCAGTTAACTCTGCTATCG
Organism: Regulus satrapa; assembly: GCA_013396955.1. Classification (NCBI taxonomy): domain Eukaryota; kingdom Metazoa; phylum Chordata; class Aves; order Passeriformes; family Regulidae; genus Regulus; species Regulus satrapa. The sequence goes on along the minus strand of VWZN01011821.1, from coordinate 518,632 downwards.
TGCCATGACCATGTTTTTATCTGCTCAGGTCCCACAGGGTTCAGTTTTACATGATCCCGTTCAAGCCCACCTTCTCCCAGGAGCATTTCCGCTGGTACTGAGCACACACACACACAGGCCTGCATAATAAGCAGGGGTTAACAAACTACCACACTTTGCATTCTGCTGAGTAACTAATCTGCTGCTAAAATACTGTGGCATCATTCTCATCTCAGAAATAGCATTTCTACAGACTAAAAAGCCTGCATCTGTCTCCAGGTCTGTAGTGACTCAAGCACCAGGGTGGGGAGGTTTATCTGAAAGCCAGCCTGAAGAGTTCTACTTAGACTGAAGATCTACTTATGTGAAAATAATAGGAGATGAAAGGCATGTTTTTATGCCATCCCCAGCAACAAAGACAATTCAACCATTGCTTGTATTTAAATACCAATCCTTGAACTCTCAAAGCTCTTTTAACAGATATCTTTACAAACAAAAGTTGTGTTGAGTCACACAGCATCTACCTTTAAAGTAGTATCAGCATTTCAGAATAGACACCCCCATGTCTTGAAAAGCAAATCACTATTAACATAAGCAAAGAATTAGATATAGTTCTTCACAGACTAGTTTCCTCTTAAAAAAAACCCCAACAAAACAGCTTTTAGTCAGTCAGTTAGAATGTCCCTCAGCACACAGCTCTGTACAAAGTTTTCAGCTAAACTCCTATGCCCTAAGGACACCCACTAATGCTCACAGAATCTTGAAAGATCTGGACTTGTGCATAATCTGTAGCCTAGGTAAATTTACAGAAAAAAAAACCCCACTTATTTTCTATGTACTTACACTTCAGAGCCAAGCTTCATTTAAAAGGTGTAATTCCTGTGAGAGGTTTGTCCTCCCCCATGCCAGAAGGGAGAAAGCTCGGGGAGGGGGGGTATGGTAACTGTTCCCATCCTTCTTCCAGGTGATCAAAGTGAGGGGATTAGTCCTACCCACAGCAGGATGAACACCTAAGAACACCTAAAATGACTTTAATCCTTTAAGATCAGCCTACAGTAACAAGTGTTCATCCAAACTCCTACTGACAGAAACCACAGTTTCCTCACATTTGTTGCAGCAAAATGCTGAATATTACCCACTTATATACTGTGGGAAGAAACTCACTGAGATGAAACCTAATTCTTTTGACAAGTTAAAACACTTTTAAAAACACCTGCTTGGCTTTGGTTCCATTTCCCATTTTGACAGACTCCAGCACCAGCGCATCCAGTTTTCCAGAATAAACCTGTCACTCCTAGAAGTTAGGTCAGGACTTTAATAGGAAGGCCTCTTCCATAAGGCTCTCTAAAACAAAGACCTGTGACCAAACCTCTCACTTGTATAGTAATTAAAAAATCTTCCTGCACTCCAGAGTGCATTTCCACAATGGGTTACATATGGAGCAGCTCAGGGTTCAAACCCCTAAAATTGGAAGCAGAAGTGGTGTAGCTGCACGTAAGAAAGCTCAGACACGACATCAGCCTAAGTGCCTTGCACAAAGGAAGAATTAAAATCAAGACACTCGGGCAACCCAGGAGGTGAGAACACCAGAGAAACAGAATAGATTTCATGGGTAAACTAACCCAAGCTCTTGGAATTTTAACAAGGCCCCTCTCTTTTTGTTAAAGTACTTTCACAGAACAGAACAACTACTGAAGATAACTAACAGGCAGCAACAAGATTAGCTGCAGCAGGGAAAAGCATCCGATTTTTTTTCAATTATTCCACTTCTGCAAAGGTCACCTGTCTGTCAGTGCACAGGCTGCCCGTGTGCCTCTGCCCTGTTTGCAGCCTGTAACCGGCACCAGCTCCTGGCTGGAGAGCAGGAGTCTCTGGCAAGCTGGGCTGCCCTGCCGCAGAGATTCAGGTACTGAGAGCACCCCTTTGCTGCAGCAGCCACAATGAACGGATTTCATTAATCACAAACCAGAGGACACATTCAAGCAGCTGGCAACATGATGGAGCAACTCAGTGACGGTTTATTAGGGAAGAGATCAGTGTACATAAGCACACATACTCTCAGCAAGAGCATAGGCATGAAAGAAACGGAGCTTGAATTCAGAGCTTCTCTACTGCCCCATGAATGCAGAATGGAAATGGCTGAACATTCAGGGATCAACGTTCAGGAATTGTCCTGTTATTCCAGGACAAAGTTATGAAGCACCTATGCTTTTCTAAAGAAGTTTCAATACAATTTAATTTTTTTAAAGTAGCAGCTTTCTAATATTTTATTTTGCATTCCAACTGCACAGAAACACTCCAGTTTTTTTCATGGAGAACAAGCTTAAAAAGACATACTCTTAAAAAAATAGCAATAGTATTTCCCCAGAGTTTTAAGGAAATAATTTCTGAACTTAACAAAGTAGAAATGCATTCCCTTGCCTGTTCTGCTTGAGAACTGCTGCTCTAATATACAGTGCTGTAATTGCTCCTCCTCTAAAACCTACTGGAGTATAAAGCTGAAGCCTTTCAGCCACTTGGTACACCCAGTCTCTCTACTACTACATGGCAAATATTAGGAAAGTTATTTTGAGCACCAAAGAAAAATTTCAGTATTACAGTACCTCATGAAAGTTTAACAATGAATCGAGTCCAGCCTTCTCTCTGGTTTTATTTATATTTCAAAAGCCAATACAAAAATATTACACACAAACCAGTCACTGTTGCAGACCCCGATTTTGAGCAGTCACCAGGAATTTAGTGCTGCAATATATTCCAACAATGTGCAACATTCTCCATTCAGCTGAAAAGGTCCTCTAATGCAATATTCAAGCCTGGCGGGTTTTTTCCAAGCTTTTGGCAAACGTGGAAAGTCCACTACTTTCCAGTAGCTCCATTATTTTTCTATAAGTGACAGCAGGTAGCTACTTAAGTAGATTGCTTCGTTATACATAAATGCTTCTACAAGCATGGTCCTGTTTTACTTTTGTGGCTTGGTTTAACCCAAAAAATCAGTTCTGAAAGCACCTAGTTATTCAATAGCCTAATTACATGAAAATATTCATCTGTTTTCAAGTATGCAAGACCTAGTCAAAGCAAGTATCAATTTTAGCTACTGGGTTTTCCAACAAAAAGCTTTTTTTACAAGAGACAATTAAGGCTTCCTTTCAGCCTACCAGAGGTTACTGAGAGAAACACATCTAAGCCACAGGAGCATTGGTCTGTTTGACAGTGGTATTTGAGTATTTATTAAGCTGTTTTCATCCATTTATTCATCTGGCTGACATCCACCTGCCACATGTAAAATTTGAAAATGCAGTTAACAAGCTGCTAGAATAAAGAATCTGGATAGTGTTTGGTTGGATATTTTCTATTACCATAATAAGCAAGAGCTTCTAGAATTTGTCTTGCTGATATACTTCAACTCTGCCTGAAGCAAGGATGGGAAAAGGAACCCCTGCCTGTACAAAATAGTTCAAGTATGTAAAAAAGCCACTGACTGTTTTTTAGTAACAGTATTTGCTCAAGCAGAAAAAAACCCCTCCCAGTTTCTCACAGAGCTCTAGCAATATTCAAGTGAAGTTCTATTTTATTTTTAAAATACAGAAGCTTAATCACTTAGCCAATATAAGAGTTGTACAAACTCCATCACGGATAATGTTGCACATCTTATGACTAAGAGCAATACCAAAAGCTAGAGTGCTGCCAGTGCCAGTGGTAATACAAATTGGCAATTTCAACATTTCAGTTCAGAAAACATCTGTTATCCTAAACCATATTTATATAATGTATGTAAATATTTATTAGACCCAGTCACCATGCTACAGTATTAGGATAACAAACCCTCTCGTTTTGAGAATACACCAGCGTAAGGTATGAACACAATTAAATCTATATGGAATTTTACAGTAACCTTCCAGGAGCATGCCTATGGCCTATCAAATTTGGACTAACATACTGATTTAAAATATTTACTTGTCTTCTTAGCATACCTAATGTGTAAGAATAGTTGCTTAATACCCAAAAATAAATATAAGCTTTCCATTGAAAGCACTTATTTTCCTAGATTTCCAAAGTAGAGTCTGAGGGGTGAAAATGCTTCAGACTTGTCATCAGTCCACTGCAGTACATAAAAGCACCTCCTGCCCCAGTTTTTCGTCCAAATCCAAGAGATTTGCTTCCAGTGAAATATGACCGGAGCACTGATTTTATTCGCAGCACTTCAGTCTGTTTCCATGGCAGCACTGCGGGACTCCTTCGCCACCATGAGTCGCATGAGCTGACTGTGGAATTTCTCGATCTTCTTCACGTCTTGTGCCTGGTCTGTTCTGTACAGCAAACACTGCAAGACAAAGTTCCTGATATGAGATTTCACTTCAGCTGCTTTTATCGTGTTTGTAGCTGCTATGCTACATTTGTGCTCGGAACACACCAAACAGGGAGAGCGCTGAAGTGTTCATTGGTTACAGGAGGCAGCACCAACACATCCACCCTGTTTCAAAGCACAAACACATCTGTTTACTTTTAAGCTTCTCCTTAACGGTCATGCCTGCCTTCCCTACTGAAAACAGGGAAACTCTTAATTTATCCTAGTTTCTTCCAGCTCCAAAATGCTGTTAAAACTTGGGTTTTAAAGCTGTCCTTTTTTTTGTGTTGTCTAAAAATAGAACCAGATTTGAAACCAGAAGTTACGTTCCAATTTCTTATATTCTGAAAGCAAGTTTATTTTGCCTTTCGCAGTCCTTAATGTTACACTGCCAGGGACATAAACTTCACTATTTCCCATTGAAGGGAATCCCTTACCCCAAGCAAAACCTGTTTTTCTAAGGCAGCCCTAAATAGGGAACACAGCATCTGACTAAAACTAAAAAGAACACCCCAACAAACAAAACCAAAGACCCCAAACACTAAAACAACCCAACCAAAACTCTGCAAGCAGTGCCCATTTTCCCCCACCTGGTGTAACATCTTTCTGTGACTGAAAGTGGGTAAGGAGCCTCAGAAGAGCCAGAAGAGCTCACGTTTGTGAATCACCCGAGTCCAACTTCCCCCCATGGGAGATTTCAACAAAATCACCCTTAAATTCCCTGATACCAGTGCCCCACACTCAACATCTTGCTCAGGTTAAGCCCTATTACTCTACCAAGAAGTGCCTGTACTGGAATTTCACATCCCTTCCAGGCACTTGAAATTCCAATGCCAGGCTACTTTTCCTGGAAAGAAGAAATTTGACTCTTTTCCAAGTCTGAAGACAAGAGCAGGGCAGAATACTGTGGCTCACCCTGGACTGCAGAAAAACAACTTATTAGCTGTAACATCACTGTCATTCAGTCTCATAATCACAAAGAACCTGTGGCTGGAAGTTTTCACCACTCTGAGGTGAGAAAAGGACCACACTCACACTAGTAAACACCTGTTTGAAACTGCTCCTGAACGGGTCAGTGCCAATCACAGACACAGCAATGAGGGAAGGCTGAGCACCACATTTTAGAAAACTGTCAGGCACTCTCAAGGCAGTGTCCAAGAGCTCTCAAGATGCCTGACAGCAAAACTCCAAAGTCTGTGAGTGGTACAAGAAGCTGTGAAAGGAGAATGTGTTCTGTACTTACAGCCACATCATCTGTTACTTTGATACAGAGGTTCCCATCACAATGTCGGTATTTGAGAACAACACGCACCTGAAAAGACAAACATTTTAAGAATTAGCACTTACAGCTAACAATTCTCAGAATGTGTTGAAGGGAATCTGCCCATATTCAGACTACCCTTAATCATAATGATGTAGTGCTCCATGTTTCCAGCACCTTTGGGGCCGTCCTCAGCTCTGGTGGTGTGGGAGCCATAATCCCACAGCCAAGGTGGTGTGGAAGTTGACCCACCACCTTTCCCTGCCTAACACTGAACACCGGGCACGTTCAAAACCTGCAACTACAGAAACAACAGCTGCAGAGACCTTGGAGACAGGCAGGATAAACCAGGAGTCGTGTGGAGAGGAGACACCCCCTCGCTGTGTATCACAGCCCAGAAAAACCAGCCTGAAGCCTGGGTTTGTAGGCTTAAAACACTTCAAGAAAGAGTAGCTTTACATGAAGACTTGAAAGGGATCAGCTGAGTGGGGTAGGATCACCATTTTTCTTTGATGGCACCTGAACTGTTATCACAGTTACTCCTGCAGTCACCTGTTCTGAGTTCTAACCCATCCAGTCCCCTCCAATCGCCAAAGCTCTCCAAACCACACTGTGGATAAAAATCCACATCCTCAGTGACAATGGCTCCTCCTGAGCACAGAACCAGCCACAGAGGCTCTGTCACCAGCCTCAGCTAACATCACTAGCTAGAAACAAAACAAGGTGGCCTTTGAGAGCATTCTGAACTCAGTTCAAACAGTTTTTAATCGTACGGTGATTTGTCCTTTGCTACAAATGCATTTTGAGTGGATCTCATCACAGATTGACCCTTTCTGTTTAACAAAGTGCCACTTCTGACCCCAGCAGCAGTGTACCAGCACATCTCCCTGCTGAGCAGCCCCACAGGCACCAGAGAGGCTGCCACAGGCAGCAGGTCTGCACTCAGCAGATCCATCGCCCGCTCTCGCAACACCCCTCAGTGCCTGGCTGGAGAACACACACCCACCTCCCACAGCTCCTCCTCCAGCCTCCCAGCAAGCCCAATTACAAAACTGCCGGGGCTAATTCTCTGCCAAACTAACAGGAGGGTGCTTGTGCTGTGACAACGGGGCCCCTATAAACCCCTCCCTAACCAGACTGCCATGGATGGGAAGAGATTGCCTCTGGAGGCCCTTCAAGGAAAGGGGAAGGGCAACTCCTGGCTGCAGTGACATCCCTTCTCTTTCATGTCACTGAACGCCACAGAGCCTAGGAGGGCAAAACAGGGCAATTTTATTATCAGCAGCAATCACATATGGTGTCTCTGTGCTAATTAAAAGGCAGATGCTAATCTGCTTTAAGTAATCAGATATTAATTTAATCTTCTGAAGGTTTTGCCAGTTCCCCTATTTTTGGTGAAGAACATTAGGCCTTTTTCACTGAGGTATTCTCCGGTGTGAGTTCCACATCACATTTTTGTGCTGCTTTCTAGGCAAACTACAATGCTTTTTCTGAAGACTGAGATTAATATTAGTATTTGCATGAACCACATTCCCAAAAAAGTCACTGGAAACAAGAAGCAGTCATAAACCCTGAAGTTAAATCCTTGAGGAATTATTATTTAGGATGCAAACACCTTCCAGTTCGAAACGTCACTGCAGGCAAAAATGCAACGTAAGAGCAAATTCAAATTATGCAGAATTGCTACAGCAAAATGCTATAAACTCATAAAATAAACCAATTCTGGAAACTTCAGCAGAACTCTTAAACTCGGTTTCTAACACACAGGTACACCGTGAATGAGCTCAATGTCTTTGAAGTTCGGTTCCCGAGGTTCACCCTAGCTGCCGATAACACCACCCGAAATGAAACACCGTTCCCTAGGGATGTTCTTGGGAGTCATAAATGAGAGTTTTCTCCCTTATCGCTCTCCCTGACAGGAGGGTGCAGCCAGGTGGGGCTCGGCCTCTTCTCCCGTGCAACCTCCACACAGGCTTAAGCTGTGCTACGGGATGGTTAGGCTGGAAATCAGAAGAAATTTATTCATAGAAAGGGTGATTAGACACTGGGAAGGGCTGTCCGGAGAGGTGGTGAAGTCACCACCCCTGGAAACGTTCAAAAAATAACTAGACGTGGCACTTACTGCCGTCTACTGCCTACTTATCATGGCTGTGTTCGGTCACAGGCTGGACTCGGATGATCTCGGAGGTCTTTTCCAACCGGATCGATTCTGTGGTTCTGTGATTCCTGCCTCCCCCGCGCGGTTACCATCGAACCCCCCCCAGCCCAGCACCACCCGCCGCCCCCGCCGAGCTGCGCGCAGCTGGAGACGCCTCCAGAGCGCCGCTCCCACGGCCCCGGCCGCGCATCCTCGCCTCCCGACCGGGGCTATCGCACCTTCATGGGGTCGGCGAGGTAGAGCTTCTCGGCGGCGCGGGTGAACTCCTCCCAGGCCTGGAAGTGCGGCATGACCGGCTCCGCTGGGCTGCCTGCGGCCGCGGCAAGATGGCGCGGGAGGCGGGCGGCTGAGACAGCGCCGGCCATTGGCCCGCGGCACAGCGCCGCCCAATCGCGGGGCGCCCACCGCGG
>VWZN01011821.1:475259-506711 GCA_013396955.1 Regulus satrapa | reverse complement strand
CAAAAAAAAACCCCAACTATTTTCTCCCCTGGATAAGGAATTCAGATAAAGAGTCTTCAATTCATGAAAATAGTTATCTGTCACCATGACATACTACTGGTGGGTAAAACAAGCTGGTCTTCCCAGCTAAAAGAAGCTTTGTATAGAACACTGTGCTTTATCATGCTAAATTGTGGATTAGATGGGAAACAATGGGACAAACTGATCTCAGTTATGCTGCTCTAAATCCAGAGTCATTCCATTTATTTCACTGGATTTTTTTTTTTCTTTAGTATCTGTAACAGTATAATTAAGAACAGACTTTGGTGCCGGGATGATAATCCTGTTCTTGGACCAGGAGCAACATAAAGTCAGCACAGTAATTCAGGTCTGAGAGAGTGCTAATGAGGAGTTAGTTACAAGGCAATTATTACTGCCAAGAATGCTTAATGCTTAAAGGAGATATAGTTGCTTCTTTCAAAATAGCTTCGACCCAGCCCTTAGCAAAATTAAGGAGAATCCCAGGCATTGTGATTATACATTCCACTCTTGTGTGTGTATGGTCTAAACCAGCCTGGGATTTGTAGTGATGCAGACTTCAATCACACGGGGCTATTTTTTTTCCTTTGAAAGGGCATTTATGTGCATAGGGATGCAGATAAATCTTGAATACACTGAGATCCGAGGTCTTGACATCTCACTGGCTTCTGAATCTCGGTGCCCATGAGAACCTAGCCTGCAGTGAGAAGCACTTTGTGCTCCTGGATGGGTTATAACATGCCAGACTGAGCCACAGGTTTCACTCCACAGCTCCTGAAGGAGCACAAAGCACGCGGCTCCTTTCTAAGGTTTTTATGCTTTACACAGCTTGGCTGAAGGTTTTGCCAGGTTGAGCCCTACACAGTTAATTACATCAATGCCAGCTTTCTATTCTTTTGGACACAAACATCTTACAGAGTGATCCAGGCTCATACTGTCCTAACAGGATAATTAAATATTGGTGACACTTTGTTGTTAGAAGACAGTTCATGGCAGTTAAGGCTGTATGCGGGCAGCAGGATTCCAGGGCCCTGTCCTGGGGCCTGTCACAGCCAAGTCACAGCTTCAGGGTAGGATAAAACCTGGATGCCTGTTACTATCCTTATTCCTTTTCCCCAGTGCCCTTGCTCCCGTGAAAGGAGCCCATCCCTCATTAGGTCACGCTGTGATCTACACTTGCCAGCCATTTGAGCAATGACCTTGCCCAAGGCAACATTGTTTCCTAGTTTCCTTTAACCATCAGAAAAGACAACGTCATTTAAGATGGCCTAATCTCGCTCTGTTAGGAACTGTATGTACGTGGATGGCAGTAGCCATTACTCTGGCAAGAGGGTCTTCCCTGCCTATGGCCGTATTCTGTCCTCAACAGAAACTGCCCTTTCCTTTCATTTTTGGATGCTGTTCTGACAGTGTTCTTGTTAAGCTGCTGGGTTTTGATAGCTGGAAAGATTCATCCCTTCCTGTTAAGTGGTCACTTCAGTTTTTTGCGTAACAAGGTATTCAAATGAATGTGCTGTCGTGCAGGAGACATATGTTAAAGAGAGCAGCCTCTCTGCTGTCACTACGCTGGCTGCTGAGATTTGAGAATGAAATAGCAGAGTCCTCGTGATGGCCTTCAGGGAAAAGAGGAGCACATCTGGTAGCCAGCTCATGAACCGGCATTTGAAGCGCTCTGCAAGCAGACAGACACTCGTAGCATTAACTGCTCATAGATTTTGTATCACCATTACGTGAAGTTTCTGAGCCTGCTTAAGACGGGCTTAGATCATCTGCTGGCACACGCTGCAAGCACATTGATTTCTTACATTAATCTTTAAGCAGCAAAGCTTTTTATTTGATAGGCATGACTTAAGGCTGGTTTACCTGTGCTGTTCATGCTGCTGTGGCTGACGTAATTGAGGAGTACAAAGCACCAGAAGCGGCAAGAGAGATTAGATGCTTACGGTGATACCTTCCCAAGTCCTCTGGAGCTGTGTAACTGCAGCTGGGGCGGAAGGGCTTTCCGAATTTTTCACTTTGGTTGACTTCTAATTCTGAACTACATGTCTGAGCCTGGATCTGATGGAAATTGCCTTTTCCTCAGTTCAGCCTACAGAAAGGGAGACAGAGCAGCTGTAATGTTAAGACCTGAACTTTCCTGGCAGGTGAGCCCCGCAGCTTCTTGCTCAAGTGAGAGTAACAGGCTTCCCCTTCTCCCTGTGCTGTTGTGAGAGCAGCAACCTGCAGCTGGTGAGAAATAGTAGATTTCACTGCTTGTGAAGAAAATTCATGCCTGTCCCTGAATCTGCATTGCCTCATTTGAGTGGACTCTTGATTTAGCTGTGGCAGTGCAAGAGCTGGTAGTCCCTGCTACTTGTTCATTGCCTTTTCCTGGGAATTAATGCCCTCTGAGGATGTGTTTGCAGAAATGCATGTGTAAGTACCCCTCAACCCACTTCAATCAAACTGGGCTAGCAAAATCTCCTACTTAATCCATTTAAGTCTGGCCCAGGTTGACTGAAGTAGCTGAGGGGGTGTCCACATGAGCCTCCTCTGCAGGCAGATCTCAAGGGATGGTAATTTTCACAAGAAGTAGGACGGGCTGAGCAGGGGGAGTGAATCTGAATCAGCAGCTTCTTCCATCCCCTGGGCTGCAGACAGAGGAGGACTCCAGCACATGGGCCTGATGGACAGCCAGGCTGGCACAGCTCAGGAAGCTGCAGCAGAGCAGCTGTCTGCCCATATACCTCTTCCCAGAGTTACAGCAGGAGAAGAACTTTGTGCTGAGCAGCTGTGGCCAAGGATGCACAGCAGAATAAAGACCCTACAAGCTCTTTAAGCTCCTCTGTTCAAGTCTTTGTCCCTGGTCAAGCGCTGGTGAAGGTGGACATCCAAATTATGGTCGAATTAGCATCAAAATGGATGCTTGAATTTTTTTTTTTGCCAGTTCCTGGAACAACTGCAAGCACACACATTCCTTGGATGTCCGCAGTATGGCAGCTTCCTCTAAGACGGGTCTGATCCAGAGCCTGTGTAATATTGGGCCCACAGATCCACGTAAAGCATACACAAGAAGTGGGATCAGTGTTGGAAAGGGCTTCCTTACTTCCAGCATACTGCTGCTGTTAAAACCCTTGTCATAGAGATTGCAAGGATTTATCTGGACCTTTAGTTGGCTTGGGTCTGCAGAGGAATTTTAACCTCATGTCTCTAAGGTTAGTGTTTTTATAAGATTTGGATTAGATTAAAAATATGAAAGGAGATCTAGGTGGTGTTTAGGAGTGGGGGCAGGGAGAATATCTGCATAAATTCCGTGCCATGGCTGTAACTTTATGTTGAAGGGATAGCTCCTAACAAGATTTGAAATGTGCCCGTTGCATTTGTGCTGAGGTGTTTTTCTCTCTCCATTAGCAACTTTTACTGATCTCATTTTTTAATGAGTAGTAAGTAAGTCAAAGGTTGAAGTGATCTTCCTTCTTCAGGGATTACTCACAAAGTTCCCCTTTCTTTTAGATGAGGCAGAAGTTTAGGGGTCGCACAGATACCAGAAACACTTATGCAAGGGATGTGAATAAGGAGGAAATATTCACTGCTCTCACTGTTTTAGGGCCTGGAGAAAGATGACAAGCCTTCAGGCGATTCCCAGCCTGTTACTGATCCTCCTGCTTTGTCTCCCTGCCTCTTACCCACTCCTGGCTGGGAGGGACAGGAACTGGGAATGGTAGCTGCATGCTTTGTGATGAATCTCTGGCCAGATCTCTCTGTATAAAAGATTCAGCCAATCCGTGTCCCCTTTATGCAGCACAAATAGATGAGGCAGGGCAGTGCAGTTGCTCATACATATTTCTGGATTTTTCTTTTTTTTTTTTTTTTTTCTTAGGGTTTTTTTCACTTTTAGCTTGGGTAAAACAGGGTAAAACTGGCTGCCCTAAAGCTACCTCCTCTTCTATATAGTTTATTCTTGGTGATTTAAAAACAAGAATCATAAGAAAGATTTGCCAGTGTAGCATTTGCTATGCAACATTTACATGCAACTGCTTTGAACTAAATTCCCAGCAGAAGTGAAAGGATTTTGAGGCTTCCAGATCTTAGCAGACTACTGTTTGTTTTTCTGGGTTTTTTTTTCTGACAGAAATCTGTATCATATGAACTTCTCCAGAGATTCCTCCCAGCCAGCTAGGACTGTACTATCCTTCTACCCCACTGAGACATATTACTAGCTTTTGGGAGAGGATCCTTCTAGACCTAGAAAGTTAATTAGTTTTGCTCACATGTGTCTGTCACTGAAGTGACTGATTACTTTTTGGAGGGAAGGAAAACTCTTCTCTAGAAAACTCTGTCTCTAGGGTTGACAACAGCAAAAGCCTGCAAATTTATATCTATTTTAGTGCTTATTTCTCTTCTATGGGGCAACACTCTCCTTCATATATGGGGAAATTTTTTCAGCTGTTCTATTTCAGTTCTAGAATTGTAGGTTAAATGATAAATCTAATCTTACATAACAAGAATATGATCGGGAGTATTTGAAGGCCATTTGCAAATCAAATGCTGGTAATTTCAGGTAAAATAGTCTTGCCCTACTTTCCTCCAGCCTGGCCAGTTTCACAGAATCTGAGAATCCGTTGACTCTGATAGTTTTTTTAGGCAATGAAACCATGATCTAATCCAGGGCCAGAGCGGTAAACAAGTGGTTTGCTGTTTGGACATGTAAGGTAACTAACTCAATTAAAGGAATGCAGGTTGCCTTAAGCTGAGGTGAGGATGTCTCCTGTGTCCACTCAGGAACCTCCTCACTCCTTGGTGGCGATGACAGCTTCAGCGAGCAGATGCTTTTCTCCTTAGGAGCAGGATCAGTTTGATGTCCCATAAATCTTATTAGGTATTCTGTTCATTCTTCAGAAAAGTACCATGAGGGTTAATTATTTCTCTGCTCTGACTCAGACAGTGATTTTGTGCCAGAGGATTCTGGCAGTAAGTATAATCCTAGTGATACCCTCAGTGAGGAAACCATTGTTAGTGATGTTGATGAGGAAGCGCTAATGGAAGCTGAACCAGAGCCTGATATATAAACTGAGAGACCTAAGGCAAACAAAGGAAAGGGGTTGGAAACCTGGTTGTTTTCAGCCTTCCGCAGCAGACCTGATGAAAAATAACTCTTTGTCTTCTTCCCCCTTGCACCTCCCCATCCAAACTCAGGCTGCAGAATGGCTCTCCTGGGGCTGAGCTGTGCTAGAGGGAGGGAGGAGCTGTGCTGCTCAAGTCCTGGTGCCGACTGGCATTCCCTAGGGAAGACGTGCAGCAAGGAGCACGTTTCAAACAGAGTGTCTCCTCTGTAAAAGTGGGTTGCCAGATGGGGGCTGAGGGCCTCGCTCTGCCCAGGCTCCAGTAAGGCATTGCTCCAGAGCCAGTTGGCACTGTGAATTATAAATACATTGGCCATGTTACTCTATTTAGGATCAGTGCTCTGGAGTTAGATGAATGCATGAATAAAACATATTTTCTGTGCTGCTTTTCTCTCTCTCTCATTATTTTATAAACTCAGGATAAAGACTGGGGATATTTACCTGCTTGTAACTGTGCTGAGGAGGGCAGAAAAGCTCCCTGCACCAGCACACAGACCTAAGCACAACTTAGTCCTTTAAGATTTTCCCTTGTCCCAAAGAGATTATTTTCCTGTCCTGGTCTCTTGTGGTTTCCAAGGCCCAGTTTAAACACATACAATGACATAGGATAGATAGCTATTTTCCATACATGGCCTTGTATGGTTGTTCAGCAGGAAGCATTCATTGCTTTAGGACAATGAAAGGGGTTCTGTTCTGCTCTCCAAAAGAGAGGCAGGCAGGATTATCTTGGGTCACATCTTTCTTCTATTAGTCAAATAGTGAAACCAGACATCTGAGTTGTTTCAGTCTGTGACCTTACCCTGTGCTTCCTGATGGATCTCACAGCTTTCAGTTGTCCCTAGTTTGTATGCAGGATTTTTCAGTCCCCCTGGCAATCTGCATTCTTTCTCAAGCTTCTTCCCTGTATCTTGGGCCCTTGGCAGATCAGAGCCATGCCTTGGTTTGTATGTGGCCACTCCAATAATTCACTGCCTTAGTCTGTATCCCTCCCTAAACAGGCTTAAAGGTGTTCCTGGTCTTCTCTGATGTTTCTGGGTGCTATTTAACCTATACAGTGTTCTTTCAACCTGCATGCTTCCTGGATGCCTCCACAAGCAGTACAGCAGGCTCCAGCATTTCTTGACACTGTGGTCCCTTATAGCAACCAGCAGCTTATACATTTGTCATTCAGCTCACAATCTGCTTCACTGTTTCTGGCACCTTATGGTTGCTCTCTCATTCCCTAACATGCTATAGCCTTCTTCAGGCTCGGCAGCTGCTCCAAGAAGGTTCCTAAGGCTGAGGAGCTTTCTGCTGAAATAATTTTTTCAGATTCTCCCTTATGCTCTCTAGCAATGATTTTGGTTTTGAGTTTTTTTTGTTCGTTTTGTTTTGTTTTTTTTTTTCTATTTTGTGATATGATGTGTTTTTCCTTGGCATATTTCTGATTGTTCTTCAGTTAACCTTGTTGGTCCCTGATGCCCAGCATCATGTGTCATTTACCATAAAATAGGGACATTCAGCCTTTGTTACTTCAAACATCCTTGTAGCTCTACCCAGCAGATCTAGATGTGGCTGTATTCAGTAACATTCCTTCATGTTAGCTGACTGTCTTGTGTCTTGTGTCCCCAGCAGTTCTCAACCTTCTCTGATTTTTCTCATCATCCTGTGGTTCGCATCTCATACCATTGTGAGGCCTTCTCAGATGATGTGTCCTCTGGTTTTCTGTATCACCCTGGGATGTTTCTTGACATACATATCTTATTCAGCTTCCCTTATGTCCCACAGCACTACACAGGCTTTTCCTACATCCTCAGCAACTTTCATGGTACTCTGATGTCCCCTGGCTGTTATCTGCCTCTCTTTGATCTTTCCCAGCTGAATCGCAGCACTCTCTTAATATCCCTCAATATATCCTTTATGATCTTCACAGACACCTCTGGCTTGCTAATGGTTATTTCCAAGTTCTTTTTTAAGTTTCACTCAAAACAGTTTCACTCATCTACAAATGTTTGCAACCATGCAGCTAAAAAGGACTTTCTGGTAAAGCAGTAGTTCAGACGTTCATTTTGTTTCTCTGACAACATTTTCTTTAGGAAAATACATAGCTGTCCTAATGAATTTTGGGAACAGGAGAGATTGTCACTGCATTTGCAGAAATGTATAGGAGCCGTCTGAGTCTCTTTTACTAAAGGACTAAAATAGGGTGAGGATTATACCATGGTGAGCTTGCCCTGTAAAGACCCTGCTGCAAATAAGACAGGCGGTGTTCTTGAAAATTTGATCCATAGCTTCCATAAAGAGAAGCAATGCCTTTGCTTCTCTTTGATAAAATCCATATCACTGTTCAATTCAAATTCACCTGGTAATATTAGCAATGTACTTGAAATATTTGGGTCCTGTGGAAGATTAAACTGTTGCTATTCTTACATTAGACATCTTTACTCATAATGACTAATAAGAAAATCCTGAGTTGAACATGAGGAAGCAATTTTTACTTGCCTGTTTGCAGGTCCCAAAACCTCCTTGATGTTTAAAATTTTCAAATAGAAAAAAGAAACAGATGCTGGAGTTTATGAAACTGCAGAGTTTGCTTTATTCTTATATCACCTCTGGAAAATAAACAAGCCTGAAATAATACAGATTACATTGCTCATTAGCTATTTATGTCGCACCGTCATCAATCATCTGGTATAATGTAAGCCAACAGCATACATATCCATTCTACAGGGATACCATTATAGAGTGAATATTTCTCCTTCATAAAAATTCCAATGCTCAAGTATGTTTGTATACTTTCACTCTTTTCCTTGTGCCCAGTGACTGCAGTAAGAATCCTAAAATATGTTTGTTCCTGTTGTGCTGTGCAAACATGTCCTGCACCCAATCCTGGTTTCCACTTACAAAAATTACAGAAAAACCCATGTGATATAAATCATACAGTAGTGCCTTACAGTTTTATTTAGTTCCTTACTCAACCATGCTTTTAGTTATCTCCAGCACTAGATGCCATGTTTAACAGTGCAAGGGCTACATGCTTATGTGCTTACTTTATTTCCTTTACTGCCCAAGTTATAAAGCAGTCAACAGCACTTTAAATATGGATTTATGACTGCTTACGTACCCTTGATCTGCAGGGGAGGAAGAATAAAAATGTTACTGAGTACAGTGGGGTCACTTTCTTTTTGCATGAAAGGGCTGTTTAGCAAAGGGGGAGGAAGGTGAACCTGGTGCCAGCTATTTTTGCACTGGCCAAGTCCTGCCATCAAAACTTCACAGGAGCTGTGCTAACTTAACTCTGCAGCAGGGTCAAGGTAAATTTCAGATGTACACTTGTACAGAGCCCTGCTCCTTCCCTTCTCCTCTATTTGCTTCTGGGACAAGTGCAGAAACCATCTCAGCTGGCTGGACATCATCACATGAAGGCTGTGATGGTTGTGACTTCTCAGGAGAACCTAATTCAGCAAGTGGTCCAAGTTCACTCATGGCCTCACTGGGTATATCTGCTATTTTTTTACATGAAAGCTGAGCTGGACCTGGCAGCTTTTAAAACTTGTAGATTTTGGGGGAAAAAGACAACAGAAATATATTGAATGTAATCTCTATTACTTACATCTGATGGATGTTTCTTTTATTGTTTTTCCTTGGCAGGAATTTCCATGGTGTGAAGGATTTCCCTGAGGAAATCGGGGTGCAGAGCAGGCATGCAGGGTCCTCTGGAGGTAATTTGGTCCAATCTCCATTCCAAGTGAGGCCACATAGATGAGGCTGCTCTCTGGTGATCCTTCCCTGAGAGATTGCCCATGGTGAAAGTAAAACCTTCAAGTTTAGATTAGGAAAGCATTTCTTAAGCTTCTTGTGTGCACAGATTGACCTCTCCTGAATCATTTGTCTTTCCAAGATTTTTCTGAGTGCAGCAGTTCTGTCCAGACTGAGAAACAGCTTAAAATTCTGCTGATAACAACAACTCAAATTCCTCTGAGGTGAGGGAGTGAGAATTGATCAGAGTTTGCTTGTTTGATGTGCGAAGATCCTTTTCTTTGCCTTGGAAGAGCTGCACTACAGTGAGCAGTTACATGAGCTTGCATAAGTACTTGCAGCCAGTTCTCATGCCCCTATCCTGCAGGAAATGAGCAGTGTCTATTAAGTAGATCAGTTACTATACATGATTTTGTTTTTTACAATGTATTTCTTTTCCTTTCTGAAATTTGCCTAACTTAATGGTTCACACTTCTTAGTCAAGAAGGAAAAGACTTTTTCTCTCTTATGTGTTTTAGACTCCTGGTGATTCTATATTAATGCTTTTCATTGGAAGGGATACCCTGAACTGTCTTTGCCCAAGCACTGGATAAATACAAGAAAGAAAGAGCTGCTGAATTGAACAGAGGCATTGCAAAATTAATGCTTTTGCTTTGTAATTTGCCTCCTGGTTGATGTAGCAGCATTACCTCCAGAAGTACTTGTTCTCTCTTTAGCCTCTGTATTGATATTTCCCCCAATAAGTGAGGAATCTATTTTTGTGAGCATCTTGTGACAACAGTCTCAAGTGACATAAGCCACTGAACAGCTATTGAACAAATCCAGGCTAGATTCAGAATAGGAAATTAGAGGGTGAAGTCTCTACATCCAAATAGCAACAACAGATTCATCTGGACCAAATTTTTGTCCTTCAGCTTCTTCTTGGTGTGACAACTGCCCACTTAAAATAGCATTGAAATGAGAAAGAAAGGAAGCTGTGTCAGTACTTTCAGTCCCACTGCGGAAGGTGTTGGTTCACCCCTAATGCATAATGCACAGCCTCTCCAAAATACACATCCCATCAGTTCCCAGGATCTGCAGTGTTATAAAGCAGCTTGGAAAAGAAAAGGAGGAATAACTTCTCCAAAGGCAGCTAGAGAGAGAAGCCTGAGAGAGCCCTGGATATAATTACCTGAGCTGGAGTCCAGCCAGGAGAATGCTGAGCTAAGGAACAGTAAAGTCCTGACTCTGCACAAGGGATCCAGACAAATTTAAAAGAAACTGCAATAACAGAAGTGGGATTTGAGCATCTGGGAAGACGTTTGAGAGAGTGAATGAATACAAACTAAGGCCTCTTGGGAGTCTGATAGGAAACAAAAGGAGCAAAATGAAATACAGTGTATAATGGTAATATATGTGGCACTGACTGTCTTACACTCCAGGCTACCTGATAAAACTCCTTCTTCTGCATGATCTAAGAGATCTAACTTCTCTGAGTTAATTTACTTCTCTATACAAGACAAACGACATGAACATGGATGGAAATGAGACACTGCTGTGTTCTTAAACAGGGACGAATAAGAACTGAGTCAGATCTGACAAATATGTTAAATTTTTAACCAAGTACCAGGTTAACTAGCCACCATTAATGGAAAGCATGTGCAGGAAGAAGGATTTATCTCCGTTGGGCTGCTCCCCAGCTAAGGAGACCTGATCTCTGGCCAGAAGTATGTTAACTTTAATCCCCAATATCTTAAAGGGAAGTTATTCTACCATTTGGCCACTGTTTTTTGACAGGACTGGTATCATACAAACATTTCAATTTTCCTTCACTTCTTCCTCTTTTATAAACCTTCTTCTTCTATGAACTCTATACAGCTCCACAATCAGCAAACCAATATACCTGACAGAAGGATGATAAGGATCTGCTATTAACTGCCTTTCATTTTAAAATCCTATTCTTGGGGGGATTGTTTTTGTAGTTGTTGGGAGATCGAAGCATACCCAGGCAGTTACCATTGCTCAGACCATGCCCAAAGCTTTGTGGTCCTTCCAAATTGTTTTCAGTCATGCACTCCAAATGGTTTATAAGGTTTGTTAGAGAGATGTGGTTTAAAAAGTAATGCAAATGCAAAACTGGAGAGCTGATGGATTTGAGCAGGGAAGAAGGCAATGGTAAAAAAAGGAAAAAGAAGAAAAATAAAAAAGGAAGGGCAGGAGGGAAGGTGGAACATGAGGAAATCCAAGTGGGGTAGTGTCTGGAATCTGAAACTGCATTCTTCCCACTGGCATGTTTTTTTCTTACTTTCCCTAAGCTGTTCCTTTTTTTCATATTTCTTTTTTCCCCCTGGCTCATTTGTTTTATGCCAAGAGGCTTATTTGTCTTTCCTGGCTTATTTGTAGTGTATCTGGATTTAGGCACCCTGATAAATCAATTCCTCTGAAGACTGTGATCTAAAAATGAATGTTGAGTTGTATTTTTGAGCTAATTTAAACTGATATACATTTGATGAAGTGAAGTTTAGCCATGTAAAATTCCACTGATTGAGCAAATGCATAAACAATGAACATTATTCCCCTTCAGTGTGTCAGAAAAAGATACTGTCTGCTCCTTCCAAAAAGATTATTTTACATTTGAGACACGTACCTATAAATGTCTGTATTTTGCAGTTTTGAAAATCTAAGCATGGAAATGTATTATGTTGAGACATTCCACATGCTTCAAGAGATTGTCTTCTACTGAGCACATTATTTTTGAGAAGAGCTAAACCTTTCATTAATTTTATCTGCCTGAATGCATTGGCCTAATTGTATGTTTTATTTGCTGTATAATATCATGTGTGCTTACTGTGCTTCAGCAGACAAACATAAGCTGGGGTCAGAGTGCAATCTCAGACAACAGTCTGCAATTTTCAATACCCTGCACGATTTGGGATTTCATTAATAATTTTGGGGTTTGTTTTATTGTTAAGCACAGAATGAGAGCACCATGGAACTGATTCATCTTAGTCACTGTACTTACATGACTGGCTTGGAATTGAAAATATATTTTAGTGACAACTTTGCTTCTGATCTTAGGGAAAGCACTGATGGGAATTAGTTAGCTGCTGTGACTTTAAAAAAGGACACATAATTAGAATTCAAATTTTAATTTTGCTGCCTTTGAAAGTGAAACAAAATCAGTAACAATCTAAAATCATGTCCCTTGCTACTTTTCACTTCAGTTAGAGGAAGCCTGATTCCCACTAATGCCAAGAACATGGCTCCATGTTGAGAGATGAGCTCTGGTGAATTTTGCTGCAGCAGCTACAGAAGTGGCTGCCTTGGCTTCCCACCTGCTGCTTTGCTGGAGGCAACCTTGGGTTTAAAGAGCAAGTCACACCTCTGTTTCCTCATGGAGAGCCTGATTGTCTACTTACATTCACCTTAGCTGAGTTTTTGACTGGATTTTTGACTGGGTTTGCACTGATGTCTCTGCAGGGGTGAAAGCAGAAACTTCCTGCTGCATCAGGTGGAAACCTCCTTCAGAAGGACAGGTTAGCTGAGGGTGGCAGCTCTTGACTGTACCACAGCAATGCTCATCTGGCAGAACCAGCTCTGTGTGTCGACAGCAATTAGACAAAAGAAAAGATTTGGGACTTCACTGGCAAAAGAAACAAAAATATACCTGTATGGAAATTAGAGAAGGGCAAAATGCTTGAAGGTCCAAACAAGATACACATGGTGAGTGAAATGACACCTTCCTTTTCCAGCAGATATTTTTGTTGTCATATGCACGAGAGCCAAGTGCCTGCACACTGGTGGTGCTTAGGCCTTTGGTTATCTCTGAAGAGACAAAAACTACTCTTGGAATGAAAGTGCAAGAACACTATGGCCTCCACTAGATCTACCACCTGCCATTAGAGAAAAGAGCTACCAGCCATTTTCAACATTTGGAGTGGCATCCAGGCATGTCAGCAGTAACTAACTGTTCTTGCTCTGTAGACCTACTGGAGACATGTTTGGACATCTAACTTCCTAATTAATTATTCACCTAACTCCTGACCAGAAGTAAAACACATTTGTCCAGCAAACTGTGCAATCACTCTGGGAACTGCTGAGCTCCTGCCTTTTTGGTGTGCTGTCGAAGATCAAATTATCTAGCTTGAGCAACAGAACTGTAATTAGGGTCAGTAGAAAACTGTGGGTAGGATAATTCTGTGGATTCTGCAGTTTTTTGTCATGTTGCTCCATAATATGCCAGAAACCAGTAGCTTTATTGCTTGACAGTGTATTAACACTGTCAGTGAAACATCCTCTGCTTCCTGATGTGGAACTGGCCCTTCTGTGAGCCTGTTGCCAAGGCTGGCCTCAATTTGCAGTAATTCACAACTGTGTTCCTCCTGGAGTTGATGGCAAAGCTCTTGTTCGCTCCTGTAGAAGCAGATATGAGATAAAAAGCACAGGTCTAGGCAGGGAAAATAGGGATGGATAAGGAAGATGATAGAGCAGAGCTGAGGAGAAAAGAAAGCAGGCTATGGTGTTTCATTATAATCTCCCCAGTTATCACTGGTTCTCATGCTGATACCACCAGGAGGCTTTTTCATGGATTAAAATTACATTATAACCAAAAGGTAATCAGTTCTTATTTTCCTGTTCTCCATCACACTCAGAAAATCTCTGCTCTAGGCTACTGCTTCTTCTGCCTCTGGGCTCTTAATCTCCTCCTTTTTCTCCTTGGATTTTCTTTTCCTAACCCCTCATCCTTCCTGCACATCTTTATTCCAGCTGTTTGCAGATCTTGTCTCTTGGGAGGCTCCATTCTCTCCACTTGCACCCTTCCAACCCCTGGAATAATCAGCTGTGGGCAGGCTAATGACTGCCTGTGATGTGTCATTGCTGGCCTTTTCTGCCAGGAGAATACACCTCTTGAGATCATTCTTTCAAGATGTCAGCAAATTCAGGCAAACATTACAAGACTGATATCATAATTGGAAGGCTGCCTAGGATCAGTTTTTATAGAAAAAAATAATTAAAAAATAGAAAAGATGTTTTGACGCTTGTGATTATAGAATTGGTCTGAAGACGTAATACAGGTTCAAATAATTGTTAAGATAATGCATGATCCAGGCTCAAGCTTTATTCCTTGTGACAGGAGAGGTAAATAAAAATGGAGAAGCAAAAAAAAAAAGAGCTAATTGTGGAGAAGAAGCACAGAAACAGAAGAGGTGGAAAGGAAAAGAGCAATGAAGAAATATAGAATGCTTTCATTTTTTGTTGAAAAAGTGTGGAAAAAAAGAAAAAAAAAGCCCAAGAAGCAAAGAAAAAAATAAAGGAGGAAGAGTAGGAAGAACAGCAAGATAAGCTGGGGGCTGGTTGAATTCTATTTGAGCACTACAGTGAAAAGTTCTAGCTATGGAATTGCAGTCCAGATTCTTTAGATTGTGAAGTTGTCCGTGAAGAGACTGGAGCTCTGACTTCGGGACTGCCACTACCCAAACACTTCCCAAGAATAAAAGGCTGAAGTAACCTTCAGTGGAGCACCAGAGGACTTGGAGCACAAGGACATCTGCACGAGATGTAAGAAATAGACTGGATAAAAATGGAAGTGCTCAGAGCACATGAGCAATGGTTGAGCTCCAATTGTTGTATTCCTGTACTTCCTGCTTTCTGAAGGCAGTGACATTGCAAGTTCCCTATATATATATATATATATATATATATATATATATATATATAAACAAACACATGCATATTGAAAAATTTCTTAGCTTTTTAAGGAAGGAAAGTTGATTTCCTTTCACATGTTACTACATTTTTTCATTGGGAGGAATTCCAGATCCACAGATTGAAGCAGAGGTTCACGGACAACTCTCACTGTGCAGAAGTGGATCATTCCTGTGCAGACTGCAAGGAGAAATAGAAAAATATGCAAGTCAGAAATTTTGGGTTCTATTCCAGATTCTGCAAGGAACCCATCTAGGCACAGTGTCAGCTCTTAACACAACTCTGAAGTGTTCAGCTCCTAATTACTCTGGCTTTTCTTTCTTACTTTCTCAGTTTACCTCTTTTAGCCTTACATCTCCTTGTCTCCATCCCTGTTTCTCAGTCTTCTTTCAACTTCAGGTTTTAGTCCCTACCATTGCCATATTCCAGCTGTCAGGATCTCCTTCTTCTAGTCATCATCCTAGGCTCCCTTGCTTCCAAGCTCTATGATACTCCAGGTACCCCAAATATCTTGTCACAGGGCTGCTCCCCCTGCATTTCCACCCTCCTCTTTGTCACAGCACCCAAGTTAACCCAAGCCTGCCCATTCTTTACTGAATGATTGAAAAACAATTGTCAGAGGTTTGGTCAAACTGAGAGGCTTGTGCAAGGAGCAGCAAAAGTTGCTTCCTTGATATCAGCATTTGTGATCCATCCCTCCTTCAGGGTAAGGATGGGCTAGGATTGCTACAGTAAAGGATATGAATGTTTTTAAGCCAGTTTTTAAATTTTAAATTAATTAATTCAATTCAATTAATTAATTAATTAAAAATTTTAATTTTTAATGTTTTTTAATACAGTATCCTTCATTTTTGCTTGGGTTACTTGGGCTAGAATTATCCCAGAGTATTGAGATGAGGTAGATGCCCGACAGTGTAACTTTCAGCTGTCTTCATTAGTACTTGCTAATGTTGGAATACTGTAATTCATCAAGAAAACAGTGAATTAAATGGAGAGTGTAAAAACCTCAGCTACAGGAAGCCTTATCTTAATTATCCATAATACCACAACCTCCTTTACAAAATAGCTACATCTGCTTTGAAAATTAAAACCGAATCGCTCAGTTACATTAAACACATTTTACAGGCTCTCAGACTTCCTAGGATGGGGAAATTAGAGCCATGAAGGCAGAAATGGAGACACAGAGGTATTGCAGGATCGTTTCAGAGTGCCACAGGGGACAGGAGGGAGAAACAGATCCCACATTACCTTCAATTCCTGTTGTATCCTAAATATCATCATTCTCTCCCCATGGTGTCAATGGATTCAAGGCATTTACAGTGACTGAGGCATAGTGAGTGCACTCCAGGTTGCCAGGAAAGGCAGGAATCAGCGAGATGATCTTGTGCTGTATGCCAGAGAGACACAAGAAGCTCTTTTCTCAAAGCAGTTCATTATCCAGGAAGCTGTTTGCTGTTGTATCAGTTATGCCAACAGTTAATTCATGACAGGGCCCAACCTACTCAAAAATCCTTATGACTTGCAGGATCATGGCTTGAGAAATGATGTTAAAAATTAAAGCATGAAAGTTTTTTGCTGACTCCACCATGCCAACTTATTTATCATTTAGCACATGACCACGGCTGTCACTGATTTACATTCAGAACATGAGAGGATTTTCTCCTCAGATCCCGATATCCCAAGGCTACGCATGTGTACATAAACTATATGTAAAAGAGAGGAGCTCTGTTTTCCAAGTGTGAGAAGGAAATTGTTCTGCTGTGAGACATATGTCATCCCTTTGCCTTTGTTCCCAAACATGGTAAAGAGCAATAAAGCTGTTTGTGGACTATAACGTGACGTCGAGTAAGAACGCACAGTTCCCATTTTTTTATGCCTGTATGTATATAACAATGTCAGTGTGGGCATCCAAAGAATGAATGGTTATGAAATACTGAGCACCAGCAATGTATAAAAGGTAAATGACACACAGCAAAGGAATCTCCCTTCAAATCACATAGCACATGAAACCATTTTGGTCTCTGACAACTACACCACTAGATTTTTTCCATGTTTATCCAAAGTAGCTTAGTAAGCATAACATGCATGCCATTCACTAAGTCTGTGCACCAAAATACAGAGTATGATGACCCCAAGAAATGTCTCCAGTGCTTGTAAGCTTGTCAGAAAGGGGGACTGGCTGCTGCTACCTCTGTAAAGTATCTATTTCAATTAATTTTTGAAGTGACAAAAATAGCTCTCATTCTACTACAGCTATTCAACTGTTATTTTGGTGGAATTACACCTGGGTAAATTTCTTAGAGGTAGGAGTTGTGCACATGTTCTGTGAGTTAATGAGACTTCAGAAAAGGTTGTCAAGAATGGCACAAGACATATCTATTATTTTTGATTCAGAACCAACTCATTTATCTTTTCTTTTTGCTAAAAAGGGCAATTTCAGGGTTTTTCTGGTGACTGAAAGAAAAAAGTAATGCTAGATGCAGGCTTCCTTCTGTCCCATATGTCTTAAGTGTACAAAGCTTTTTTTAGAGAATAGCTTTCTTTCAGGGCAAACCAGTTCTTACTAAAAATAATTCTTATGAGATCAGATAAAATGAGAGGAATGTTGTTGGCAGATCCTGATGCCTTATTTACAAGGAAAAAAAAAAAAAAGGCTAAATCAGCCTAATCCAGGCCTGTAATACAAGGAGAGAGCTGAAGAACCTTCCCTGTTCCCCAGGGCTGTGGTTGACAGCTCAAGAGCTATTTTGGTGGCTGTGGTCAGAGGATGCAAAGTGCCCAGACAGCCTCCTCCACCATTCTGCCTTAACCCCTGGGAATGCCCCATGGAGCCACAAATGACCACATGCTGGGACTTTGGAAAGGCACAAGGACAAGCTCCATGCCCAGCTGGGGGCCTACAAACATGAAGCACATGAGAGTCTGAGAGTCTGAGAGTCTCTGTCTCTCAGATCGGTCACACCTTCCTAGATATGCATCTGTTTAATGATAAACATTCAGGTCTAGCTGTGACAGAGCTCGAAATACAGCAAGGACTGGCTACCTGGTTATTCTCCCTCCAGCAGGTCTGGAGATCACACCCAGTATGAGAGTAAAACTTGGATGGCTTTTTGGTGTTAATGTGCTCTTGGCCTTGAACCTCTCAGTTCTGTCTCCTCTTCCTTCATACCAACATCTTCTCTCAAGCCTTTAGTACTGAGCAGTGCCAGACCCCTGCTAATTTTTGGTGTTGTGTATAATTTTCCATCTTTTTAGCCCATTTTTGAGGTAGACAGCAAGCTCCTGAGGCAGAGACTTGCGTCATCTATTAAAAAAAACACTCAGTAATTATTTATGATTCGTTTGTTGCTGTATTTGTGTACATTATTTAATGAGAGATATGTACCACAAGTGTAGAGCAGACAAAAAGATTCATGTTATCAGGCAGACTGAAAGTGATTTTGCAGACTTCATGTGTTGTCAAATTCCTTAATCAGTGGACAAATTTACTGCACATCTAAATTCAAATCAAGCTGAAGCAAACCAGTTGCCTTTTTGTTGCATAAATATTTGTTCACACAGAGCATTATGAATTGGTTATCCATAGTTACTTAAATGGTATCAAACAAGCTGACATGGAACTGTTTGGCCTGATTTGATTTTACATCTAGCTATCTTTACTGTTTAAGAGCAAAACAGAAAGGTCTGAGACGGGTTGAGGTCTTTTTACTTCAAAGCATTTTCTTATAAAGAATTAATTGGTTGAATGTGTTAAAAAAGTGTCCCTCAAACAGGTTAATTTTATTTTTGAACTAGAAGAAGAATGTCAGGATCCAGTTGTTCATTTATAATTTAGCAGTAAGCTAAAGAAGCAAGGGCAGAAAATGCATAGCTGTAAATCACACTTGCAGCCATAGAAGAATATAATGCCAAGCAGCCATTTTAGGTTTTTGGTTGCTTTTTACCCTTTTCACATAATGAAGCCTGTTAAATGAATCCTTATGGGAATTGTTCCTGAGTTTTATGTTTTTTGCATGAAATTCCAAGTACAAGAGTTTAATTTTGTGAAGTAAATGGTCTGTATTCTATAAAAATTAGTTCAAGGTCCTCTTTTATGGAAAGGCTTCTTGCTTTCTAGATATAACAACAGTTTTATCCTGTTAATAAAATGTAAACCCCATGTCTCTGGAAAAAGAAATATGTCAGTGGAATTATTTCTATGAGAGGGAATAAAAGTGACTGCAAATCGTGGTGTATTTTACTCAGAAGAATTCCTAAGTAGTCTATAGCTAAATGCATGGACCAGACCCTCCCTTCTCCTCTATTATGAAAATCTCAGAAAGATATAAACTATTGCTGTTTCACTTCAGTCTTCAAAGTGGAGCCCTAACCGTGGATGGAGTAGAGGCTCTACTCAGTAAATGTAATTCTAGCCCACTTTTTTTGCTACTGCTTTTTTGATGAAATTATCACACTCTCTTTTCCCAAAATTTGCTTGTGGATAGATGTATTATTTTTCTCAGTGAGAAATAATCCAGGTGTCAAATCAACCCAAAGGATATACATCTATTATTTCTATTTAAATCAATTAGAACAGTGCAGAGGTCTCTTCTATCTGATTATTTGCTTCCAGAGAAAGACTAGAGAATTAATTAAAATATACTATCTAATTGAACAGAAAATCATTAGATTTTGTTTCTAGGAAACAACTTGTGAGTACAGGGGATCTAAAGTTGTGCATTTATATCTAAGTAGAGAACATATAATCTCAATCCACTCCACCAAAGTTTGAGTCTGAGGTCAGTTTTCAGACTGTCAGTCTAATTTAGTTTCAGAATGGAGCTTAAGGTTCCCAACATCCAGAGACCTGGGTGGGGGCGTAGGGGGGGAAACATGTGATTTTGGTTTCAGTTAATTTCAGATTTATTTCTGTTTATGAGATCAGTTGTCTCTTTCTAAAAGTGTTTTCATTTTGGCAGACTCCTCAAATGAAAGGCTTATTTCGAGAGGTTTCCTGTTGAGTAACTGATGCTGCTGCTGCTGCTGAGAGGTAAAGGGAGACATACACAAGGTGAAGGGAACGTATGGTAGTGTCATGGCAATGACAGGCATGAAGCCAAAGGCTGCCATTATCTTTCTTTCCATCCCAGAGGAGCTAAACAGGCAGTGCAGAGGGAGAACATGCTGTATGGCATTAGCAGATCTATCCCTCCAGCCTTCTGGGTGCTGCCAGCCAGGTATTCTGAACATGGACTATGATTTGTGTTTCATGTGGTCATAGATTCCAACTTTCCCTTTTGTTCCACAGATTCCCAGTAAGCTTTGCAAATGGTCTGTTTTTGATCATTTATTTCCACTGTGTTAAAGACACCAGAAACCAGCAAAACAGAATTCTGCATGATATTAGTGTTTGGTCAAAGCTATTGTAAAGTGAAATAGCAGCAAAGAATCTGTCTTTTGAGGTGAATAGTCAGCAATCTGGGCATTTTGATGAATTATGGAAGATCACTGTTCCCAACTAAGCATTCCTTTCTGTCTTCCTCTGCTAATGACCACTCCTCTGCAATTACTCTCTGTTCTCCATACCCATCTAAAAGTCTTACCCAGTGACACAGCCAGAATAATGAATTTAACATTAAGCAAAATTTTTCTTTACATAATAACAGGAGAAGAGACAATGAAGATAAAACCCTGGATGATTAAGATTAATTTTTTTAACAGGATTGTCTCTGCTATTACATTTAAGTTCCCTGAATATGCTTGCACCAGCCTTTCCCAGGTTCATACAAGCAGCCAGAGCTCCTGTGTACAGTTGCTGTAAGAATGCAGTAGCTGGAGAGAAACCATTAAACAAGTGAGGTCAGCATCTCAGGAGAGTCTGCCTGCAGATCTTGGTAGGTAAAACCTTGGCTATGGAAAATTATCAGCTTTTGAGGAAAACCTGTTGTGAAGGATTGAGCAAAGGTACACAGGCAGCAGGATAGAGGAAGAGAAACGCATTTTTGGCTACTTGAGAGCCCTCACAGAAACCAGTAAGATATCCAAAAGATCTGAGAATTTGAGGGAGAAATGCTTGTGAAGCTGAGCAATTTTGTGAATTACAGCTGGCTTCACAGAATTCTTAAATGAGGAACAAAAAATGCAAGGCAGTCTCTTGTGTGCTTATTTAATGTAATTAATTAATGCATTTTGAACCACTTTTTTTTTTTTTTTTTTTTTGGTGCAAAGGGATCTTAATTATAGCATAAAATTCCGATGTAATTGATGTAAAAGATCTTCATGAAAATGAAAAGATGAGCTGCAGTGTTTGAAACTGAAGGGGAGAATAAATGCCCTGTTGTAAGGTCACAGTTTATGTGGGTTGGAGTCTCAGCTGATTGTGTTAAAGGTTAACTCACACAGAGAGAACATGCCCAGGTACTTGTGTAGCATATGAACCAGCATTGCTGTCCTGGGTGAGGCTGTATTGCAGTGTTAATGAGGGTAACTTCCTTATATCTGTGAGTTAAAAGATCCATTCCAAAAATTTCCTGAAAATGAAACAAATTAAGAGCTTTGTAGAGAAAGCTCATGGATTTAGCTGTGCTCAAGCAGAACTCTTGTGTCCAAGACCTTCCTGCAGCCTATACCAGGCCGATCTTCCCGAAAAAATCAACAGCTTTGGGCTTTACTCAGTAATCTGAATGTAAGTGGAGGTGAGAATGCATCTTCTTAGTTAACATACGAATGCAACCAGAATTTGTTTACTAGGGTGTAATTTCTTCAATCTCTGTACAAATCCCAGACCAGGATTCCAAAGCAATGCTTTTAGTCCCATTTTGTTCAGGTTTGAAGGCATCACTTCTTGTGGTGTGCTTTGACCTAACATGATCTGATTCATGCATGAAATCCCCGTTATTCCCTGGGCTAGTTCATCTTCTGAGCTTTACCTAACTCCTCTCCCTTCCCAAGCAAAGCCTGCAGCAGCTTCCAGCCTGCTCTGAGTTACCACAAGTGTGGTCAGCCCAAAGGGACCTTTATGAGGCAGGAATCCCTGTGCTTTGGTGGGATAGGAGGTGCATATCTGCTTTCAGCTGTCCTCCGGACACTCCATCTGTTCCAGATTATGAAGAACTTGAAATTAATGTTGTTTTTTGTCAAATGAATCTTGTAATGTGTCTGTTTTAAAACTCCTTTTGAGTTTTCATGATGAAATTAAGAGATGGAAGGGCAATGCACAGCAGCTTTATCAGAATAAGTAACTGGCCTACTTTGGTTTTAAAGCCAGAATTAAACTGATAAATGCAAAGCCCTCTTCTACAATGGCAGACTGACTTTGGTGTTATATTTTCTCTGGATTTGGTTTAGAATAATGGTCTATGGAACATGATTATGTGGTAATTCCTTTAAAAAAATACATTCTCGTCCTTTGGAGATCAATGACTTGTTCTTTTCTCAGGAAAAATGCTGATGAATTCATACAGGGTTTTATCAATTTTTTAGCATTATAACCTCACCACCTTCTTTCTCAAGCCCCATTTTTTTCCTGCTCTTGTTCTCAGCCATTGTTCCAAAGGAGCCCACAAGGATTGCCCTTGATGCTGGGCTGTAGGAACAGATTGCTTGCAATCTTGCATAGCTTCTCATTCAGTTGTGCATTTTCCACCCTATTGTCATCTCTTGTCGAAAGAGACAGGTGCCTTATCTTCCTAGCATTTTTTATCTGAACATGTTTTTACCAATACCATATTTGTAGAATCACAGAATCCTAGGATGGTTTGGGTTGGAAGGGACATTAAAGACCATGTAGTTCTGACCCCCTGCCTTAGAACCTTCTACCTTCCCCTTCACCAGGTTGCTCAGAGGACCACCCAGACTGGCCTTGAACACTTCCAGGAATGAATGCCAAGATCCAGGTGCAGGACCTTACACTTGGCCTTGTTGAGCTTCATAATGTCCACATGGGCCCAAGCCTGTCAAGGTCCCTTCCGTCCAGCACACCACAGCAGCACTCAGCTCGTGTCCCCAGCAAACATGCTGAGGGTGACACGGTCGGTGTCACTGACCAAGGTGTTAGACAGTGTCGGTCCCCATCCTGACACCTGGGGAGCACCACTCATCACTGGTTTCCACTTGGACATTGAGCTGCTGACAACAACTCTTGGAGAGTGACCATCCAGCCAATTCCATGTCCACCAACAGTGAACTCCACCAGATTTCCATGATTTCTCAAATACAATGGATAGTGCTTTAGCCACTCCATCCACTGGTGCCCTCAGGACCCATGGATACATTTAATCATGTTCCATGGATTTACAGACCTTCCCATTCCTTGGATGCTCTGGTACCTGTTCTTCCCTTACACTGTGTGGTTCTTCATTCCCCCAGTCACTGTCTTTGCCTTCTGTGACTTGGTCAGTGTGGCTGGAGCCCCTGCTGGTGAAAATGGAGGCAAAAATGTCGTTGAAACCTCACCCTTCCCCATATCCCACTTGGGTAACCAGGTCTTCAATTTCCTTCCGGAGATAGCCCACATTTTCCCTGGATTTTAGTTTATCATTAATGTGTCTATAGAAGCTTTTTTTGTTCTCCTTGATGTCCCTTACCAGGTTTAATTCCATCAGGGTTTTGGCTTTCATAATCTGATCCCTGGCTACAATTTTGTCTATATTCCTCCCAGGCTACCTGTTCCTGCTTCCACTCTCTGTGGGCTTCCTTTTTCTGTTTGAGATTGTCCAGGAGCTCCTGGAGGGTTTTACTGATGGTTTTAGGAACTGACCAACCCTATCAGATGCTAATGGTTATGACTGCTAGTTAGGATGCTGGCAAGCAATGGAAGGGTTTTATTTCTTTGCAGATGTACCAATACCCTAGTAGAGTTGTAATAATAATAATAGTAATAGTAATAGTAATAATAATAATAATAATAATAATAATAATAATAATAGTAATAGTAACAATAACATAAAACATTGCAAAGCTGGCATTTCCTCTTCACCCACTGGTGTAGTCACAGTAGAATGAATAGATCATTGTTAAAAGAGTCATTTCCCTGAACAAAGCAACCTCTGTTCACAATTGGAGGTTAGAAATGTTCAACCAGTCATGACAATTAAATAAAAATTATTGTCTGAGCATCTCTTAGGGTTACGAATAATTTTGTCTCCAGTTGGTGCTACCTGTCCTTTATTATAAATGCACAGAATCTTTAAGACTGGCAACAACTCTAGTGGAAACAGTCTCATGAAATATGATTTCTGTTTCTGTGTTCAGAAACAAAGAACAGTT
Source organism: Regulus satrapa (assembly GCA_013396955.1). Taxonomy (NCBI): domain Eukaryota; kingdom Metazoa; phylum Chordata; class Aves; order Passeriformes; family Regulidae; genus Regulus; species Regulus satrapa. The sequence continues at coordinate 482,922 of VWZN01011821.1, read as the reverse complement.
GTTTGTACCTTGAATAAAGATATGAATTTTTTGCCCAGGACTAGAGACATGGGAGGGAGCTTAGAACAAAACCACAAAATGTTAGTGGAAGCTTTTGAGAGACTGAGCTCTGGGAACAATGAATAATTTTGTGTACTGACACAGAGCAGTTGATATTTTTGGGATAGTTGATGTCTGAAGAAGCCTGTGATAAAATTTACAGCTAATTAGAAGAGAAAAAAAAAACAGTAAAGATTTTTTTCTAGACACAGTAAGCCTAAGAGAAACAAGGGAAGTTTTACAAAGAAGAACTTCTGACAGTAAAATGTATTCCAGATAATAGAAGTTTTGTTTTTTGAAAACTCTGAAAAAAGTCTGGTGGGAAATGTTTATTGGTCTTTTCCTACCTCTACATGTTTAGACTCTCCAGAAGATGAATCCTTTCTTATTAACCAGTAAGAAAGCCCAGCATTCAGCAAGGATTTGAATGTAGAGTCTCCAGCAGTACTTTTTAAGGAGTGGTATTCTTGGAAAGCAGTCAGTTGACCGTAGTAGCTGAATTCCTGACTGCAGCATACCAGTCAGCGTCAAACACTCAGGATGAGTTGTTTAGAAATAAACCTGTGACACAGGAAATAGGGTACGAAGTGGTTCTGTGCTGTCTGAGGGTGGAAGGAGCTGGAGAAAATCCATCACTGTTTATGTGGTTGTATTTGTGACACATGGAAGCTGCACTAACAGAGGAAGTGGAAGATAAATAAATACTCAGCAGAGAGAGTGAGTATGGTTAAGATACAGATCCTGGAAGCGTGACTTAGGGCCGGTTGCAAGGAATTCCTTCTCTTTGATTTTATAGAGTATATCTACATTCTAAAATAGTTTCTGACTAGTTATAGTAATAATAATGGCATGTGCTAGTGTTGTAATCTCTTAAAAGCTCATTTCTTCACATGTCTTTTTATAGAAACATTAATTCTTTTGGCAAAAAAAATTTGCGATGTTCTTTCTAAAATACTGAGGAAGAATATTTTTGCAACTGCTGCTTTGTATATTTTGGGTCTCATGCATGATTTATCACTTACTAAATTTGAAATCCAAATTATGGAACTGGCTATAGCTATTGCCAGAAAGCAGAATCTGCAGTGCTGGAAAAGGACTAAAAAGGTTATCATCTGACTAAGCTGCAACTTTTCTTGGAACAATATTTGTATTGTAGGTTACTAACAGCTTTGCAATCGACAGGTGTGCACTCACAATAGCAGAAAGTGTTGTAATTCATCTATAAGCAGGACATTATTTTTATTGCAAGTTATTCCAGCTTTGCAGTCAATGGAAACTAACCAGCTATAGTAAAAGTGTTGTCATTCATCTATAACTGGGACAGTACTTCCATCGTAAGTTATTTCAACTTTGTAGTGAATGAAAAAACTTACCAGCAATAGTAAGTGTATTGTCATTCATCTAAAATAGAAGGGAGGAGAAAGGAGAAAGATGGACAAAATGCAAAAAATATTTGCAACAGAGTCTGAGTAAAATAATCACAGGGTAGTGCAAAGTAACATTAAGCTGGTGAAATTTAGTACAGGCTTTCAACTGAAAGGCTACACCCATTTCATTTGACATCTGCCATCCTAATCTCAGACAAGGTGAAGGGATGCAGTGCAGTGAACGTGCTCTGGTGAAGTCAAACCTCTGCTGGGGTTGTAGAAGCTGCTTGCAGAGCTCAGTACGCTTTTAGGTAGAGTGCACTGAGCACCAAATGATACCCTGAGTATTTTAAAGTTGGCTTAGACATGGGAGTGTAGACGGGCAGCATAGACATCCCATACACAGCTTTTCTAGGCAGGAAGCCTGCCCTTTTTTATGCTACAAGAGCACTGTAGACACTTAGCAATTATTAATAATAACTAATTAATAGTGGCCCAAATCCTTGGCTGTGATTGAGGACCTCAGAGAATAACTCATCTAGAGTTGTAAAAGATGGCTCAAAACAATCTTAACCAAATCCTGAGCCAGCTTTGTGCCTGGACTTTGCTCCAGCAAAAGATAAAGCAGCAGAGTACAATTTGTTCTAAGACATTAGCAAGAGAGAAGGACATAATGAATACATTTTATTGGTAATGCATAGGAAGAATGCAGAGTGGTGGCAAATAAGGCTGTTGGGGTATAAGAGTATAAAATTAGATGGAAAGGAAGAGATGAGATTGGTCAATTGCACTGGTCCTAAATCAACATTTCATCTCAGAAACCACAAAAGTCAGCAGCTGAGTGGAGGCGAATGAAAGGCAAGGGTCAAAACAACAACAGTAATTTATCTGAGTGTCAGAAAAGCATTTTTACACTAAGTACAAAACACATCGATTTACACTTGATAGACAGTACTTACACAAAGAGACTTCAACCCTCACTGAATAGCCTGCAGCGCAATACAAATTATTTTCATGGTAAACCTAGGGGGGGGGGGAAAACCAATCCCTTTTTATACGTGGAATTCTTATTTAAGTATTTGAGTCTATTTGGAACAGCCTGTAAGACACATACCATACTCCCAACTCACATCTACAGAGGCTTGTGGTTTGATGTGCTGATGCTATTTGACAGTGTGGGGGACACTTTTAGGAACCTTGGTGGAAAGAAGCACAGTGGAAAGCCTCAGCTGCTGTTTTTATTCTTCTTTGGAGGTGCCTGATGGAAGATCTGGGATTTGTTTACTTGTATAACAAGGAGCAGGGTACACTGGTAGGAAGACCGAGTCTCATCTTTAGGAGTCAAAGGACTGTGTTTGATAGCAAAAGGTTTGCTTCCTTTGCTGGTGATGTTGCTTTGCCTTTTTTACAACAGAATGAAAATATTATTCCTTTAAGTAAAGACCTTCTTGGCTATTGTTGTTATCTGCTGAGTCATGACAATAACTGTTTATTTTAGCATTCCTAGAGAATTTCAGAGATAGTTTACTCCCCCTTCCCCAGAAGGCAGTTAGGAAAAACTGTGTAATTTCATAAATAAAATAAAACTAAGGAGTTTTTAGTTGAAAGCATTTCCTTTAATGGTCTGCTATGCAACACTTCAGCAGTCGGCTGACTCATGGCAACCTGAAATTGAAAATGACTTGGGGTCTGGGAAAGCAAGAAGAGGACAGGAAGAATTATACTAGCCAGTATACCTTACCTGTATAATAGTTGGATCTTCATTTTGTTCAACTAACCATGACCTCACAGAATTGGTTCAGGCATCAGCTCTGTGTCTGGTCCAGAGCAAAAGATGTATTTATAAATTAGATTAGATTAGATTAACATAATCACTGATAAGAATAATATGTTCAATTACTTAATTCACTTCTGTTTTGTTAATCTTCAATGCTACCAGAAGCAGACTGTCAGATCTATTTTCTTTTAGTCCACCATTTTTGGAAAGCCCTTCATTATCTCTGGAGAGAAAGCTCATGCTTTGTTGTTGTAACTCTGTCACTTCTATTATATGGCAAATTGTGTTTTCTTGCTATACTACTTCTATAGAAAATAATCCAAACAAGTGAAATAAAATATCTTTTCTTATGTACTCAAAAACCAAATTCTGGGTGCATTAAGTGAAAAGAACAATAACCCTCAAAAGACCAAAACCACCATAAAAAAACCCACTTTCCCCTGCTCCAGAAACTTCCTTGGCTGTATCCTGCATTATGTTATTTACAGTCACTGGGGAAGGCCAAAGTAATCTTGCATATGAGTTGCCATCCCAGGATACCGACTTTTGTAAGACATATGAAGATCTCAGCTAGTTTTTCCTTTCTAAAGAAGCAAAGACTGGAAAGTGGGAGATTGTTTCAGAGAAGACTGGGGGGAAATCTTACTGTGAGAGAAAGAATTACTCTGCTTTTTGAAGCTTTCAGATTTCCTGAATGTCTCCAGAACATTAGAAAATCATGCATACTCCTCATGACCCCGTATCAAGGTGTGCTGGTTTCAGATAGAACCCAGCTCACAGAAGTAACAGACCAATCAGAAAAGGCTGCACCTCTGTGAGATACACATTTTAAATGGAAAGCCCGGGAAAGAGAGGCTCTCTTTCTTTCCAGCTGGAGCTGAGGTAACGCTGAACCCAGCCTTGCCCAGGCAGGGCCAGGCTGTATGGCCGGGGGGCCGGGCCCAGCCGAGCCAAGTCCCTTTTCTTTGCAGTCGTGGGAGAGCTTGGGGCTGGAAGTGTCAGTGTTGTTAAACCCCACTGGGAGGGGGGAAGAGTGGACTGCAGCTGCCACATCCTGGCTGTTTTTTCCCCACCATGGCCACCATGAGGGATTATGAGCAAAGACTGAAAACAGCCCAGCAGCATGGGCAGAGACTGAAAGATTGGCAGCATGGGCAAAGACTGGCAGCAGCCCTGCAAGCTAAGGATGGCCCAAGCCCAGCATGGCCACTGCATTCCTTCCATACTTTGGCCCAGCCCTCAGCACGGCCTTGAGTGTTCTACTGTNGAGATTAAAATGATTTTGGAGGTGGATGAAGATGAACCTTTTCATTTGAACATTCATCCTTTAAATGTAATACCCCATGCATTGGATATAGCCCAGAAGTGCAGCTTTGGGAGGGCTGTGAGATGGGAGGGCTTCTCAGGTGCAGATTTCCCCAGGCAGATGCATTTGTGAAGATTGTAACCACAAGAGGACTAGAAACTAAGTCTTGTGGGGAAGTCTCCATGGTTTTGTCAGTGAGAAGCTCCTCTCCCTGAGTGATTTTAGAAGAAAGACTGTTCTAAGAGTGACACACTGACTAGAAATCTTTAGGCTTTGTTTTTCTCTACATTGTTGTGTTAGCAGGAAAGAAAGAAGAGTGTTGGGGGGAAGAGAAGTGTTCTAAAAGTTTTATTCTGATTCTCATAACCCAGTTAAATCTGTCAATAAAGTTTTCTTTTTTCCTATCTCACAGCAAAAAAATAAGTAATTCTAGCAAGTACATGGACATTTAGGTACCACTGAAACCACTACACAAGGCTGATCCATACTGATGAGACGTGATGGGATCCACTGGGTTTACTCAGGCGTAGCCTGCCAAGCCTCTTGCATTTGGCTGATTTAAAACAGGAACACATTCTCTTCTGGTTTATGCCTGGGTGAGCCATTTCTGTAGCATTCAGAAAGCCTTCATTAGTCAGGTTGTTTGGAGAGGAGGCATACTGCTCAACCTGAGCTGGCTTAGCTTTTCGAAGTATCTCTATTCCAGTCCTCAGTTGCGGCTGAGCAGCAGAAAATGCAAGAGGGAAGAATGCAAAGTGGTTTTGGGATATTCTGAGCTGCTTGGATCCAGAGGAAGAAGGGCACAAACACAATCCTTGGACACTGATTAGAAGAACCATTACATGGCTCTGCCTCATAGGCTGTCACGAGCCTCAGGTTATTAGTGTGACACCACCAGCTAAGAGGGCTTTCTGCCACATTGGTTTTGTCGTTGCCAGAAGAAGGGAGAGCAGTGGGAGAGGATGCAGAGGGCATTGACACCCATGCTGCGCTGCTGGAGGATCCTGTCAGTGAGAAAGGTGACAGCAGAGTCACACCAAGTGACTTGGACACAGGACACACCGAGCTATTACAGCGTGGTGCATGCAGTTCACTACGAGAGCGGGCAGATTTCTCAATGCATAATTCAGTACCATAAACATGTACATGACACTAACTCCTTCTTCTGCTAGACTGCTTTAATTTCTTGACAATAACCTCACTAAATTGACCTGGAAAGAAAGAGGCATTCAACGTTTATAATTTGATTTCTGCCCTGTATAATTTTGGCTCCACTCCTTCTCATGTAACTGCTAATATGAGTTACTGCAGATTTAGTATTTTGTTACAGATTCATTCAATGGGATTTTCGACTAAGCTAGCGTCCAGAATGACTTTGCACTTGGTGACATCTGTGATGCCAGCATGCTAAATGATTCTTCTGGCATTTTTACAAATTCTATTGTACCACTGAGTAGGTCTTGAGAAATTCAGCTATGACCGTATCTGATTTGGCTAAGAACATCAAGTAATATAACACAAATAGTGATAATAGTTATTTTGCAGGAATAGCAGCTTCTGGCTATTTTCATTCCCTCTCAGACAGACCTGGAGCCCAGGCATACTTTCAGTATTTTTTATATACCTGTCACAGTCAAAATTCTTTTAGGTTAGACTAATAAGAGCAGACAGTTGAATCAGGACAGTCACATTATGATCCTGATTTTTTCTGTTATAGAACAACTGGTACCTTTGAACAAAATCTTCCTTCTTCTGACTGTCTCTACCATTCCTTCTATGGATGTACCTGCTGAAGCCCATTAGACATACATCTTAGATGTATCTATATTGATAGAGAGATATATTAGATTTAGATTTTAACATTTATGCTTGGCTGCCTTCAAGAGACTTTTCACTGCCAGAATGGCTTTCTTTCCAAACCTTTTATTTGGAAAATGTTCTGGTGATAGGAAGCCCAGATCTTAGAAAATTCATTATGCCTTAAGAACTGAGATCCAAAGCCAGTCATTAATCCTCAGCATTTGCTGAAAGCAATTAAGGTAATTTTATTTACCAGACGCAATCGTGTCCCTTTTTCAGACTGTCTTTACACTGTTGACAAAGGTACACAATTTTTAAAATCACAATGTCGCTTTTCTTCTGATTACTCATCTGCATTTTGTGATTCACCTCTACTGGAACATTTTCATTGACATCATCCCTATGCCAGTAACAACATGTTTTCGTACTAAACTATTCTTCTTTAGCTTCAGTTTCAGAGCCTGTCCTTGTTCCTGAGTTAGTGTTTTCTAACAATTGGCCATTTTTTTCCCACCACTGATTAGTTCATCTCTTACTGTGCTACTGACACCATTAATTGATGGTGAGTGACTCTGCCTCGCTGATCAAGGAAAAGGTGGTATCAAGTACCTGAGATTCATGGTAAAATCTCCTTAATTTTAATGATGTAGGTGTGACACCTACATCAGAAATGCATATATATTTTTAAAATTCTTCCCTTTTTATATCTAAAAGTCTAGACACATAAAGAAGATGCTTACACATTTGTTTCTCATGTATATTTTTACTGCTAGACCCTAGAAAACACTTATATTCGTTAGGGAAAGATGAAATTTGAGGTGGAAAAGCACCAAGATGGCTTAACGGCATTGGGAATTGCAAAGACACTTGCTCATCACTTCTTTTTAACCGAGACGAAAGAGAACGGGTATTCATGCGCTAGTTGACAGAAAGGAGCCGAACACCAGCTGGGTTGAAGTTACTTGTACGGTGTGCCGGGTCCGCTGTGGGTATCGAAAGCAGAACCCAAATCTACCTTTAGGACAGACGCGAGCCTACCGAGAGGTGCAGAAGTAACATTCTAGTACTGCTTTAACAGGCTTAGGCCATGGGCTACCGGGGGCACGGAGGGGCCACTGCCCGCAGTGCTGTCGCCTGTCGCTACCTGCCGAGCCCGGGGGGCTGCGCCTTCCCTCCCGCACCGGCACCGCTGCACCGGGCGGGGATTCCCGGCCGGACAGCGCCCGGTGCCCCAGCGTGGGGCCGAGCGGGGAAGGGTCTGCGGAGGTGCCCACACGCCGGGAAGCGCCGAGCTCGGCCGGCCGGGACGCGGCTCTCCGGGAGCGCATCCCGGGGCGACTCCTCAGGCCGCCGGAGAAGAACCAGCCGCGGGCG
>VWZN01011821.1:454042-474439 GCA_013396955.1 Regulus satrapa | reverse complement strand
GAGCCTGCCGCCTTCCCGCCGGGAACTCCCGCTCCCTGCCGGCTCATTCATTTGAAGGCGATTTTCTGCCTCCCCGGCCCGTCCTCCCCTTCCCCCCGCCATCCTCCCCCCGGCTCGCTTTTAGCGCCTGTTCTGTTTCCATAATCTCCTTTCTGGATTGGTGCAGGACCCGGTGAGAAATGCGTGCGGCTCGGTGGCCGAGCGCTGGTCTGGCTGCTCGGGGACGCCGTGCTGCTCCCTGTAGGCCTGCCCCTCACTCAGACAGCTGGGGAAACGAGTTACTCATGCCTTCCCTTTCTTTTTTTTTTTTTTTCGCCTGGAAGTTATTGTCTGCCTTTCAGTTGGATATGAACCTCCTTTGTCTTAAAGACACGACTGTAAGTCGTGAGGTCCTTTGGAATAGAGGTCCGGTAAGATTTGCGTGATCAAAGTCGGCGGATTCCTCTGCTGCATAAAAATGATGAGCCATTAGAATTCCCTGCAAATCACAGGAAAATCCTAATAGAAGTTTTTGTACTGTGAGGGTTCTCTCTTTCACTGCACCTTCATTGGAAAGGCTAGTGTTGCAGTGGGAAGCATGGGAACAATATCCCTGCTGTTCTGTTTAGAATTGTGTTCCTGTATTTCCCTCTAGTTTTCTTTGTTAACTGTAGGTATTTATGTCCTACGTTATTTTAAGCTTTGTTTTGTCTTGTGATAATTTGTTTTCAGTTTTTCATGTTGCTCGTGTTGAAGAAGTCAGATACCCTGCAAATGAAAAGTTACAGCTTGGAAAACCTCCGATTTTGTATCCAGATCCTTTAAGCAGAGGTGTTCTTTTTAATTATCTTGACAGTCTTTAGCACAATGAATGCTGCTAATCGAGCAAGACTTGGCATAATACCTTGGGAAGCCCCGTGTAAGTTTGGGTTTCGTGCTGGCAGAAAGTGCTTGAAATTGTGCTGGTGATGCTGAGTGGAGTGAGCTACAGCAGCGAGACTGCTCACTGTTCACTGATGTAACTGTATGAGTGCTAGGACTTGTGCCAGCTTGGAGGGAGCACAAGTATTTCCCTTAACCAGCACAACAGGAAAGTGTCTAGGTTGAACCTACCCTTAGGTTGCTTATTTAGATGTTTGAATAGTTGACTTGCAGCAGTGAGTAAATGTAGGTAAATGAATGCATTGCTGGCCTTGAAGCTTTCTACCTGCTCGTGCCTGCAGAGCATCCAGCTGGTAAGGGGGAGATGCAGTTGTGATTTGGAGGGTCGCTCTGATGAGTGGCCATGGGGTGTTTGAAAGGAAACTGACTTCCAGAATGCTTGGTTCCAGCCCTCTGGAAAAAAAAAAGAAACAAGCTGTACCAATTAAACTACACAGGCTAAAAAAAATGATGTGGTTAAAGAAGTATTTTCTCTCCATAGAGGCACTATTAAATTCACTCAGTTTTGTTTAATTGGTCCGACTCCAGTACAATGGCAAGCTTTTACTGCACGCTCTCGCTTTGGACTTGTTTAGACTATGGTTGATGTTATATTTCTGAAACATGTTTAAACAATATCTTCATGCTGTATTTTGTTCAGGCAATGACTTCTAATGTGCATTTGCTGGTCAAGGCAAGGTCTGATGGGTGAGGAGTGACAGTAAATGGGACAGGCAAGGAGCATTTCATATATAGTTCCTCTGTTTGCAAGTGCTGTTAAATCTTAGCAGTTTGTGCTAAAAATATGCTTTTGGCACAATATTGATGGTCTCATGGAATGAGTAAACTGCATTCTGTCATCGCTGTTCAGCAGGTAAGTATGCAGCTAGTGCTCCGAAGAATAAAAAAAATAATAGATGAACTGGGGCTGGAGTGGGGAAAGCACCCTGATCTTCTTTCCTGTGCTTTGGCCATTCTTCAGCCATCATGAGCCTGAACTAATTTTGAAGATTTTGTGTTCAGGTCTTGCATCTTGTCTGGGTGATTAGCTGGTCAGTTACCAAAGAGCAAACAGATTTTCCTTCTGTTAGATAATTCTAAACATTATTGTGAAGAGCCTCTTTGAATGTTAAAGTAATCAGCAGTTCTGTAAGACACAAACACTGACACTACACACGAATTACTTCTTGCAGAAGTCTGCTTTGTATTCAAATTGAAATTATATGCTATTTGAATAACATCTGTTAAGGGTTTTAGGTTGCAGAGAACTCTGAATATTAAATATCCCAGTTAAATGGTCTAGCCTAGGTATGAAGTTACTTGGTTCAGGAGCCAGCTTGAATAGGGCTGTGTGTATCTGGGTCTCCTGCCCTAGGTAAACAGCTGATTCCCATGAACACCTGTTGCCCTCTTTGTGCTCTGGTTAGCTGACAAAAGTGCTGCCCCTAATAGAGTTTCCTGAAAGCACTTATATTACAATAAGTATCCAGGAATGGGCATATTCAATGAGGTTTCCATTCACCAGCTGATGGGAACGTGGTGGGGGAAAGAGGTGCTGAAGATGTAGGTAACAGCAGAGTTTGGTGCCCCTGTTCTAGTAATAGCATGACTTCCCATCATATTTGTACGAGAAGAATGTGTGTGAACAGGCTTTGATTGTAGCATATGTTGAAGTCTCTATTACTGGTAAACACAACTCTGCTGCTTGAGCTAGGGATTCTACAGTGAAGGTGAATTAAATTACTTTTTAATTTTTTTTTTTTTGAATCAGGCTCATTTTGAATGTTAACTCCAGTAAAAATAAATGAGCTTTACAAGATACTGACTTTTAAAAAAATCAAACTGTACGGCTTTCTCTTGGGATTACTACATCCATTTCTTTGTGTGGGAAAGCATTGTTTTTCATTAGTGTGCTGGTCAGAAAGCAGACTGCTTAGTCGGGTTTCATTACCCAACTTCCCAAGAACTGGGAAAGAAACAGTATTTTGAAGAAATTTTAAATCTGAGTATTTCTAGAGCCCAGTATAATAATTTGTGTTTATGATGGGCTATTCTGCATATCATATATACGTGAATTTCATTCCATGTTTAGACAGGGCAAACAGCTAAATTATTATAGGTTTTGCCTTTTCTGACAAGTCATGTCGTATTCTCGCTTGTGTTTTCAAGCTAAAACGGTAGCTAAATTTGTGGTCTCTAAGCCACACAGAAATTTCCATTTACTTACAATCAGCAGCTTTTCTGCTCAAATATGTTGCTACAGAATGCACTTCACGTTACTATTCAAAAGTCAGCATATTTTATGCCTGGGTTGGTAAGCCTTCATTATATTTTAAGTGTTGTGCTAAGAAAACTAATACCATACTCACTGTTTACTGAGTGAAAGCCCGCAGCAGAAGTAACAAAACACGTACCTTCATTAGGACTAGGAATTCTTGAAGGAACCCACACGCGTTTCCTGGGGTTTCCAGGAAAGTGGGTATACAAGAGCATTATTAGTGACAACAGTACAGTTCAGTCTGCTGCAATAACTGCAGTTATTTAAGGTGGTGAAATAGCACAGCAGCAAGGCCATCAATTTGATGGTGACATTAAGTTATTGTTGGATATGTAAGGTAACTCTTTGGAATTGTGCCTTTAGTTTAAATACTTGCCTGAATGGTGTGTTTGAAATAGGAAGCTTAATTTACTTGAGAAATATTTGACAAAATGTTGGAAGTGCAAGCAGGCAGTTAAATTAGACTGGATATGCATAACTGCAAGCAATACAGTTCCTAAAATTGCTTGTATCTCAAGAGAAAAACTGGTGGTGTTGGGCAGATTTTTCAATTTTTTTTTTTTTGTTTGTTTTGGTTTTTTGTTTAGTTTTTTTTCAGGTGGATGCAAGAATTCAGGTTACTTTTCTTGTTCTTAAGTAAACTAACAGATGGACTGAGTCATCTGTCTGATAGAAGTGTGGTCTTTAGCTTGCACTTTATTTGTGACAGTTGCAAGTAATTTTTGGACAGGCTGTTTCTGCCCACCTGATATGGGATCTGACAGCTGTTTTGCCCGCAAGGCCTCCGGATAGTTTAGTGAATTATTTTGATAGTAAAAGTATAAATCTTTAAAAAATTACCATGTGAATGGAGAGTGCAAGAATGAGAATACAATTTTTTTAGACAAAGCTATTTATGACCATCTTAGCAATTATGTTGTCAGCCTCTAAAAATTAGAAACAGTCTGGGAGTGTGTATAATTCAGGAATGCTCTCTGGAAGGGCATGTACAAGTTTTTTCTTGACTCTGATTCAGGGTTTCATGTTTTCTGTTGGAGGTCAGAAAACAAGAGCGAGTTAGTTGGCATCCTGCTTCGGGCCGCTGTAGCCTAAAAGCCTTTTTTCTCCACTTCCATAAAAAGCAGAAACATTTTTCTCCCAGCACCTGTTTCAGTGGATGCTTTGCCCTAAGTGACGTCTCTCGGCGCTGCCTTAGGCATGTGATTGGAAATACTTGGTAATGAGGGCTCCTTCTTGCCATGCCAGGGCAGCTCATGTGGAACTATTATAGAAGTAGGTTATTGAGCCACTGGATAGAGTCATTTGCTTTCATTACTAGAGAGAGCAAATGTATCTTGTGAAACAGACATTATTCCCTTCTTTGCTTTGACCTTTCATCTAGAATTGCTTTTGACAGTTCATGCCTGCTTCCACTCAGCAGTGGAGAAATACATGTGCCAGCTCTTTAAACATCCAGACATGTTTAGGTTTTGAGAGTGCTGTAGTGGTGGGAGAGTGCAGAAGATACCTGCTTTTTGTGTTCGATTCGAAAAAATTTGACTTCTAGTAGTAGCTCACATTAAATTAGTAGAGACTGAAGTCACATCAGCCTTGCTGAACTATCAGCTGTAATATTTATTGCTGCCTCGCTCTCCCATTCCACCTTGCCCTGCCAGTCCTTGGGAATTCAATACAACTACCCTGTGTTCTTGGGCTGTTAGAATCTCCCTTGGGATTAATGTGGGAGTGAAGCTGCTTTTGTATCTGCCTGTATTTAAACCTGCCAGGTGAGGAGCCACTGCTGTGCCTCTCCTGCCCTAAGTTCCCAAGGGTTCTTACAAAAACTTGGAAAAGGACATGGGTTGCATGGGAGCATTTTTGGTTGAATAATACAGCTTTTTAGAAGTGTTTAGAAATTGTAATCTTTTAGAAATAGCTGCACCACCTTATTTTAAGTTTCAAATTTTCTAACGTGAGAAATAAAAACTTATATCTAAGTAATTGAGTCTGATTTGAAAATGCTCCATACCAATACCAGTTGTAGAGGAAAATGTTGAATTTTACTTCAAATACTCCTCATAAATTGTTCTCCTAATTGCTAAACCTCTCCCCTGCTATGATGTATTACAAGTCTCCTTCACTGTAGCTATTTCATGACTAATGTTAAAAATGTTCCAGAAGAGAATGTGAATGTTGTGCTTACCAGCCTCTGATGGTGTTATGTGGTGGTGTGTGCTGCTCCTAATGTTATGGTTCTGTAGGCACTTAAGGAATGGCTGCTGGGGAGGTGATGTGACATCTTTCTGGGTCTCCTGCCCAAATGCTGGTGACAGCCTGGTGGAGGAAATGGGACTGTTCAGTGGGATGTGAGATGATGTGTCAATCCGCTTTGGATTAGTCTTTCCAGTTGAACTGCTTGTAATAAGCACATGTTTCGGGAATCAATGCACAAGTTAATGTGAGGAATTGAAGTACGACTCTCTTGTCTCTGTGAGTAATCTTTAGGCAAGGCTCATTAAAAGAAAATGCCGTCAACATTCAGGCCAAAAAAAAAAAAATGCTCTTAGTTTCACGTATTGAAAATTCTCCATTCTCCAGGCAAAGCTTTTTTATGTAAAAGAATAGTAAAAACAATTTCAGCTTAGTCCAAAAATTTGCTCAGTGTGTGGGTTGGTGCTGTGGGTTTTTTTCTTTTTCTTTTTTGTTTTTTTAAGTTATGGTAAAGAAAGGTGCTGACACCAGGTGAAGTATGGGAGAAAGAAGTGGAAACTGATTGCACTCCAGAGGGTGATACAATAATGCTACTTTGCTGGACTGGTATGCTGCCAGAAATAACTCTAAACTTCTAGTTTGTAGCACAAACACAATTGAAAGGGTTTTGTTTGGAATTGTTCTTTCATTGTCTTTTCTTCATAAATTTGAAATTTCTGTTTTCTGAACTGGATTACAAAGTATTCTATACTTACCGTAAATTCCATACAGAAGGTGAGGCGATATATACTTGCCACCTAGTTCAGAACAGAAGAACTTTTATAAACCTGGAACTAAGCAGAATGGTAAAAGAGCAAAAGTAATCATTGGTATAGCTAAAACCTGTATTATGCATTAGTTGTAGTTTTTTAGTAAGCAAAGAAATATTTAAATTTTCTTTTTAGAATAAATCAATTTCTATATATGTCCTTAAAGCAATTACCTAAAATGTTGTTTAATGTCTAAAACCTTTTTTAGGCCACTGACTGCTGTTAATTTATTGCAGCTTACCATACAGTGAAAGCAGCTTTTAAACTGAAATGCCTTTGAAGGGCATGTAGTTAAGGTAGTGTTTTATTGTGGTCCCATTTGGCTCCTGGTGAGAACTTTTCTATTTCAGTTGTATAGACCAGTATGTCTTCATATGTGGTCATGTCTGCTAGGAGTTTGTATTTTATGGAGATTTCCATTGAAGTTGCTTTTTTTTTCTTTTTTCCTATCGTATGGGATTGAAAATGGAAGTACTAAATGGAAAGATGATTTAAGATTCTCTTGTAGTTCTTGTGTTTCCAACAGAACTTTCAGTGCTGCTGCATTTGTGGTATTTTTACTGGCGTTGGCAGAAAGAGGTGATTGGTAGTTTTAGGTTCCTTTCAGTTTTGTGGTTGGCTTTGCTAAGGTGACTTAAGCCGATGCTCTGAGTAAATCTGGGCATTGAACCTGGTAGTATTGCCGCCTTAAAATCACTAGTTCTTCAAATAACTTGTGTTGAGTATGTGGCTTTTTTCAGGTTCCAAGCTTCCAGCTCTGGACGAGCAAGAATTTTCCTTTTCTAACTACTGTATGTTGTTCATGTCAGTAATGAATTACAATGAACACTACACACTACTGCTTGTATTGAAAACTTATTTTCTCCCTGTGTTTTCCTGTTCTATAAAAATCTCATTGCCCTTTGCTTTCTTTTAAAAGCTTGGAGTCTTCTATAAACTGTGCATAGTGATGTGTATACACCTTTTATTATATCTCCTCTGCTGAGCTCTTGATGATATTCAGGGAAAGTGTATGATCCTTTTGGCAAGCCTTGGTTCATTAAACGATGGTGACTCTTCTATAAGAGTACCTGTAATGAAACAGATGTTATTTTAACTTGTTGGATTTGTACTTAAAATTGTACACAGCAAAGCTTTCTTAATATATTCGTAGTGTGTTCTTGAATGCATTTGCAAAGCCCATTTTTAGAAATCAGCAGTTGGCTAATGTGGATGATGGTAAATGGACTTCAAAACTTCAGGATAAACATAGTCACCTATTGTCTGAAATAGATTGTGTGGCCAGACTGAAAAGCAGTGAAACCTAATCCAAAGAAGCCTGGTTTTGGCAGAGATAATGAATCAAAATAGTGAATGACAGCAGTTGGAAAATCATCAGTATTGAAGTTTAGCATTGGTATATGTAACTAATCACTAAACATGCTACTTAAGAACAGGTATGGTTTGCTTTTGGTTATGTACTGCTCTAGCAGAAATACTGATTTATTTATTTTTAAAAATTATGTTTAGAAGTACTTTTTTCCTAGTTCAGAATACTTCTGCTTTAATAAAAATCTCTGAATATAGTCAGAGATGACACTGTGGTTTAATTTGTTGTCATACGCTGATGTATTTAGTTGATTCACATTAGTGAGAGTGGAACAGGAGGATGTGTCTGATGCATGTATATGAAATAAACATGTTTGGACTGCCTTCCTTCCTAGTCATATATAAGGCTGAATCTGGAGACAGTAGTTCTGTCTCTAGTTTTTAGTGCTTTTCCCTTGGTTAGAGCCTGCTGTTTGAGGGCTGAGGGAAGACATGAAAGACCTTTCCAGTACAGCGTTGTTCTGACCAAGAGAAGGGTGAGGAGAGGTCCATTTTGGAAAACCAGCAGGGAACCTGCTGTGTCTAATCATGAGTAGAAGGATGAGCAGATGAATGATTAGAGCCCTTGAGTAGTAAGTGTTTGAACTTAAGCACAAGCTGAATCCAGTAGTTTGGCTGCTTCTTTAGCGTTACGTGTTTTGGAGAATAATAGAGAATGAGATTTTGTATCATTTCAGTGGTTTCCTTGGATTTTTAGCTACTGAGTGAAAATGCAGTAGTGGCTTTTGGATGAGAATTTTTGCTTTGAGATTGAGGAAGAAGACCAAAGCAGTAAACACATGAAAGAAATCAGTCAAATCGATTTTGCATCTTACAGATTTCATGCTGCAATCTGAAGGATTATGTGGTACCATTGTTCTAGCTTCCACAGTGTGGTGTGATGAGTCCAGTAGTCTTTAGTTTGGTGATCAGCTGTGTTAACTGCATTATATATGAATTATCCTCAGAATGATTACTGCTGCACTTTACATCTGACCTTGCATCTAAGTTGTGAGGTGAAGAAATCTGGTCTGCTGCGCTCAGGGACTTGATTTTATATTCTGGCAGTGTCTTCAAGTAGTCTGTCTGTAAAGTTTGGAGGAATAGGGAGGCTTCAGGCTTCTTCTTTGGCATACTATAAAGGTGACTTTGAAACCAAAGGGTATTCCTTTCGTTTTGTGTACCTTTCTTAGTCACTGATAGAACAGGTTTGGGTTCCTGTAATTGTCACTGTTTCCAACAATAGCTAAATCCACAAATGGATGGCAATAAGACAAACACAAAGGTTGCCTTTCAGGCTGTGAATACTGCTGCTGTAGCTGTGTTGCTCTAAGCTTATAAACATGACAAAGGTTTTATAAGGAGAGGCAATATCTTTTATTATTAGATCACCTGCTGCAGTGGTGGGGAGTAGGACACAGGCAATTTCACACATCCAAGGGCTGAGCTCCTCAGAAAGTTGCTCAATTTTTTGGAGACACCATGTGGAGTTTTTGTAGTGTGTGGATTGTTGCAGGGACGTTTTACATACGGGTAAATGTTACTGTGGGGTTTATTTTTTTATTGATAGCTCATGGTTTTGATGTCTGACCTTGTAGCAATATTCGGTGTAATTCTTGTTTCAGAGGTTAAGGAGTTGGGTGCTTGAAAACAGGTTAGCAGCTGTAGGATCTATTTAAATTGCTACTATTTGTTTTCATATTTCTCTTCAAGGATGATGTCTGCATAAAGGCAGTGGCGTTTGTGTTGCAGAGAGCAATGTCAGAAGGTAAACCTGTGAAAAACGCTTTCTAAATATTACTGTTTCCATGTAAAGCATGAAGATATATTTTCCTTTGAAGCATCTGACTCCTGGAAATTACTGGGGGAAAGGGATGCTTGGAATGCCTTTTTGAAAGAGCCCATCTCTGTAATTTTTGTGAAGACATGGTTTGTTCACTAGTGTGACTTTGTACAGTAAATGTGTAAGTCACAAATAGAAGTGGATTGCATTCCAACGGTTGCATCTTTAGACATAACTAATCCTTAATAGTAGGATTTTTTTTTCCTATTGAAATCCCCAGTTACTGCAGGATAGACGAGTATAGTGTTAAGCCAATTCTGGGTACCCTGGATATCTTGCCTTGAATTTCCCTGCCTCCTTTTCTTAGGGCAAATGCATGCAAAGCAAGCAGGTTCTCATCTTGCAGTGCTCCCTGCCCCAATAATAAAAAGAAAACCTTGTGTTGATGTAACTTGTGAGGAATGCTTGCAGGTTTGGTGATTTCTGTAGTACCAGTCTCAGCATTCAACAGATTTGGAATCCATATATTTGAAATCTCACATTTTTTTCCTCCTGAATTGAACTAATTTCCCAGTCCTTGAGTATGTCTGTGCTTGGGGTGGGTATAGGGAGTGGACTTACCCCAAAGCCCACTCATGAGGTATTTTGGTTGTAACTCTCACTGAGCTTATCCTGGTCTTGTCTGGGAATAGGAAGGAGGGTGTTTAGGAAAGAACTAGCAAAGAAACAAAAGCCTGAGAGAGGATTCTCTCCAATTTTCTGGTGCATATTTTTATATAACTTATGATATATCGATGTATCAATTTCCCAACCACTTGGGTGATTGTAATTTTTCTTGTTCTCTTGGGATCATGGAGAGATCTTATGGAATTCGTGCTGCCATACATCCAAAGAGGCACAGAGTTTAGGTGTACCTATATTTTTATGAAATCCGAAGATAAACTGGTTTTAAATTCAAAGTAGTTTGTGGAGGTGCTAATTTTTAATATTTTGTAAGACAAAACCAGTCCCCCAAACAAAACAAAGCAAACCCATTTAGAAATAAAGCCATAGGCTTTTCTTTCAGAATTTGAGTGCCTTAATTTTGTTTTGCATAGTATGACAGAAATATTGAAAAATGACGAAAGCATTTCATGCTTAAGAATGGAAGTTCTGTGAATCTAAGAACTTCTTCTTGGTCATAACTATAGAATTAAAATGTTTTTGGCCATATGCACTGCAGCAGGGAATTTTCACTTGGCAGCACCATCCCCTCCAGCCACTTAAATGCACTGAATTGTTTTAATGTAAAACAGAGTAAATGCTGTAGATAGCATCTTTGGTGGACTGGTGACAAAGGTAACGTTTATGCTGTAAATCTTCTGTTTCTCAGGAAGACTGGGGTTAATTGTAGCTTGGCAAGTTTAAAAAAAAAAAAAGTTCCATATTGTTTTTCTGCAGTAGATTCCTGTTGCTATGCAACAAACAGAATGTCACTTAGTACAGGATATATTAAATTGGTATTCCCGGCACATATCTCTGCCCGTTCATTTTATACTTTAGCAGGAGGGTATGGTTCTGGCTTCCTGTAGCACTGGAGTATGAAGTATGTATTTGAGCTGCTATTCTGGGGCTCGTGGAGCTGCGGTGACGTCAGTGCACTTGCAGAGCCTCTCTTTGTTTCCCGATGGATGGGACACCTGTGCAACACAATCAGGCTTCCAACCAGACAAAAAGGGCTGGTGGTTATCTCCCCCGAGGTGGGATGGCATTGCCAAGCAACGTGTTAACACTTCAAAAAGGAGAAATTTGTTATATGGGAAAAATATTTGGCTGTGAATTGTGACAACCTTCATATGCGATGCAGAGAAATTTAATGCAGATGGCACTATCTGAATCTTTAAACCAAAATAGCTGGTTAATTTTTAATTATTAAATAGAATGTTCATATTTGAATACGCTCATACCTCCTCTGCCTGCCTCCCCAGTCCCCTCAGTGCTAAACCTAGCAGTCTCAGCATCTAAATTCTGTACATTTGCTCTCAGTGGATTCTGGAATAAATGTTTAGAGCGCGTTTGGGAAAATTACCCTCTGTGGCTCTGGAACCAGTAATTAAGTAATGGACAAATGACAACATCTGGTAAGGCATTATTTTGTAATCTAGTTAGTCTTCTGTAGTGGAAAACAAGGCAAAAGTAGTATTTGAAATCTAGAAGGATATTAATTTGATCTTTGTTTTGAAGTCTGTCAGGCAAAATAGATGTCTGCAATACAGAAACTGGAAAGCTGAGGATTTATAATACTGTGGTTTTGTAATGTATGCATTGTGTCTCAGATGGTATGATGTTTATACTATGTAATAATCCACTTTATTTTAGTCAGTTTTCTGAATTTTTGTGTGGGTTTTGAAAGACAATTCACAAAATCTAAGCTGAAATTAAGGTAGATACTTAAATTAACAGGACAAATACGGTCACTTTCTTGCTCTTAGAACTGTCTAACATCTCTTTAAATTAGTCAGGTTTGAAAGTAGCTTTTAAAAAATACTGTAGTAAATGTACTTATGTGTGGCATCTTAATAAAGCAGAAACCAAAAGAAAGAATTGAAGTAAAGCAGGAAAAGATTCAAACCACCTCTCAGTACTGTTCTCTTGCTTGTTTTGCCAAGAGGGTGTCTCTAATCTATAAAGCATCATTGAGCAAGCAGCCTTTAGTAACACAAATGCCTTTCTCATAGTCTGATGCTTAATTCAGACCTCAGTGCCAGAGAGTTGTGTGCCTGTTCTCAAGCAGGCCCCATAAAAAACGTTTGTGTACACAAAGAGAACTTGATGCAACCTAAAAAGTTCTTATGGCATTTGGTGAGATCAAACCTGAGCTCTGTCACAGAAATGATTTAAATGCATGGACAGGGATGCTTAGGGGCTTTTTTTCTTTCTGTTTTGGGCAAAGAGAATTTTACTTCTGTTGCACAACTGTTTGATGAGAATGAGAAAACTGCTTGTGACTTTCAGTGCTATGATGGCTTGTTTTAGTTCTATGTTTTGGCACTAGAAACTGTAAGAATTTGTAAAAATTTCTCCACTTCTTGAATAGGGAGGCAGAATGTAATTTGTGAAGATAATATTTCCATCTGTAACTTAAATGAAATTAATTTATTTTGTTGTGTAGATGGAGAAGTTCTAGAATATACCCAGGAAATTGGGAAATCTGAGCTGTAAGTTTTAAGCAGTGTGCTGGTAGGCCGCTTAGGTAAATCTTCAAGGAACTCAGAGTAGAAAGTGGATGTTCTGAAAACACTCTGGTTGTAGCACAAAGAGCTTTTAAAAGTTGAATTCAGGTGCTATGCTGCTATAAATAGGGCTATGACAAAACAGTCAGCTTTTCATATCCATCATCTTTCCCCCAAATGGAAATGAAGTTGGGGCAAATCTCGTAAACTTGATACCAGTGGTCCAAAGTTCTGTTTGGCTGTTGAAAGGAAATCAGCACAATCTTCGTGTATATATGGGCAGTAATACTACCCTACCATGCTCTTGGTCATGAATTAATACCTGCATGCATACACCAGATGCAGAGTTATCTCAAAAAGGATGTTGGAGCATGTGAATGATTTTATGCTATTTTTTTTTTCTCCTCTACAGTAGATCCTGGATTCTGGTTTCCAGATAGAAGTAGATGGTGGTTTGAAGCCTGCTTTTTTGTTTTGTTTTTGTTTAGTTTGTCTGTTGCAGAGGTTGGAAAGTCTCTAATGAATGAGGTAGGGAATTGCTTGAAGATAAGATGATTTCATAGAGTCAGCTCAGTGTTTTCTGCAAGCACTGACTGCTTCTTATTTTTCAAAGAATTTCTGTCCTTTGGTGCTGGTTGAGAGTTGTCAGGGGTGTTCATTAGCCGTGTCCTGGCTTGTTTTCTTACTGACTAACTTAAAACTGTGGGCCTGATCTGTCAAAGCATTAAATTATTCAGCATCTACCTTAGTCCTTCAAAGCAGAGAGAATCCTAGATGGCCACTGAAGACAAAGGCCCTTAGATCATCTTGGATTAAATGAGCAACATCAGAAGACGGGATGCACCAGTTGTTGTGCTTCAGCTCTCCCATGGAGGAAACAACTTCCCGTCTGTTTCTCCTTCACTTTCCAACTTTTGCTAATTTCTTACAAAGAAGCTGTGCTCAAGTTTGAAGCTCTCAAATGCTATATTTTATGACACTGTGCTTAAGCTGTGAATAACTTCTGAATTTGGTATTCAGAACAAGTTTTGATTAATGTGCAAAAAACGTCACTACACATTGAATAATGAAGAAACCTACTTGCTGTTCGTTTACTCCTCAGTTCATCTATCCAAAGTCAGAGGCAGTCTGAGAAAAAAGGTGGGAGGGGTGAGAGGAGTAAGTATGTAACTAAGACTTTTTAATGGTTTTACAACTGCAAGTCACTCCTTCCTTCATATAAAAGCAACCAGAACTTTGAGGTGCTCTTAACGCATGTACTTTTTTTAAACTTTGGAGTTTCTTTTTTAACCAGAATACAGTGTAATTTTTCATGTTCTTTAAAAATTGAAATAATAGGCCAAACCTAATGTGCTGTGATCTTTGAAAGACTCATAAATTTGGAGCAGCTTGATTGTCAGCTGCATGTGCTCCCTAAAATCTCTAACTCTTGGCAGTTCTTGTCCTGTTAGTAGAGCATGCGCATGAGGGAAGCTGAAACTGTGATTACAACAAGGTGTGCTTGCCAGGGAGGAACCCAAACTCCAGGGATCTGTGGTCTCTTGTACTGTGCTTAATCAGGATTGCTAACTTCAGCCAGTTAACATCCATCAATAGTTATCCACCAGCTTTTAAGACAGGACTGGAACACGTAGTTCATGTCCTAGTGCTTTGAGTAGATCAGACCAAGTGGCTTTCTTTGAAGGTGCTTTGGCTTGGACTGAGTTGATCTTTCCTTTACCATACATCTAAAAGATGGGTGATGTTCACCTTACTGGGACAGTCCACTTCAGTGGCTCATTTTAGACAACTGGATGTGCACCTGGTCTACAGTAAATGATGAGATGGGTCACTTCTATGAGTTTTGGCTACGTAGCAGATGTAGGCCTGGTTGTTAAGGAAGGAGGTGTTGTGGTACCCTCTGAGCAGCAAGGAACAGCTTTTCAAAATAGCTGTACAGTTCTCTGCCTAAACCTTGGAGGCTCCAGAGAAAAATTATGCCGGAGACTATCCAGACAGACAGATTTTTTTCTGCAGGCTCTGGTCTGTAGGTTAGTTTGGACACCCCTTTTAAATGTGGCTTTAATCTGAGATGGTATCACTTCTGTTGGGAAACTTTGTCCCATTCTGAGTTATCCTTGGAGGTTTTGTCTCACTTCATTATTTAAATCTTCCTTCTGTATATTAAGGCTTCCATACTCACTAATTGTGGACAGTATAGACCAGCTTGTTCTCTCTGAAGCTACCTCTAGATTGTGTGGGGCTTTCTCTTTCTCTTGAGTCTTTTCAAGATTGAGGTCACCAATTTCATTAATCTCTCACTGTGGTCTGTTTGTAAGAGCTCCTGCCAGTTGTTACTCTCCACTTGAGGTCCACCTCATTTGGAAGCTAAGGCTGATTGTTGTCCACTCTGTCATGTACTGATTTGCATCTGTTCATTGAAATGTACCTAAATGTAAACCTGAACTTGTTTTTTTCTGTCACTCTTCCAGTATGCCAGTATTAGTCAGAATTCTCACCCTGCTTGCATCTTCTTCTGGGTCCCTGTCCTCTCTGATAGCAAAAATACTCTTTCATCTCTTTATGGTTCTGCTGCAGCACAGGCATTGCAAAGCTGCACTTGATATATTTTCTCTGAGTATAGCATCTGGTCTCTGAATAAGGTTTTCAAATCTCCTTTCTGCTCTCCTTGCAGTAATGTATACATTTTTGTGTATACATCTCTTACAGAAATGCCCTGTGAATGCTGTCTAGAATAAAATCATTCAACAGCATCTGCCCTCTGTGGTAATTAGTGTAGGACTCCAGAAGAACTGGAGGAAATTAAACTTATTATCATTAGTTCATAAGTGGCATTGAAGAGGTATTTGTTATCTTTTAGCAGGTTTTTACTAATAGTTTATGCTGGTGTTTTTCTTGTGATTGAAGCTAAACATAGGTTCTTTATAGACATGACAGCCTGCTTCCTTCCCCATTCAAAGCCTCACATCTGCTCTGGATGTAACATTGGGCCATAGGCTTCTGCAAACCTGATTGACATCCCTCCATGGGCTGAGGTTCTGAACACCAGCTGAAATATAATAGTTTTGTGGAAATTGTTGCAGAGTTTCTCAGCTTGGAATTGTATCTGTTCAGTGTAAGCCAAACAACTGCAGTCTCCTGAAAATTGAGGCTTGTAGCTATGACTTTCAGGTTTTTCTCATGGGGAGAAGGTACATAGTAAATGCAGATACAAAAAAAGTCGAGGTTGAAGCTTGAGAATTTTTACACAGTTGAAAACATGAGCTTTGTAAAAAGCAGTGTGGAGCAATCTATTGCTGATATCCTGATAGTACTGCAGAGAAAAGATTAAAGCGTGAAGAATGAGAGTGGTGTGAGCTCCCCTGGCAATGCTCAGGGATGTCTTTGCGAAGAATTACCTCTTGGGATCCAAGCAGGGTGGATCAGTTTATCGGGGAAGATGTTGGGCTTACAACCTACTGATAATAGCCTGAAACAGAGGAGGAGGTTGGTTTTGCAGAAGTAACCCTCTTTTTACCATAAACTCTTCTTGCTGTAGTTACACAACTGCACTATGCTTCAGATGTCGTTCCCTTATCGTGGTACCGGTGTGTTGCAGGCACCTGCTTAAAATACTTTCAGTCTGGCCCAGGCTGTTGTTTGCTGCAATGGATTGTAGCAGAGTTCTGTACTGAATCTTAAATTTGCTCTGACTTTCAGCAGAAATCCCATGTTTTCATCAGAATGAGGTATATTGTCACAACAGGGATCTGCATAGTTTAGGAACTTTTAAGGAAGCCTAATGCGTTAGTGGGTGTTTTGTGATTTGTAGTATATTCTTCTACAGTATAAAGTTTATAAATAGAATATTTTTTAAAAACAAAATGTTTTACTTGAAAATAAATAAATCTCTGTTTGAAGAAACTTCATGCCATGAGAGATAGTTTTGCTGAGATGTAGTTAGCAGTTCTGGCTTCTGCACCTAGCAAAAATACTACCTGAAGAGACAGGTGATTTGTCTCCTTTGTACACGGCTTATGTGTGTTTCATAATCGTCTGAAAGTGTTGGAAATGCTAGACTATGTTATCAAATACTAATTTTCTGTGTAGCTACTTGGTACACTTAGGGGATAAGCTTTTAAACTGGTAATCATGGATTATTTACTTCTATTTGAAACTATTTGAATTTTTATTAAAAAGTGACAGTATGGCCACTTGTGTCTGCAAAACAGCTTGATAATGTGAGAACCTTCTCATTTTGCTTTCCTTTTGTCTTGCAACAGGCTACTATTTGTAGTTATGGTCTTTTCATGGAATTCCTTTAATCTCCTGTATACTGCTGAGTATCTTTAGGCTTAAATGAGTAACTTCATGCTGGTTGTCCCCTTACTGGGTGTTAGACTTGGAACGCTTCATAGACTGTGCTAGGAACAGTTCAGAAGACGAACGGGAGGGAGGAGAGTGCCCAAGCTTTTTATCCAGAAAATTCCATGTACAGAGAGAGCTTAATTTACTGTTCTAAGTAAGTCCAGAGGTGTGAGGTAAATGGCCATTTTTCCTATCAGGAGCACCACGTGCTTTTCAAACACGAGCGCTGCCTTTTGCTCTTGGCCGCACGTTTTAACCAACGGGGCCAGCAAAGAAAGGCACAAATGAAAACCTGAAATAGACACTTGCACCTTAAAACCTCTCTCAGTGGTACTCTTAATGAAACAAATGTTCATTTGGCAGCGAGTGTTCCTTCTGCCAGCTTTCTGCCAAGGATGCTTTTCGGGTGATGATTGCAAGGTTACAGATACCTGTTGATGGGATGATCAGGACAACATCCACAAGGCCATCTTTATAGCCCAGCAGTTGTGGAGCTGCTACCAAAAAATGTAGTGGGGTAAAGCTGATATGCTTTACAAGCTTGTGTAATGCATGTAACCATCCTCCTTGTTTTCTGTGTTTCAACTATAATTTAGCTCAAGGTTTTGGAATTGAATTATGCTTGGTGAAAAGAAATGTTATGAAGCCTTTACCTGATCATTGCTTGGTCTAAGCTTCACTAAGTGCTAATGAGCGATGTCTAGCACTTGTTAAAATTTGCATTTCATTGCAAGCTTTAGAAGCAGAATTTTTGTCTGAAATGGTAACCTGCTTTTTTGACATTCTTTTCCTAAAAATGTTGAAATTAATGTAACCGTTTCTCTAATGTTAATTAAAACAATTAAAAGATTTTATTCCTCTAGAGATCTTTAAATAATTTTTTTTTCCCTGTGATTGGGACTTATTGGACAATCTGTGACTGAAATATCAATCCTAAATTTGGTTTGCATTTAAAAAAAAAAACCTTTTATATGCCTTGTTTGCAAAACAGGTTATTGTCTAAAAATGAGAATTTTTGTTTTCTGGCTTTAGAATGTCTTGCTCTGTGGTTTAGGTCAGGCTTGGTCAGCTCAAACCACTTTAGAATCTATTTGCTCATTTTCAGAGATAATGTTGTAAAAAGCCATTTTAAAAAGTGACTGCAGGCTACAGAAGCCCCGAGACTTACCCTCAGTATTTCCCCCATTTGGAGAGAACTTCAGTGACAGCCTGTGTACTCCGTGTGACCATGGCACAAAATGCTGGGATTATTTGCAGCTCTATTTGATCCGTGGAATGCACTGCATCTATTGTTAGCTCTCCAGCTGAAGCAAGAGCTGGAGTTGTTTTTCTCTTCTGACATTGCAGCAGGTCTGGCCAGACACTGCTGTATCAGTCTTGAGTAGCTAAAGGTGATAGGATTGGCAAACTTCCCGTCCTTTTAGTAGCCGTGGGGAAGCCGAGATGTGGGAGATCATAATTTATGTTGTTGGGATTGCTTTAAAATTCTTGAGAGCACTGCAGGCAGTGTCTCTCTGCAAGCCTGTGAAGTTCACTGTGTTCAGCTTTCCTGTTGGGTTTAGTGTCTCCTGGAAGTCTAAGCGCTTTTCCTGGATAATTCCTTACCACAGAGATTAAACACTTTGTGTGTGATAGTAATGAGGGCAACATTGTCACATCTCGCCTGTAAACACACCAACCTCCCTAGCGCACATCCACGTGCTCCTTTGCTGCTAAGATCTTCATCTCCTTTTTCTCTCATCTTCAGCAGAAAACTTGGATATTGAACTCCTCACAGTTTCTTCACAGATCTGTTAGTTGTCTCAAATTCAGCCTTATTCTGCATTGTGCTTCCTGAATCCTTACATCTGATAGCCAGCTCTTAGAGGGACATGGAGCAATGCTTTTCTGATGGTACCTGATAACCAGAGAACAGGGCTTGTAGTGGCTGGATTTAGGTTGACTGGTTTGTTATGAAGTATTAGTTAAAAGTATATAAAACGTAGTGTAGCAGTAGATTACTTATGAAATAATGCAAGTAGGTTTGAAAGCTGTTACATCTGACTTTAATGTCAGATTCAAAAAAAAGAAAGCTTGCCAGCATTTCCCCAGTGGTGATCCCTGGGCAGAGTAGCTGTTTATTTAAACTGGGACTTCCTTCTGACTGCTTAGAACAATAGAAAATTACTTTTTATCTAAAAGACTTTGCTTCCCATCTTAGATTTAACTGCCTTGATAACAAAACAAAGAAAACAGGATGTGTAATTTAAACAAGACAGGTACTCCTGCCTATGGAAGGAGTTAGGTTTTGTGTGAACTAGAGAGACTTTAATATTACAGTATTAAAATTGGAGAAGTGCCCTGCTGGGGCAGACCACTGATCAGTGCAGTCCCAAACACCATCCTGGAGAGTAGCAATAAGAGAAGCTGCTTGGAAGAAATTGCCAGTAGCCTCTTAGGGGTCTGTTTCCTCTCCCTCTGCCAGCACCCTCGAATCTATTGTGTTTTGAGGTGTTTTGGAACATGCCTATAGATTCCTTTTACTATTTTTTTCTTGAGAACCTGTTACCCATGAATTCTTCTAATTCCTCTTTGTAGCTTGCTGATCTTATCTCTCTCCATAACTTCCCGTAGCAACAAAGTCCAGAAATTCACTATCTTCGTATGTAACTTTTAACCTTTAGGGTGGTTGGGATTTATTTACATAAAGTCAAATCAGAAGTTCAGGTTTGCAACTGCTTCCCTTTGCCCTGTCATTGTGAGTTCTGCTTCTGTTAAGCAGCCTGGTTTATGGTATGCACTGCAGGTACAGTGAGTATATTTCTTTGCAAGTAAAATGAAAAAGAGGAGCAATCATGTTGCTTGTGCTGCCCTAAGACCAAAAGGGCATTGTTAATTTTTCTCACTGGGGATTAAGTGGATATGCAGATGAAGGAGTTTAGAGTATCCAAACAGCACCTTCTAGTTTATTCCTTTTAGCAAATAAAGGTCTGCGCTACTAAGGGAAGATCTTCCTAAACATTTTGACAATTTTTTGACAGGTTACTTTGGTGATTGCTCTAGCAGTCTGTAATATTTTTATGGCACCGTTTCTATAAAAGTGTTCTTTGTGTGTCTAGCACAGAGGCATGTTGCATAATTTATTATGGCTTGAGGGAAGAGCCTGGAACTTGCACAGCTCCTGTGTATGATTTACACTGTGCAAGAACAGNTGTCCCTAAGTAGCTGTGTTTAGAACAAAGCACAGAAAACTGAATAGAAATCCTATGACACAGAGGAATATTAAATTTGCAAGCTTAGAACCTGTAATGCAGGAATGTGAGTACCAAGTCCCTAAACTTTAAATACACAGGACCCTTGTATGTCAGGAGAAAAGTTAGTCTATTTTTATGGTGTAGTAGTATTGGTTGGCTCTTTAACCTGCCTTCCCTTCATCTGCTTGATGTGAGAGTTGTAAAACTGAAGCATGGTGACCTCAGAAAATAGTTATGGTGGCAGCAGTCTGTATACTGTGAGTTTGATAGAAGTATTTTGCTTGACACTTGAGTTTAT
>VWZN01011821.1:431116-454013 GCA_013396955.1 Regulus satrapa | reverse complement strand
CAGGTTACTTTGGTGATTGCTCTAGCAGTCTGTAATATTTTTATGGCACCGTTTCTATAAAAGTGTTCTTTGTGTGTCTAGCACAGAGGCATGTTGCATAATTTATTATGGCTTGAGGGAAGAGCCTGGAACTTGCACAGCTCCTGTGTATGATTTACACTGTGCAAGAACAGGGCTTTCCTGCAGCTATTCCTTGCAGCTCTTGCATCAGGTCACTGTCCTGCTGCTNGTGTAGTAGTATTGGTTGGCTCTTTAACCTGCCTTCCCTTCATCTGCTTGATGTGAGAGTTGTAAAACTGAAGCATGGTGACCTCAGAAAATAGTTATGGTGGCAGCAGTCTGTATACTGTGAGTTTGATAGAAGTATTTTGCTTGACACTTGAGTTTATCACTTACACTTTTACAGTGTAAGTGATGTATTGACTGAAAAAAACCCTGCATCTATGCTATGCTTAAAGTCTAGTGAAATGCTTGAATTTACTCCTCTTTTAAGTTGTGTGCTGGCCATTGCATTCTTACTGCTTGTATTTGTGGATTGGAATAGTCTGTGTTTTGTGAATGTTAGCATTAGTCCAGGAATTTTCTCATAGCGTTTCTGGATGTTTTAAGACTTCATCTGACACTATTGAAGGTTTTGGGCTTGATTTCTCCTATATCCTTGGTTGTCATAAACAGGAGTAGGAGTAATTTTTCAGTGATGAAAGGTGGAAATTTTGTGGCCTTTAGTTATTAAAGAGGTTAACAATCTAATGTTGAAGCACAGGCAAGAAATAAGTTCCTTATTTGTTCTGGGGAATCTGAAATGCTCTTTAAAACCTTCACAGGTAGTGTACACTCATAAGGTACACCTTAGTTACAGCAGATTTCTTATTTTGCTGCCTGTTCGATGCTGGCTGTAAAGAGAGAATGTAGTTGTGTATAAGAAAATGCAGTTGTGTTCTAGTTAAATCAAAATTCAATTATGTTTTCATGTCAGGACCAAAAGCTGTCTTTATTAACAGTTGTAAAGGTCCCATTGAAAGGAGTGGAGGTTATATAATTTTAATTTAGGCCAAATTAGGTTCATTTGGATTGTAAAATGGAACAGTGAATGGTGCAGGAAAGGCCTTACTTGTCTCTTAGAATTACAGAGGGGAAAACACCTAGTGAGTATATTTGCTGAGCACAGTGAGTTGTCTTTACTGATAACTTATATTGAGCTCCCATTTTAAGGTGGAAAACTCTTTTAATGCAAAAAACCTCTGCCATGTGTTTCCTTTAAAAGCAGTTGTGAACTTAATTCATTAGCTCTCTGATACAATTAAGAGGCCCAGCTTTGTATTTAGCTGTTTTATTTCTCTGCAGTATTGTTGTGGATGGCTAGCTGCAAAAATCAGAATGTACTTGGGTGTTTAAAACATAACTTATTTTCACATGCTTGTGTTTGTTTTTTTTTTTTTTTTTTGTTTTGTGGTTTTTTTTTTTTTTTTTTTTTTGGTCCTGGGAAATGGAACTCTGACTGAAAAGGTGTTTATTGTTTGTTTGGGGCCTTTTAATAAATAAATATTTTTTTTCTGCTAATTGCTTTTATAGCTGGATAATACCATAACCTAGGTTAAAATCCAAAAATACTGCATTAAATTTGGATTCCTACTCAAATTGTAGTGACAGCAAATTGATAATGAAATGCTGTCTAGAGGCACTTGCTATTATAACTGAATCACTTGGCTTAAGTTTTACCACTGGAGTACCCAGAACTGAATATTGATGAAGGATAGACATGATTCTGGCTGTCGTTGCTTTTTTATTTTGCAAAGAACAGCATTTTTGGCTGTTAGGATTCTACACCGCGTACAGCAAATGAACCAAACAAAAAGTGTTAAGCAAGAAGAAAGATTTTTCCCAATTAAAATCAAAATGATGGCATGGGATTGTTAGTCAAACGCAAGCACAGAGATTTTGGGTGAGTTAAATCTAGGCTGCATCAAGTAAAGTAGACGCCAGTAGTTAATACTACGGGATGTATTAATTCAGTGCTGTGGCTTTCTCTTCAGAGGAAGAGCTGGTGTATTGCAGTTCTCCTTTGTAGGAGTCTGGCGAGCTTGTTATCAATCTGGAGGGAGCTTTTTGTCCTGGGTGCTGTGTCACACGTGGGTGCTTACCTGGCTGGCAGGAGAGGCCCCGGCAGCTTCTGCAATCAGCCACTGTTTCAGCAGGCACCACCTGAAATGTGGGACAGTGGGAGAAGTCACTGCTCTGCCTTCTGGTCCTAAAGAATCTTCAGAAACTGAGTGCAAGTCTCTTTAAGGTGTAGGACTTGATGGAAAGCTCTTTTAAATGGCTTCAGAATCAAGCATGTGGGGCTTTGTGGGTTGGTTTTTGTTTCCTCCCAAGATTATATAGTGTTAAAATCCAGAGACTGTTTTAGAATAATAAGTGATGCTATGATACCAAAAAGTATTCAGAGTACTTGTAAAAGTTCAGGGAATGAGAACTTTCTTTAAATTACATTACAGCTATTGTCATGCAGACTCAGACAGTGAATCCACTGATTCAAACCAACAATTGGTATGTGAAAAACAGGGACCTGTTGTCTTTGGGATTGCACTTTGAGTCAAATGGCATGCACAGAGCAGGAATTTGTGCAGTCATTCTGCAAACAGACCTTGTGTACCGTCTAACAGGTTTTTTTTTTTTAAATTCAGTTCGTTAAAAATATAACTTCCCCATATATGCTGAAGTCAAAACTTTAAAAAATACAAATTTGCTGATATGTGCAAGTTTTAAGTTTAAGCTTCCATTAGCCAGTATTTCTAAAAATGTCACTTCGTATATGCAAGGGGAGCATGGATAGCATGGACCTAATTCTAGCACAGAGAACATCCATGCAAATATTTCTACAGTTTTCTTCTCCGTTTTTTTTTTTCTGTTTTTTTTTTTTTTTCAGACAGATTTACACCAATCTGTTACAGAAAGCAGAAGAGAAGGTTCAACATCTTCTCTTCATCCTTTATATGTATTTATGCACCTGGCATGAAAGACCACTCATAGGGGCTGGATCTTTGGAGAGCAACAGCTGATTACAGAACCAACACCAAATGCCAGAAGCCCAAAATTCTCAAGCTCTCTTTTTGGGAAGGGAAGAGTGATTTAATAGTTGTTCAGCCTTCAATGGTCAGTTGTTTGAATCTAATTATCGGAGTTGTCCCAAGGCGTTAGAATTTATCCAGACACTAGAATTACACAGGACAGCTGATAGTGAGTTTCTCAGGGACATTGCTAAGATTGACGGCTCAGGCATTTGTTGTCACTTAATGCTCTGGCAGAAGTAGTAGCAGCTGGAGGATAAACATCTGAAGTGGTTGATGACTGAAGTTAAATTAGGCTTAAATGTGGACTGCAGCATCTGAGAAGCTAATGCATGTCTGGAGGTGGTGAACAGACACAAATTGCCATAGCTGGAATTACCAGGCCCTTGCAGATGTTTGTGGGGCCTGACATTCTTCGGTTTCTAGCACAACTTTGGTGCCATGGACTGTTTTCACAGCCTGGGTCAGGTTGGAAGAGACCACAGTGGGTCGTCTGGTCCAACCTCCCTGCTCAGGCAGGGTCACCCCAGAGCACACATGGCACATGGATTGTGTCCAGATGGTTCTGGAATGTCCCCAGTGAGGGAGACTCCACAGCCTCTCTGGACAACCTGTTCCAGTGCTCGGTCACTGCACAGGAAAAGTTCTTATGTTCAGGTGGAATTTCCTGTACATGCTTTTCCTCTTGCCCTATTGCCTGACATCACTGAGCAGAGCCTGGCTCTGTCCTCTTGGCACCTTCCCATCAGATACTGACAGACATTGATGAGGTCCCCTCTCCACTGTCTCTTCTTGGGGCTGAACAGGCACAGCTCCCTCAGCCGTTCCTCAGAAGGGAGATGCTGCAGGTAGCAAAGCTGACAGGGCACAGTACGTGAAGAGAAGCTGCACATGCTCGGGGCTTTCTTAAAGCCGTCTGTAATCCAGAATTTTTAAAAGAAGCCGATAAAGATCCAGACTGTTTGACCAAAAAATTTGCATATTCTTATCAGCTGGAACAAATACCATTTGAGCAATCACAGTGGAGTGAGTTTCACCAGGCACCTTAATAATTGAAACCACCGAAACTTAAATAGACTAATACTAAAAACAAAATTATGATTTTACTATATTAAAAATTCTTGGGAACTGTAACCAGGAGTCTGTTTCTAGACTGTTTAGGGATTAATTTGATTTCATTTAGGGATTCATTGGTTTCATTTTGGTTCATTTTAAGGAAAGTTATTGCTAAAGGCTAATGGGTTCCAGAAACTATAAAACCAGATAACACTTGATGTTGATTATTCAGCCTGACTTTTTCACAGTCCCTCATCTTTTATGAGGACCAGGTTTCTGGTTCTCAGAATAGTAAATGCCTCCTATCATGGTAAAGGAAGAACTTCTGATTTATTTCTTCCCCCTGCCCAAAAAGTTCTCTCTGCATGTGCTGCCATGTGTAATATTTGTCTCTTAAACCTTGTCTGAAATATTTAGGACAAATGCTGCTTTTTGAGCTTGACAACAGACAATTTAGTGTCTCTGCCAGTGTATGGGAAACACTGAATTAGAATCGTTATTATTCAAGTACTGCCCTCTTTTTTTTNCCTAAAATGGGAACATTCTGGTATCTGTCCACTTTTTTTTTTTTTTTTTTTGTGGGAAGGAGTTGTTTGTCCCTTTGTCAGCAACCTGAAAGTCTTCCGTGTATCTTGTCTGTAAGGAGGCAGAAAATTCTGCTCTAACCATGAAGAGCTTTCTGTAGTCTGTTATCCTGGGACTCTGAATTAATCAGATGCCTGCTCATAATTTACCAGGATCATTTCTAGACACTGCTACATTTGAGGGATTGTTTATCCTGGGCACATAAGTCAAAATACGATTCACTTGTAGAAGTGTGAGAAACAACAGTAAGAACACTGCTGAGCTGTGTCTCACTTACGTTGATGAGATATTGTGAATTCAGGGAAGACTTCTCATTTCCTAAACTATCATAAGTGAGTGTTTAGATCCTTGCTCAGTTGATTCCCTACATGTAACTTTGTCTCTTGAATGTTAAAGGAAGTTGAGATACTGTAGGCATCGGGTTTTTTTACTTCCACAGACATTGAGAGGCTCAAATGACACAGCACGGTGCTTTGGGCCACCAGCTGGTGCCGTAATTGCAAATTAGTTGAGCTGTAGCTTCAGATCCTAATAAAGTTATGCATGCTCCTTGGGTGTTTCTCAGACATGGGAGTGGAGCCATGGTCTGGGAACATCTGAGCCAGATTCATTTGGCTGATTGATTCTTACTCTGTACCTTCTGAGACAGCCTCCTGCTGCTCTGGGAGCGATAAAACCAGCACCTAAGTGCTGCAATACATTTTGTAGCTCTGCTGCTGGATCTTCACCTTGTTCTGCATGGAGCCAGTGCTGGTCTCTCTCCTGTGACAGGGTTCACCTGTGATGGATACCTGTGGAATTGCATTACTGCCTGGGGGTTTCACGTGATGAGGGTCTGTCCCTCCCCGCAGCGGTGTCACAGAGGGGTGCTGGCACCTTCTGCCTGCAAGTGTGCTCTGCCGGCTGTGAGGTCAAGGGCTGCCTGTGCACAGGGATGCTCCAAAAACAGCGAGAGTAAAAAATTCAAAAAATTTATCTTGACATGTATAACTTTTTTCAGACTCTTCTGTGAGATTTCACAATATTTCTTCATAGTCTGTTCTAGTATTTCACTGCTGTTACTGTTAGAGGAATTTTCCTGTTACTCTTGCTTATGGAGGGTGTTGCTAGTACATCCTCAGGTTTTTTTCCTCTTGTCATATAGTTTGCTCTTCTATGTTGTACCCTTGTACCTCCCGTGTCTTTTTTTATGTACTTCTGCCTTGCCAAGTGTTTCCTCAATTTGTATGTCTGCTATAGTCCAAAGTGTGCTACTTTTTGCTGGTGTTTGAAAAAGCAAATTGAACTTACTTTTTCCTTACGCTTTGGATTTTATATTATATGGATAGATGTCAATACTATATACTTAGCATGCAGTGCTTCCCCCCTGCCCTAAATAAACTGGCTAATGATGAAAGGCAGTGCCTGTTGCTTCTGTGATCTTTCTGTGGTCCTTCCTGTAGGAAGGTGGTACTTTGCCTGTAGTCTTGTAGGTGCCCACGTTACTTGAGCCAGGTTATTACAAACAGTTCCTAAATGACCACTAGTAGTTACAGCTTCCCCCCCACCCCAAACACTATTTCATGACAAGCTACTCATTAGTGGATTTGTCAAGAAAAGGTTATAAAGTGGTAAATCTTACATTCCACAGATCACTGGGAATCTTAGTTTTATGAGCATGGTTTTCATACTTGGAGGTGGATTTGCCTCTCAACAGGAAGTCCCTGCTCTTGGCAGTAATAACACTATTTGGATTGTTTTGGCCAAGCCATTGTTAATATCACTAGATCTTGCAATGTGAATGCTGGTTACTTAATGGAGGTGAAGAAATTGTTTTATACATCTATGCTTTGTACAAGTATTCATCTTTTAAAAAAAGTGTAAAAGTATTCCCTATGGATTTACACTGCTCTATAAAAGATGTGCATGTTTTTTCATGAGGCTTTTCCATAAACTGAATGCCTTTATGTGATGCAACAGTATTTTTTAGGCATTTCAGGGTGCTGCTTTACCCCTTTGAAGGCTTTTCTAATCGTTTCTTTAGCTGTTGAGGTGAAGGAAATGCAGGTGCTCATGGTGGGTCCCACCATATGCTGTGTTTTGTGAGGAACTGTGAATAGTGTTTGGTTGCCAGACTTTCCAATTTGCTTTGAATGCTCCCTTAAAATGTGTTGGCTACTTTTCTGACCATTGTTAGGCAGGAAGAGGTAAGACTACATGCTAGCGCTTGTTATTAGATCTTTTCACTTGAATATTTTCTTCAAAATGCCTGTGCTTTTGTGTTGGTTTGGGGTTATTTTTTTGTGAAGTCTTACTCCTGTGGACATCTCTGTGTGTCCACTTAAATTAACAGATATTAGCTGTTAAAAAACACTTCCTGATGTCCCAGCTGGTGGAGGGAGATGTGTTGCCATAGCTGGATTTAAATAACCTCTGTCCTGCTTTGAGTGCAAATGCTGCTGTAGGTCTGACCCAGAACCCATAAGGAAAACAGCTTCTGACATCCAGACTACTGCTTCTAACAAGGCCTGGATTTCATTAGACTGCCTAGGTTGCTGGCAGCCTTAGATGCCTGGAATAAAAGTTTCTAAACCAAACCAGAACATTGGCTAATTCAGAGCATTGTGCTGGTGGGGTAGCTAACCAGTTTGCTGGGGCTTCTTTTCTCCTGCAGCCTGGAACAGCCTTTCTGCAGCTTTCTGCTTTGCTCACTCCTTGCTGGCAATCAGAGCCTCGAGTCCCCCCTGCTTGGTTTGCTTCCTATTTGTCTCCGTCTTTTAACAAGCCCTGGAGCGCTTCTGAAGCAACTTGCATGAGGATGCAGAAGAACTCTTACATGGAGTAGCATGTGCTTCTAATAATTTATGGTTACATTATCCTCACTGGCATGCTGGTAGATGGATTCAGAAGTAGTGTGCAGTCTGACAAAATATGATTAGTCTGCACTTACTGGTACACGTAGTGTCTGGGAAACCCTGATGTAAGTCTTGAAAGGCTTTATCTCAACAGTCTTGCTTGATAGCCTTTGGGAGCTTTTTTCCAAAACAAATGACTCACAGCCCTTAGGTCCTTCCTATAGAGGCAGTGAATGCTGTTCTTTGTACATGGGAGGAGGGAGAACAAACAGTTTACCTTTTTGCTTTTAAAGATAAACTCTATAAACAGAACAACCCCCACAACTAATATGCTGATGTAGGGGAAGAAAAAGGTCACAATGGAAAAGAAGTTGAAAGTGTGTAATTTTTTTGTGGCCTGTTTAAAGGTTGTTAGTGTTTTCTGGAACATTACCTGTTCGTTTTATGCATGGAGATGTGTAAACTAAGTTCTGTTGACTTTGTGTCACATTACATTAACCAAATTTTATCGTTACATTTCATCGCCTGCTTTTAAGAAATGAATTTGGACAATTGGATATGCAGAAATGGAAACTGGATTAGACTGTATCAAGGACCAGCTAATTGAACTTAATGTGGTTTTAAATATGACCACATATGGCATAAAGCTGGTAATAAAATGTCTCTTTTCCCTCTGTCTCCCTGCTAAATACCTATTTAGGGCTGGTAGTGCAGTCTGTTTGCTTACCTTAGGTTAGCAGTTGATCACATAATGTATTCTGGAATATGAACGCATAGCTAGTCTGAAAATGCTGTTAGGTGTTAATCCCCTTGTCTTGTGCATCATTTGCCTAAAAGAGGGTTTTTGTGAGGCGGATAACAACTGAAGAGAGCTAAGTCTTGTTAAGTGTGTAGCTGGTGTTAGCAAACTGATGTGTGTGCTATAGCGTGAAAGTATTCTTGAGTTAAAAACCAAAAAACTGCCCATCCACACGCCAGAAAAACCCAAAATAAAACCAGAAAAGCCCCATCCAAACTGCCTCAAAAGTCCTCGTTTGCAAGCAGACCTGAAGGCCCCGGCTGAGAGTAGGATTCCCAAAGTTTCTGTGGAGAGGGAAACTTCAGAACGCTCCCCATGCGATTGAAAGATTTGACCTCTGAGCGTAGCTGTTCAGAGTGTCGTGACACTGGAAATACCCAGCTTCATAGTAGGGGCTGTAAATAGTGCTCAAACGTTCTCTGACATGCTGCTTAAGTTATCTTAGCACTGAAACGAGTACGAGAGACAGTAGCATCATAAAATGCCGGTTGAAACAAAGCAAGATGGCCTGGAAGAGGTGGTTTCTAAAACGAAGCTGTAGCTGGAGAGGGAAGATAATACAATGGTTGGAGTGTTGATCTAGAGTAATGAAAGGCACGTTCCATTTGGAGCCTGGCAACAGCCATCTTGTACAATGGGAGAGGCCCCTGGGACGCCAGCTGGATTGTGCTGCCTTTATGCGTTAAAATAGCGTTTTCCGATAATTACTGCTGGATTAGCTGAACTAGTGAAAATCCCTGTTCAGATAAAGCTTTCTGGCACTTGCAGCTAGCACAAACCTAAACAATGGATATGCTGATAAGGAGTCTTAATTTTCTGGTGTGGGCAGAAATGTTCTTCAGCTCACCTTTGCGCTGTAATATCACCTCTAAATAATTAATTAGTGCAGGTAATCGATGAACATATAACTTGGCTTTTAAATACTCGTTACTGACTTGGAGTTTGCAAGTCTTTTTTTTTCTTTTTTTTCTTTTTTTTTTTTAATTTAGAATGTATAGTGGCTAGAATAGTATAGTTATATATATATAACTCTATATATATAGTTATTTATATATAGGTATATACCTTTTCCTTCCTCTGATGTATTTTTAATACTTAAAAACACGGAATAAAAGCCTTACCTGGCTAGAGCTGCTTTTCTGTTTGGCTTGTTTGTAGTCCTACTTTCTAGACTGAATTTCTAATTTCAGTTTGATGACAATTGCTTCCTTGTATGTAAAGATTCGCTGAAGAAACTTGGGTGAAAAAAAAAGATAAGTGATAAAATGAAGTACAAAGTAATAATATTTTCAGTTTAAATATTGGACTCTCAGGGTCAGATAAGATGTAGTCAGTTATGTTCCTTGAAAAGGAGGAAATAGAATAGCTGACATCCAATTCTAACTAATATTAGAAGAAAGTGTCTAATCAGGTCTTCCAGTTTCGATAGTAATGTAATAAATGTACTCTTGCTAGATCAGGGTTTTTTTGGATCTAATTGCTATTTTGAAACCTTTATTTTCCTGTTTTTCTAGTAAAGGAAGCCAGTAACTACTTTTGTCCTTGCCCTAAAGGAAAAAAAAAAAATTTTTATCAGGACTTTAAGGGACTTCCCAATCTGGTAATACCATTGGGTATAAAGGACTTACAGAGTGGAATTTTTTGTAAAATAATGCTTTATATATAAACATAACATACAAAAATCTGTAATTTTTTTTTTTTTCTTCTGAGTGATGTTTTAATTGAATTTTGGCTGTTCTGGAGTCAAGTCTTCTGCCAAGTCAAGATAGAAGTTCTGCAGAGGTTTTGGATTTGTTCAATAATTACTTGTATTTGTTCATGCAAATATACTTGAAAGTGTGATTTGTCTGTCATGTGTGGGAATGTTTAAAACGAAAGGACTCTTGGGAAATACAGTCTCCTTTTGTTATCACCACTAGATGTGATGCAATTTGTTCTGAGACTTGGGGGTAGAGGTAGTTGGTATTTTAATGGAACAGAACAAGGATAGGTCCCTGTTACTGTAGATCCTACTGTTTAACAGATTAGCATATTGTCCTGTTTCCAGCTGGGACACACATTCAAGATTAAAGTAAATGTGGAAGAGGGTTGCCTTTTGAGTCTTAAAATCGAGATTTTTTTCTCTAAACACGAGCATTTGCAAAGGAAAAGAGAACAACTGGAGAGACAGCTGAACTGCTTAAGAATTGGGACCAGGAAAGGAAGGCAAACACAGTTTCTCACTGTTTAACTTGGTAACTGTTTTTCTGGTGTGAAGGCAGTTCTCAGTGACAACATTTAAGAAGCTAACAAGCAAAGCATCCTAAATGGGGGAAACAAAGTATTGCAGTCTGAAGCAATAATTACTTTGCCAAGAGGTTTGAAATACTAGAAGAGCTGCTTTCTACAAGGAAAACCAGTGTGTAACTCATGATAAAGATGTTGATCAATATAGTAACTTTTATGACCTTGCGTAATAATTTAGTAATATTTTTCTATGTGGGTGTTGTCTGCTCTGGAGTGAGACTGCTCTTTCCTTTTTTCCACTGTTTTTCTAAAATTTTGATTAGGCCTGTTTCAGAGAGGTGAGAGATGTCAAAAAACAGTGGGTTTTTTGTTGTTGTTGTTTTTTGTTTTTTTTTTTAACTCATTGAGATGACAGTGCAAATGTCTGCTCTGTGTGGGTAAAACCCATCCAAAGAAGTGTTTCAAGCACACATCTGCATTGATACACTTGTGTTCAAGGGCTGTGTGCTTACTGCCACTGCACTCTAGCTGCTTAATTTTTGTTGCAAGAGATGCTTGAAATAGCTGACATTGTGGGAAAATCAAACAGCTTCTACTAAGTGTTTCATGGTGCATCTAGATCATCCAATTTTCTAGGACAGAATGTTAGATGTAATGAATGCACAAATGTTAATGTTAATTATTAACTAGATTGAATTAGTTACTGCAGTCGTCTGTTGGTGTTCAAAGTTAAAAGTGGGTCACTGAGTCTCAAAATACTTCAGCAATGAATTCTGGCATTGATTTTCCAATTGCTCCTTGTGCTGTTCTTTGCCTGCAAGTCTGAAGAGGAAGAGTTGAGCACTTCAAGCTTTTTGCTTGTAGCCTCATTAATGTACAACTAACGTGTCCCTTCTGTTAGAATTACAGTAGCACATACGTGACAGGATAGATTCCTCTGAATCCCTCTGCCAGCTCCAGAAAAAGGATTTCATTGATAAATAAATATATAAATAGTAGTAGAATTTTTAGATCATGTTGCCTTTACCACCTTGTTATTATCAAAGTCATTAAGTGATGAAATTAAGATTCATACTTTGGGAAATGCAGGATTTTTTACTGTTAGTTGTGAAATAGCACTGTATGAAGGATATTCAGAGGAAAAACTGATCACAGGTTTGAATGATTATAGGTTAATTTAAGCTGCATTTAACAGAAGAGTGTATGCAATTGAGATTATACCTTAGGGACTAGATTTTAATGACAAGCCTTAGTACCTTGAGGGAAGTGATTTGGCAAGCATTGCTAGAAGAAGGGAGGAATTGGGGGTGGTGTATGAGTTGGAATCAGGAATTTCTTCAACTTAAAATCTTGACTGACTTGCAGTCAGACTTGGACGAAGAGCTTCTGAAGTAGCTGTGTGAGCAGCCACTTCAGGAAGGCTATTTCTAATATGTAGGGTATAGGAGGAGTGAAAAAATAGTAGTTTATAAAGTGATACTGAGAGATAAAATGATGTTGGAAAGAAATTATAGTTATTCAAAATAAGACTGACTTAGCCTTGCCAAAAAGTAATTTGGCTCAAACAAGAGAAGAGTGCAAGAAAAATGTGCTATTCAGTGAGTAAATGCAGCAGTTTGGCATGAAAACTGAATTCGTTGTTTGATATAGGTGATGACTTTGACTGCATTCATGGCAAATGTAAATAGCCCATAATTGAAGTGAAAGCAGAATGCTTCCAGATTGTGTCAACTTGATGATGATAACCTTTCCTTGATTTGTGAAATTTGTGTGTGGAAACCTGTGCTCAAGGAGGAGAGTAGAGCTCTACGGTAGAAAGGCATTATAGTGGAAATTTAGTATTCCTTTGTTTTACACATTATCATAAATGTCTCTACTGAATGCACAACAAAAGAATGCTCATTAGATTTTCCTGTACAAGGAAGTTGTAACTGGGGTAATTTTTACACATCAGTGTTTGCTTACTACACTGTGACAGGTCTTGGGCTGCTTAAGAATTTATTTGCTTCGAGCTGCTTGAATGAGGCCCAGAACTTTGCCTTATCCTGGTGCCCTCGGAAATGAGGACAGGATTGTCAAGAGCTCTGTTTATGTTTGAAGTATTTTGTAGTACAGGCTTGTTAAGAGATGTCAGAAATTCATGAATCAATCTTGTGTTTTGTTGGGAGTAGAGTGTGAAAGAAATAAGACATATTGCTTATTATTAAATATTCATTTATTTGGTAGTACACATTGGTGATATAAATACTATGTTGTTTATTTAGACCTCTTGCTTTTAGACTTTGAATATTAGAACTACCAGCAGTCTTTAAGATCTTCATTTAAAGGCTGCAGAAGGAGAGGCTGCTTGAAACTTCAAGTGTGAAATGCATGTTGTTATTTTTGGGAAGAGCATTCCAATAAAATGAGGTGCTAAGGCAGACATTGTCATAAATAAGGTACTTATATATCTGCAGTTCAGTGGGGTATTCTCAAATAATTTTATTTCTTCTAGAGCAACATGCACTCTTAGGAAAGGTGGGAGTTCTTGGGGTTCATCTGCTCCCATTACCTTGGCTGGGTTGCCTTTTGAAGTCTCAAAGGATGGATATTCCACAGCTCCTCTGGGCAGCCTCTCCCAATATTTCACTGATTTCTTGGTGCAACTTTTCCATGCCTGGTTCAAAGCTCATTTTCTGCACTTTTTGATTATCTCTCACCTTTCTGTAGTGCACTTCTGAGAAGATAGTGACTGTTGTTTCCTGTAATTCCCTGCTGAGTGTTTGAGAGTGGCCATTATGTTCCTGCCTTAGCTGGAGACTGAGCAAGCACAGCTGTGAAGCCACTCCTGGTGCATCTTTTCCTCTAGCCCCATTAATGGTTTTCTCTTTGATTTGCTGCAATTTGTCAAAGTCTTTCTTTCCACTGGGAAACCCAAAACTGGGCAAAATGTGCCAGATGCCGTCTGAATAGAGGGGAGTAATCACTTTCGAAATAGTTGAGGTTATTTTGTTCCAGGTGCAAGTTTTAGCCCTTGCCTCCAGATTTCTTGAGGTTTCTGTCACTTGATTTCTCCAGCTTGCTGAGAAACCTCTGAACAGCAGCTCTGCTGTCCAGCATACCCATCTATCCCAATTTACAGAAATTTATCCACAGACTTGAGAAGTTTCATTAGATCCCATTTTCCTGGGGATCACCAAGTGCATAAGCAGCATCGCAGCTGGTATTGACCCCCCTGAGAAAGGCACCAGTACCAGCTTACCAGGTAGATGTCAAACTGCTTCCTGCAACCCACTGAGCCACTGGCTCCGCAAACCTTGGTTCTTGTTCTGCTGGAGAATGGTCATGACATTTGTCTTTTTCAGGCTGTCAGGAACTTACCTTGAGCACCCTGTAAAGCTGTTAGAGAGGCCACACAATGTCACCATGGTGCCTTCACCTGTGCTGGGTGCACGCTCTTCAGTTGGATGGACTCTATGTATCCAGCTCATCAAACTGGAGCCCCTAACTTTATTTCCCTCTGATGCAATGCTCATGCAGACCTGGAAATTCTGGAAGCAAAACTTGCTTTTGAGACCAAGGCAATTATATGTAGCCTTGTTGTTTATGTTGCTGCTTATATTTTCATGATTAATCTGTAAAACCGTAGAAAGCTCAGTTTGGAAGATCAGCTGGTCCCAACCCCTGTGCCATGGACACAGGCATTTTCCACTGGACCAGAATTGCTCAGAGCCCCATCCAGCCTGGCCTAAGTTCATGTCAATGTCAACCTGGTGTTAAAAAAACAAGCAAAATATGGTGGCATGTAGGTTTTTGGTGAAATTAAGTTTTACAAAGACAGTTCCTTCTTGTAAGGAATCTTTCTCGAAATGAACCGTGAATTGCGTATTCAAATGTTAACACTGGGGCTAGAATGTGTCACTCGGGGATTAGCCACCTTCCCTTTACACAGCTCTCTACATCAGAGGCTGCCCTTGTATTAAATAGGTAATGTACAAATGGCTGCTCTCCTGCTGTTCCAAGAGGAGCTGGGCATTGGTTATCTGAAAGTAAAATGAGTTACATGATCTGTAGTGCTGGCAGTGTAATGATGGATTCTGTTGCAGCACGTTTGGGAACTCGGATTGCCTGGGGAATCTGGGCTCTGAAAGCTGTGATTTGTACCATGTGTCGAAAGCTTAGGAAATAACAGAAGAAGGTCACTTTTTGTTAAAATATGTATAGAACATGGGAAATGTATATATGTTAAGTGGTTTTTCACAGGAAGTCATCAGCTGTCAGTCTAGTTGTTGGAGATGTTGTTTTTCATGCCTGCCTAAAAAGGCTTTCTGCAGTATGTTGAGCTCAGATTCACGGAATTGCAGCAAAGAAAGCAACAAGCTCTCAAAAAATTGACAATTTGTAGGAAGGAGCTAATATGTCTGGCTAGCTTTTGGTCCTGGCCTTTTAGGACCTTCAACTTAAATGCTTTAAAATTTTAAATCTATCATGATGGTTCCTATTTGGCAAAGATACTGATTTTATAGTTGATAGCTTTGTTCAATTACAGGGTACCCTGGTGCTTGCAGATCGGTTCATTCCCAGATTTTGCTGTAGAGATTTTTCCCATTAGCTTTGACAACAGAGACAAACTGAGAAATTGATTTTTGATAAAAATCTGTCTTGAGATAGGTGGAAGATCACGGTAGGAATCTTCTCCTTCTGTTTTACTGTTGAGTAAAATCACTACCCAGGCAGAATTAGCCTTTACTGTGGCAAAACCTTTGGCTTGTGATGCCACTGTATTGAATCTGCTTTGAGGAAACTGAATCTACTTCAATTACTGCATGGATTCTGCACAGCCTTTTAGTGTAAGCAAAGTAGTAAATGCCCTGAAGAAATATGTTTGAAGAATCAGTGGAAAAATGGATTTGATTATAACAATGTAATATTTTCAGGACAAAATCAGGATAAATTACCAAAGATGCCATGTCTAAGGGAACACCCCTGTGTAAGAGGATAAAAGAAAACAAGAATATGGATGAGTGCATGGAGCAAGCATAAACTGAATTATCTTATTTCATGGTTCTGTGGAGTCTAAATGAAGGACTTTATTTTACCAGTATAAAAACAATGGCTAGGAAGATTTCCCCTGTCAGTGTAAATGTGTTAGAATGAAATTGTTTGCCTCTGTATAGTCGTGATTTTTTTCAAAATATCTGTTGGAAACATTTATTGAAAATATCTTCATGATTCTCTGTGGGATGAAAAAATCTAGAAAATAGTGGAAGTGGGGAAATGTTGCTCTTGTCACTCGCAGGTTGTTTAATTGAAAATCTTACCTCCAAGCTAAAATAATGAAGGGATCTAGTAAAGTATTTCCACAAAGTTACCACTGAGTTTGCATACGGAGCAGAGCTTATCAGTGTTCTTCTCTGCATCAAGCTTGGAATGATGGATAATGGAAGTTCAGAATTCTATACTTTTTAAAGGAACAAGACAGCAAATGGTTGTTCCTTCTGTCTGCTGAAGGAATTACTTAAAAAATACCCCTACCTTTGTGTATGAAAGGATTTTAGTGTCTGTTTCTCTTAAAAACCTGATTTCTGGTTTTGGGTAATTACATAATCTATTTAAATTGAGAGTTGAGAAGTGAAGTATCTTAATATCATCCTCAGTTGGACTTCAAAGAGTATTTATGTGTTTAAGGGTAGATAAAATTAGTCACATATGTATAATACATTTTATTAATACTACACTGCATATACAGTTAGCCGTCCTATTAATGGGTTTTTTAAGGTTTGTCTCTATAGTACATTGTTTTGACTTGTCCTGTTCTCTCTGAAATATTCCTGATGTGCTTTGAGGGAATAGGTGAATTTTTATGTGAACCAGCTTCTGACAAACCTAGAGACAGTATCAAATTGCCAACACAGAATTAGTTTGTCCATTGCATGAAATATGACATGTGAAATGTTTGGGTAGAGAAAATTT
This sequence comes from Regulus satrapa, assembly GCA_013396955.1. Lineage (NCBI taxonomy): Eukaryota > Metazoa > Chordata > Aves > Passeriformes > Regulidae > Regulus > Regulus satrapa. The sequence goes on along the minus strand of VWZN01011821.1, from coordinate 437,493 downwards.
CTTTGGGTTTTAAATTGGGAATTTTGTGTGAAAAGTAGGCTTTCACTTGACATGAACTTGCTGTTCTAAATAATATTTCTCCTCTGCACGAATGTCCTGCCATGATTTCTTTTCACCTGCTGCTGTGGAACAAGCTACAAATGCAAAATCATCAAGGAACAGATTTATAGCAACAAGAGAAATGTATGAGAATTTTCCGTCTCCAAGAGCGGTCTTCTCCTAAATTAATGTTAAATGCTTTTATGCACAAGATAAAAAGCAATTTTCTTTCAGTTAAAGGTGCTCACTGAGCAAAGAAAGTTTCTCCTCAGCATACTGTGTACCAACTAAAACTCTGGAGTGTTGCAGAATCCTGTGCCAGAAGCAAAGCCTTTCCTTTGCCAGCTATTAATCCAAATGATTCCATTTCCCCTGCTTTTCAACAGTGCTAGTTTTATTTCTAGTTGGGACTTTCCCATGCAGAATTTTCTGCTGGTTTCTGATGCTGCAGCTAATCAGTATTCTGAGTAATTCATGAGAAGAAAAAGTGGGAGAGATGAATGAATCTCTCGGCTATCAAAGATGGAAAAGTGGGAGAGATGAATGAATCTCTCAGTTATCAATCAAAAGTTTTCTAGGCACAGGCAAGTACAGGAGAGTTGTTAGTGAAGCAGTCTGGGATTTCTCCCTCAGCTTTCACCTCCTGTTTTAACAGCCCCTCTTGTTTGAGTTGGATCTGCTGGAAGGAATCAACAAGGACTCTTGTCCTGTGGGGAGTTGTAGTGTCTGAAGAAGAATCCACATGGAAGCAGGTCAGATTAGTCAGCTGCTCCTGAATCTTATTTTAAAACCTAAATAGCAAGTAAATTCTGTACTGGCTGAAGTGTTGGAGTGGGCAAGCTGCATCATTTCAAGTTGGGTACAAGTGGCACAGCTTAGTTCCTTCTGCTGTACCAAACATGTGATGTTCCCTTGCCAGCAGCATGTTTAACTGGTTTTTAGTAATGCAGGGAAAGTTGAGATTCTTACTTTTCAGCTGAGGATGTGTTAGAGAAATTGAACTTATTAAACTGCTTTATTTTCCCCTGATATCTTGTTGATGGCGTGGATGTCTTTGTTGGCAGGAGGAGGTGGTAATTGTTATACTCACCTTCCTTTGAGATGTCCTTCTGGCCAAAGTGCTGAAGTTCAAGAAATGAATAAAATTAAAGCAGCTAATTGCGAGTGAAAACCTAAAGTAACCCAAAGGTCTTCCCCTCTCCTCACTCACATCACTCCTGTCAACGAAGCCAAGCCCTTTCCCTTACTCCCAAAAAATAAATACTAAGCTATGTAATTGAGTTCAGTCTAGAGCATATTTGAGGGCATAGGAAGAATTTCTGTGTTAACTTCAAGATGCTAAAAAGTAGCTTAACTGTTAAGCGAGATGAGCAACTTAGAATACATGGCAACTTTGTCTACAGTGTCTGTTTTAGTTAATTGACAATAGTGGTACAGTATATGTGAGATTTGGTTTTGGTTTTGGGTGGTTGGTTTTAATCTTTGAGCAGCAAAACAGAGAGCACACCTTTTCACTGCGATGTGCCAGTTGGGGTTCAGGAGCAAGCAGGAAAAATTAACCTTGTAAAACTACTACCACTAAGATATAGAACTTTATATCTGGACCAGCATTTAGCTGCTTTTCAAAAATGTGTATTTTTAAAATGTTAGAATTGGAAATGTTTAGAGTTTCTTTCTAGCTTTGTGCCACATGGTTTGAAAATCCTAAACAGGCGTTTGATGAATCAGTGTCTCTTTCCATTCCTTCTGCCCTGCAAAGGCTGCACATTTTAAGAACATGTTGTTATGTCTCTGTAAATTGAGAACATAGGGAAAAAAAAACCCCAAAAACCTGAATCACCAGAAGCAGTGGTAATGAGATAGAATTTTTCAAAGCTCTCATTGTTACATTACTAACAAAAATATCCAAGGTTGAGCATCAGAGCAATCACAGCTTTTTGTTGCTTTTGTTAGTATATTTAAACGATCTTTTCTGTGCCTGCAATTGTGCCGTGTTTCATAGGAGCTTGATCCTTGAAGTATGTATGTCCTTTTTAGTTCTTGAGAATCAAAACCGAGCATCCACTTCTCGTGGGGAGGAAAAAAAAAAGGCTTAGGTCAGCAGACTGGATTGGTGTCACTGTGCATTGAGCTTAAGAACTTGGGATGTGAAAGAATGAACACATTCCATCTGGGCAAAAGAATGATGTGTCTGCTAGGGTTCAGTTTGCTATGGCTTTTGAGCTTTTTGTATGATCTCATCACTGGAGGAGGAAAGTATATTCTCCCATAAGAATAATCTTAAACTTATGATTCATTACTACTGTGGTTTTTTGTGTGAGTCTTTTGAGTGCCAGACCTCCCCCCACTCTTCCACCCCAAATAAAAACCAGCCACCCTGTCGCTGGCTTTATATGGTATTGCTGTAGGTGGACTTACCCAGAGTAATGGCTGGCTTTAACAATCAGAGCCTTACATCTTTGTCTGGAGAATAACTCCTCCTAACATATATTTATCCAGCTATTTGTCAAGCTTTACATTTTGGGAAAAGAGCTTTGTACACTTTGTCTCCCAAGGTTTGGTAAGCAGTTTTTTTTCATGAATGTTCCCTTGTATGAATTTTCTGTTTTCTGCAAATAATTTCATACACTTAGTTTAGTAAGTTTACTTGGGAACATACGATTTCTCGGTGTTTCTTTGTTAATATTTCACTGTGGTTCCCCAACGCAGTGCCCTAATAATCCGGCAATCAGTTCTCGGAGCAGCTGTGCATTTTGGCAGTAGCATGTAAAGCTGGAGATGCTCAATCTCCCACATCCCCTAATCAACTCACATATTCAAAAGGTGCAGGCTAATCCAAGTCTAATGGTTTCTGGAGCCATTACACCCCACCAGGAAGAGGAAAATTAGGCAAGTAAACCCAGTAGGATGCTTTTGAAGGCCTAATGACATGGCAAAGAGATGAAGATCCTTTTTTTTTTCTTTTGCAACATGACTGGAGACAACTCGTTTATTTGCCACTAGGGTAAGGTAATGTGTAAAAGATCTGCCATTTGTGATCAGACCAGAGTGATTTTGGTGCAGTGAATGAAGGAAACCATCCTAGCACTGGGCACATAAGGGACACACGTGTTACAGCAAGCCCTGGGGACTGTGAAGAGCTCGTGTATGAATACTGAGATGGGTGAAGACCTGTTTCCTAATACAAGTAGAGCAGGTCTGAAAAAAACGTGTGAAAAGCGGGAAATACAATCAGTTATTCCATTCTGGTTCACTTGATTATTGTCTTTTGCACTGGAGTTTAGGTTCATATATATTTGTAGAATACAAGAGACTGATTCAGGTACTAGTAACTGTGTGTGCTAAAGTCAGAATTTTCCTAGAAACAGGTGGATCTTCAGAAAAAACCCTAAATCTTATTTTTCATTAGACCTCTCAAAGCTGGTCATGAGCTGATAGTGTGGATTTTTGATTTGGTGTAACCCTTTGAAGTTAATGGTTTCTAGTATGCATTATCTTTTTATGGGGGAGTTCGATGCTTAAACACTTAATGGAGTCTAATTATAATATACAATATACTATATTCAGATGCTCAACTATCAAATGGCTGTTGAAGAGCACAACTGAAGATTCTTTTCACTAAAGCTCATGCCTCCGTGCTTTTCTTCAAAAGGAAGTGTAATCACTTTAGAGAACATATTACTAAGAGAGAGTAATTGAATAAATCTCCTCTTCACCTAATAATGTATCGTTGAACCCTGGAAATAGGCTAACATCCTGGGATGGTTTAATTTCTTTCTGATAGGGAACTTCTCTTTCTTTCATTTTTCCATCTAACTCTTGCAGTCTGATAAACAAAGTACTGTGTGGTGGGAACTGTTGGCAGGAGGGGAGGATGTCACCTTCAAATTGATACATGGACATGAAAATTATACACCTGGAACACTGAAATTTTAGTTATAGGATTTGTATGAAATGAAGGCACAAGATTTATTGTGAAATGATTGAAAAGGTCAGCTCAAAATTGTTTGTATTTGTCATTTTTAAAAGTTTGTGAATCATCTCATATTTTTATATTAATAATTCTCTGTTATGAAAATTGTTTTATTTTAAATGGAGCGTGAAGTACTTGAGATCTAGACTTGGTTAATGCTTCCAGTTATAAGACATGGCCTGAGAAGTGGGACTAAAAATAGTTTAGCAGTTGTTAAAGAAAACTAGAAATTAAACTCAAGGTCATCTTGTTTGCACTTGTGAAGAGTGCCACTTGAATACTGAATAGTTCTAAAATGAATAGGTTTTTCTTCTTTATTTCTTTATTTTTTTGGTATATTAAATAAAATTATGTTTAAAAATCTTATAAACTTAGATCTGAATAAGAGCACCTGAAATTTGATGGTCTGTCCTATAAATTAAGTCTCCTGCTCACTGTACCATTACTCAGTCACTCTCTGGTTCTAAGTTTGTTGTAATTGGAACATATTAGCTTAGAATCATACTCTCAGTTTTTAATAGAATCTGTTTTTAAGTCTGTCTGGCACATGACTGAGAAGTTACTTTTTGACAAGAACTCTGTGAACCACATGGCTCTGCTTCCAAATCAGTATCTAGGTTCTGTCACCTATGGTTTATCATGCCTGTGATTGATCCAAAATGAAATATAGCAAGAATTTATTATGGACTCAGAAGTTCTCCAAGTTTACTGTCAGGCATTTTAGAAAAACCACCAGTGTTTGTCATGTACTTTGTGAACGGTACAGAATGTTTCTAGGTTTGAACTTTGAGATGTGTGCCAAAATATCTAAAAATAAAGAAATCCAGTAGGTTCTTGCACTGTCCTCTTCTCATGTGAGGGAACCGTATTTCACTGTGGCACATATTTAATGGAACTATGAAATGCCTAAAAGTTGCACCAAAATTTATTTTCTTTGCATTTAATCTTTCTTCCTGCTTCAGATGTGGTCCTTCAGTCTAAACTATAAACTGTGCTTAGAGAAGAAGCACTTCAGTTATGTATATTATGACTTTATTATCCCTAAATTGAACTAGAAGGATGGTCTAATTAGAACATTCGGATCCAGTTGTTGAATAGGTGATGGGATTAGAACACATGCATTTTTAAAATAAGGAACCTACTTCCTCATTTGATCATGACTCTCCCATGTACATGAGATATGTGATCTCAGTGTTCTCTCTTCTCCATGAGCCTTGAAAAAGCATCCCAGTGTTGAACACTTTTCTAACTGTTAGAATGCCATGGAAAGTGTGATAGAAATTGATTCTGTTTTCTCAAAAATGTCAGTATTGAAAGTTAACAAAACAGCTGGGTGCACTTCAGAGTTTTCTTGTGTTGGGAGATGTGAATAAGATATTGGGAAGTTCACCATGGTCTTCAGGAAAAAAAACCCAAACAAACACACATACCCTTTCCCAAACCAACCAATCAATAAAAACCACAAAAAAAGCCCAAGACAGATGGGTGGGGGAGGCATCCTGTCCCTCTTTCATAAAACATGAAGAAATACTTCTTTACTTTCCTATGAAGGATGCATGTCTCTTCAGCCTTTTCAGTTTTCCACATGGCAGGCTGCATTCCTTGCAAGCCAGGCATCATGTGCTTTCTATAATGTTGGATGTGCTGGAGTGGAATGTTCAGAGAATCTGACTTACTGATAAGAAATCATTCCTTTCTATTTTTATTTCCTGTCTGCATCTGGACATTTCCCGCAAAGACAACCTGCATGGTATCACCCTTTCCTCTCCTAATAAATGGTCTGTTTCTGGTATGGTCTGATTTCATGTGTTTCTTACACAATGACATTTATGATATGCTTCTTTTTAACTTAATCAATAAAAACCACTTCCAGATGACTGGCATGATCCAGATTAGCTGCTGATAGCAATCTCCTGATGAATTTGCAGTTTTGGTGATCAGTAGAACCTTTTCTCAGGGAGGAAAGGCTACATCTGTGTGTCAATTGTTGTAAAATGTGTCAAAACCAAAATGTGTTTCATCTATGAGCTGGTGAAATTTTTGTGCTGGACTTTATTGTGGGTGCTTGTTTTGTTCTCTATATGTTAAAAGGTGCAAGGGCCTTCCAATTCTTATCTCTTGTAGAAGTAATTTCCACTGGCAAGTGTAGATTGTATGAAGCTAGTGTAACTTCAGATTCTTTGGTCTTTGCAGAAAGCTTTGCTTAAATGGTTATGGCATTTAATTAAAATCCCATGGTTGACGGTGAGAAAAAAACCTGTAAGGGGACAAAACTGCACAAAGAAGCAAATGCCTTCTTGATCTCTTTTGTTAGTTTTTAGGCCTGTCTGTCTGGACTACAGCTTTTCAGAATAAACGCATATAA
>VWZN01011821.1:380765-431111 GCA_013396955.1 Regulus satrapa | reverse complement strand
TTCAGAATAAACGCATATAAGTAAAATGTCAGAGTCCTGGTGGTTTTGTGTTCAGAAAGGTGGAGGTTTCAGCAAATTGCCAGGAGTGTTGCTTTAACATTTTGAGCTTAAAGAAAAGAAGAAAAAAAAAAAGAGTTAACCAAAAAAGCTGATGCTTTGCCACAAGTAATTTTATTTTCTCCTCCACTTTGTACATTAACAGTGAACAGAGTATCTGCCAAGCACGAGCTGCTGTAATGGTCTACGATGATGCCAATAAGAAATGGGTACCAGCTGGTGGATCAACTGGATTCAGCAGAGTTCACATATACCATCACACAGGCAACAACACATTCAGAGTAGTGGGCAGGAAGATTCAGGATCACCAGGTGAGGAAATCTCTGAAAGTCTGGAATATTAAGTCTTTGGCAAAATTATGGGATCAATAAAAAATAAATTGCATTTTTTAACTGAAGAAGAACTTTTATTTCTTTTTCCCTGTGAACTAAGCACTTTGCATACCCCCAAGGCAATAGTCCTTTTGCCTTTCCTTCCTACAGATATCTATTTATAAAGGCTAGTGGTGTATACAGAAGTCATCTGGTTCTTTTTAAGGCAAAGTGGCAACCTGAAAGCTTTCTTCCCCCACTCTGTGCTGTGAGCTGCAGCCTGTGTAGACACCAGCAGTTCTTTTAGCTCTTCCTATCTCTCATGAAAACTTGGATGCATGGTGTCTCATTTCCCCAGATCATTTTGTTGGAAAAACCTTCTGGTATTTGGTAATGCTGATCATCTACCAATTTGGAGCAACAGGGATTACATCTTAATTTCCTTGATGAAGTTACTGGATCATGATTAAATGGCAAATTAGCTCTCTGTAAATGGGTTCTGCCATATGATACTTGGGATGGAGCTAAAATTCTAATCTTTTATTTGAAGAAAGCTTCTTGCATTTGTTTCCTTCCCTCCCAGCATTTCATAGAATTCTTTTGGTCTGTTCTTAGTAATTCATCACACACCTGAAGCCTAGACTGGTAATCTCCTGTGTGATTTGTTATTAAACACTTACCCCAAGTAATAAATGGTTCCCGTGCATTCATCTGAGAGCAAATGTGGGGTTTTTTTGCTCCCATTATTCAGCAGAAAAAGGTGAGAGGATACGGTTATCCAAGTGCAATGGGATCCTCTTAGTGGATGGTTTGTTAGTGAATGGTTGCCCTAATAGCTCAAATTTATCATCTTTTGTGTGAGCCATAGCAGTCTTGCAAAATGATACCCTGTGATCCATGGTACAAATCCAGTAAACTGCTGCTGAAAGCCCTGCAAGCTAAGGGGTGCAGCAGCCACAGGGAGAAGGTGATAACTTGGTTAAAAAAGAAACCTAACAAATAGCCTGTGAAATTAATGGGGAAAAAAGGAGTTGCAAAATTTCAGCTGCATATTTCACATCCAGAAATCTGCTGCTGGAAGTCAGAGCTGTTCATGTTAATGCACTGCTGTTACCAAACATCCCTGCATCTTTTGAAGTGAGAACACTTAAGCTACAAAAGTTGATACAAAGTATCTCATTAGTCCCCTTGGAATGAAAATTGAAATGGTTATGTGCTTTGAGCATTGTGTTTCACTGATTACCGGTGGTGAATTAACCCATGTGGTGGAGGGATAAAATCTGCGCAAAGCTGAAAATTCTGACTGAACAGCAATTTTATACATAAGTAATTTTTTTTTTAATGATTATAGGTGGTAATAAATTGTGCCATTCCAAAAGGGCTGAAGTACAATCAGGCTACGCAGACCTTCCACCAGTGGCGTGATGCTAGGCAGGTGTATGGTCTGAATTTTGGCAGCAAAGAAGATGCCAATGTCTTCGCAAGTGCCATGATGCATGCCTTAGAAGTATTAAATTCACAGGAAGCTGGTAAGAATCTCTTCACTATATTTTTTTCCCTAAGATTGTTCAAATACAAAAAAATTCAAATGTTTATGCATAGAAGTCTTTAAGTCTTGTTTCTAATCATGATTAAGCCTCTAGGTATTTGAATTATTTGGGTGTTTTGTCTAACTAATTGCTGCTTCTTAACAGTGCTTCTCAACTCGACTGACATCCCTGTAATTGTAATTCCTAGCAAGTAAATCAATTTTCATGTTTCTATATTAGATACAGAAACTGCTGGCTTTGCCCTTTTTTTTAAGGAAGCAAAACAAAAAGCCCTGCCCAAGAAGCATATACCTTGAAACAAAGATACTTTTCAGGATTTCTAGAGACATCCAGGTTCCTATTGTGTTGTTGGTATTTTTGCTTCTTGTGGATTACTGATTTATTATAAAAATAGGAAGTAGTTTTTTTTACTTCAAACTTAGGAATTCAGGTAATTTTCTCTGGCAGTTGTTACCACACAGAGTTTTCTAGCTCAGAGACTTTGAATCCAGGGTGAACATTCAGATGAGCACATATGATTTAGACACCAGGTCTATAATTTCATTTGTCTGAAGACCAGGGTGATATGGGCTTTAAAACAGTGGTGGAAAAATTCCTGGTTTTCAGTCTTCTGCTGATATATGTAACATATTCTAGGTAGGCTCTACAGCAAATTGATCAGTGTAACACCGTGACACACACAGAGGGAGTTTCTTTTAGAAGACTAAGAGTCTTTTGTGTTCTTGTAACCAAATAGAATTCTTTTGTCCTCATTAAACTTTAAAGATTGCCCATGTAACAAGAGATAGTACTTCTGTGCCAGTTTTCTCTTGTGTAGAAGAGAGGCTGTAGATAACTGTGCTGGGGCTGTCTCAACTACAGCAAAAAAGGTGGTTTTATCGAGCTGGTTTTTATATTGGTAGTCGTTTCAAGACTTACCTTTAGAAACTAGACTGTGGGTGATAAATTCTGCAGTGCTTACGTTGTTACACAACATAGGAGGCCAAAATAGAAATGGCAGCTAGAGTTAGGAGGTTTCTTTTTGCCTGCTAAAATAAACCAGTTGTGATTCCCAGTCTCCTGTCTCTCAGGTGGGTGTTTTCTCTTCTAAATCCCTCAGTTCTGAGTTTCCGTAAGGGTTACTCAATTATAAACTCTTAGTGCATTCTGGCTGTTCATCACCTGTCTCCCAACCAACCTTTGGTAACACGTGAGGTGTTGATTTGTCCCCTTTCGATGAAAAAGACTGATTGATGGTATTTACCAGAGGTTCAAGGGTTTTAAGTTCTTTCCCATTTTCTGTACTTGAAGAGTTTGTTACCTTTTTCAGTGTGTATATATGCATATACATATCTTCATAATTCAGTTTAACTCCTCATAACACTAAGCCTGAGCTGCTAGAGAGGCTGAAATGACATAGGCAGGCATGGTATTTTCTCATTTTTTTAGTTAGACATTCTGTCCTTTTTTTTTTTTCATTTTGTGGCTTGTAATTTGTCTAATGACTTGTTTCCTTGCTACTTTTTGCAAGGTGTTTGTGGGCTGCTGCATTGTTATATTGTTCAGTACTAGGAACTTTATTAAAAAGACATGCCACTTCAGTTTGTAAAAACTTGGATAAAACAAAAATTTTATGACTGGAAAATTTCATAACTGTGTATGACTTATCACAGCCTGATTGCTGACTACGGTGCTATTGTACTCTGGCTTGCTCTCAACAATTTTGAGATGGACATGAATTAAGCTTTGTAACTATGTTTGAAAGTGACTGGATGTAACCTTTTTAAGTTTTTCAGAATTACAGGACAGTCATTTTGTTTCTCCTTCTTGTGAATTTGCTTTGGTAGCAGCAGACACAAGTCAAAATGCATTAATTAGCTGCATCACAAGCTAATGGTGAGCACAGGAGATAATTGTTCTTCCCTGGCTCCTGTCAGCCAAGGGCTGTGGTGGTTTGAGATTAGCTGTCACCTGTGTCACAGGCAGATAGGTGCTGTAGTTTTCATCAAGAAGAAATAAAACCAAACCTTAACATTATCAGCGTTGTTTCAGCAGATGAGCAGTTTTGCACTGCTGCTTTTAAAAGGCATTCCTAATAAAGTGCATGGAATTGCTCTCAGCCTCATATCACTTTCAGACAATGTTTAAAGATAAATGTTCCTAATATCTCTCTGTTAGAGTACTGTCAACAAGCGTTCCTAAATTTTGTCAGCTGGGAAGTTAGTCAATGTATGCTCTAGATATTACTTAATTTTTCTGACCTGTATTAGTGTAAGAAGTAAAGAAACATCAAGAATCTCTCTGAACATGCTGCTTCAATAATGGAAATAGGTTGCTAAGTGGCTTGCAGTAACCTAACAAACTAATTGTGCTCCTTGCTCAAAGTTCAGTGAATTTTGTTTCCCTGTAGTTGGTATAATTTCTTAAAAGTGCAGCTAGAAATGAATCCTTGGTGTTAGGTTCCCCCCAGCACCTCTGAAATTGATGAATATTTGCTTAGATGGGTCACTGGCTCTGGGGCTGTAGTATCAGCTCTTTGTTTTAGGAATTGGATTGCAGCTGCCTCCCTTTTATACCCTTTTATAAACAAATTACTCTTTCTAAAAAGGTGTTGGGAGAGTATGTGTCATAAAATAGACTGATATGTGATGGTCAGTACATTATATATGGTTAGTTTTGTTTCTTTCAATGTATCTGCCTGGCTTTTAAAAATTTCTAACACGTGCAGTCCTCATTGGTATTTTGATGATACTGCTTCAAAAATCTGTTCTTGAAGATGATAACTTGTCCCTATTAGTTTAAATAAATTGCTGTGTTTCCTAGTGTATCCAAAATGGCTTATAGAACCTCCAACTCAAATAAGGGAATCCTACATAGTTTCCCATTTATTCTAGAATTACATCCAGTTAAAGTTAGATTCCTGCAGTATCCTTATTTTCTGCTGTGCTTTCTTATTTTGGCAATTTCTTTTATTAGCTTGCTTATTTTATGTTGTATTTTATTCATAAAAGGAAAGCAGTTTGAATGTTAGCTGAGCATACTATTCAGAAATTCATAAAGCTGTAGATGAATTTTAAATTTTATGCAAGGGTTCACAGAAATCTGAAGGACTTCTGAGCAATATTAAAGATTAACTTGTGTACATCCTTTTGGTTTGCAAGTCAGCTGTTGCGTATGGCTCTCTCGCTCTTTTAAGATAAAATTAAATCGTGGTCTCCTTCTCTTGCATATATTTGAAAAATGTCATTGATCTTTTAGTTGGCATCCTCAGCTGTTCTGCTGGCAAAATTGGAGGTTGTTTAATTTAGGATCTCCCTCTAGTGGATCTGCTGGAGTCAGGGCACTGCTGAGCTCAGGGGGATGAGCTTTTTTGTCCTTCTAATGAGTTCAGAACACAGAGTGAAAGTCTCTGAAGTTAAAAGTAAAGGCTGTACTGCAAGTGGCAGCTTCCTCCTAAAAAACAGAGCAAAGGTTGTCTCAAAGGACTCAGAAGCAATGGCTACCTTATCAGTGAAACTGCTGCAAATGTTCTGCAGATTTAGGATTTTATCCTTCCCCTGAGTTATAGGATTGATCAAATGGACATCCCAACTTCTCAAATGGTTGTGATCTGTTTATTTTAATAAATGTCAAAGTGTTTTATTTCTGTTCTGGTTTGAAGTATTTCATTAGCAAACTCTATATTTTCCTGCTGGTAGTTGGGCAGATTGTAGGCAACCTGCACATCTAGAAGAGGGCAATGCAGGACTGCATTTTGTCCTGGAATTTTAAAGAATGAAATACTGCAGGTTCCTGCCCCACACTGTTTCAGAAATGCATTAAAAGTGAACCAAGGTTTTTTTTCTGGCACTAATTTGGGAAAATTTTTAAAGACTCATTACATGGAATGAGTAGTGGGCAAAAGTGACACCTTCATCAAATGACCAAGCGTGTGTCATCAAGTTTAAGAGGTCAAATGAAGAGAATTTCTGGCTCTAAGGCTGTGTCCAGGGTGTTCGAATATTCAGTAATTGGTCTTGTCTGGAGATGACGGCTCACTGCAAAGGTTTTGCATTGCATTACAAAGAAAATTTTCATATCTGCATTAAGTAGGGCTCATTGTTGCAATCAAAGTGGCTCTGGAATGAGAGAAAAGCTTCACCGAAGGGAAATTAGACAGCTGAGAATTCTCTGATGTGTGAGACAATGGATTATTTCTTTGAAGGAATAAGGTCACATAAGGGAAGCTTGTGTTGGGAGGAACAAAGGAGTATCATACTCAGTTTTGCTGCAAAAAGTACCTTCTAGTTCAGCTGGAATTGGTGTTGCTTTGTGTGGCATCTGTCTTCAACCTCAGGAAAGCCTTGCTAAGAGAATAGGAAACTAAGTGTGTGGTTTATAGATGTGTAATTTGCATCTGAAGAGGTCCTTGGAGTTGTTTGTTGCAGAAGATGAAAGCGGCGAAAGAACTGAAGGAAGGATGTCACAACAGTAAATAAATCTATTTTAATTGTTTCCTACAGAATTACATAGATGGGAGATTTGTGATGCTTTTTATACTAATCTGTAGCAGTTATATATTGGTTTTTGAAAAGATTTTTGAATGTTCTGGATATAAAGGCAATGTTAAGAAGGGTTTCAGTGAATCTGTTCTAGTACTGCCTTAAATCACAGTTTAATTCATAGGAAAATGGGAAGGAAGAAAAAGAAACAAAGGGATTTTTTTGTTTGCAAGGTCTCATTATTTTGTTCTTCTGACCTTGGAGGGGGAAAAGCCCCTGTGGTTCAAGTTTTTTGAATTCCTCTCGAATGAGTAACTCTAAAAGTTAGGTTGTCCAGTTATTAAATAAACAAATCTTTATTCACAGCTGTATATTGATGTGCAGTCCTCTCTTTTCCAGCAGAGATAGGTAATTAAATCCTTGCTGATAGCGGAATGCGCTCAAATCACGGATTGAATAATTTAATATCTTTGGGAAATGCAAACTGAAACAAAAATTGGGGTTGCCTAATTGGAATATATAGAGAGACTACAGAAGACTGAAATAAGCAAAGTGTATGTGGAGCTTGGGGAGTGCTTTTCTTTCTACTGTTTTGGTTCATGTCATGCTCAAACTTGTTTTGGGAGAAGAAAAATTCTGCAGCAGTGAAGTAATTATGCTGTACCTGCACTCTTAGCAAGCCTCTGGAACAGGCTGTCAGTGCTCCCTATCAGAACAGGAGTAACATGATGGTATTTTTATAACCTGTGTTGTCAAAAGTTGGGTATTATCTCTGGTCTTGCTAGCAAGATTTTCCCCTTCCTTTTAAATGTGGGATTGATTAAATATTTTTTTTAGATCATTACTAGGTGTTTATAATAGCAAATACTGATTAGCTAATCCTGATTTATGTGGAAAAATATTGACCCTACAGGAACTTCTGCCTGTTTATTGGACAGAGTACTTCTTCTTCATTGTAATTGCACATAAAATTATTGAAAGCCTAGTCAGTGTTAGCTGTGGTGTTTGGAAGTGAAGGGGGAGTTGCTGAGTTTTCAGTTACACAGACTTGTAAGGGTTGCCCATATGATGTTTCTGACTTTTTTTTGGTTCTTCAGGATCATATGAAAGCATTAAATTTTAGGTGAACAACCTAAAGAATTCAATTAAAATTTGGTACCTGGTCTAAACTGCATGTCAAATATAAATAGAAGTACGTTGTTTTATGGAGAAAGTTTTGTTTAATAAACATAGAGGAATGTCAGCATATTTTACTGTTGAGGGTTTTTGTAGTGTTATCTTTTAAAATATTATCAGGAGAAGTTGTAGATAGATTAAATCTGCCCTTTGGGAGCAGGGTGTTTTCATAAAAGTAATGAAAATAGTTGTGAAATGCACCTTGGTTAGGCTCATTTCCGTAATATTATACACAATAGTGACAGCCATCATCTAGAACATTGCTGTTTAAACAGATTTTGACACAGCTAAGAGTGGAGGGGGAGCTGTAAATATCCCACAGTATTGCTATATGTAACTTCAGTACTTGCTTCTTTAAAATTGTGCTATGGCAGTTTCATTAAGCAGCCCTAGCTGCCTGCTGGTGAAGCTTTGTTTCTGCGTCCCTGAGCATGAAAGGATGGCAGAGGGAAACTGGAAGCTGCTGAGGTCCCTCCCCAGCACACTGGTGCTGAGCCAAGCCTGGCTCCCAGGTGTTATCAGTGCCTGGTTTCCACGGCACTGCTGGCACTGATAGGGGGTTCTGCTGGCACTGATAGGAGGTTTGCCTCTGCTTAAGTTCATGTGTGTTTTAATGAATAGTTCTGTTATTCACGTTGCCTTTTATTACTATGATCAAGTTAAAAGAGCTTATGGAGCGAAGTGGAAAGTGTTTTGTTTCAAGTTTGGGGTGATGAGTGAATTAACTCAGCAGAAGGTAACTGTGAGTGAGGAAGGAGGTGTTTGAAGGGAAATCTTGGCTGGAAGATGATTCACCCAAACAGAAGTACTAGAGAACATTTTGTCACTAGTTAATGCCCTCGTTTTTGGCCATCCTAGTCTTGCATATAAACCCATAACACTCGTCCCAGGGCTTGAGGAGTGACGTGGTTTTGGTTCTACTGAAGGCTGGTTAGCAAATCAACCCATATTTTGTTCTGGCATGGCGTAGGCCAGAACAGGCTCTGAAGGGAGAAGGAGCTGGAGACACATGAAAGAGAGATACTTCACCATAGCTGTTGTTCTTATTGCTGCCTGCGCAGATCTCTGAAAAGCCTGCTTTCCATTCATTCAGAAAACCTTTAACTATCTAGTAAAACACTTTTTTTTTTTAGTAAGTTCTTATATACTCTTAAAAAAATGCATTTTTTGGCTGTAGCTTTGAACTCTTGCCTGGGGTGTAGGCTTTGCTTAGTAGGAGTATTCAAACTGTCCTTAAAGAAAATATTTTCTTAAGATTGTAATTAGCCAGTTCTCTTATGTTTATATCATATACAATATAAATAAATTTACTGTCCACTTTCAGTCTTTGAAAGACTTCTAAAAGACAAATCATACTTTGATTTGGATATCAGACTGTGTAATTGGAACACTGCTTAATTTTGGCACTAACAGACTGAGAAGTGAAAGAGTGGAAATTCTTAGTTACTGAGTTTATATAAATTGTTTCTCTGGGGAGAAAATGGAGATCTTCACCTCAAACTAAAATTGTTACATGTGATAGTTAACCAGCTTTACTAGATTTATTCAAAAATTAGGGCTTGTCTTTTACTGTACTCTGTACTGTACTCTGAAGTACAGTAATTGCAGGAATGAGGTTTTCTGTGTGGTTTTGCCTTCTTGAATTAGGGCATGTGGGGTTCAGAGGAAGATTTCACATGATCTGGCTGCCACTGCTTGCCTCCCAAACCCCATTTCATCCATCCTTATGTTACCAGCACCCAAGTAAGCCTGTTCAGCCAAATGAAAACACACACTGTAGCTCAGTGTATAACTTGCAGGACATGTGTTGTGCCAATCTTGAACAGCTGATGCTTGGGGGTTTTTAGGGCTATAGGAATGTGATATTTTCAATATTAGCCAGTGTCAACACTGATAACATGCAATGCAGCTGGCATTAAAAGAAGTGGGGTAGGGTGTGGTGTGACCCTCCAAAACAGAGGAGGTAACTGAAAGAGTGAAACCCAACTTGCCAGTTGTGCTTTCATAGGGTTGTGCAACTGAAATTTGTTTGGCTTTTGAAGAGAGATACAAGGCAACCAGTCAGTTAGGGCTGAAAATTTAAGGAGTTTAATAAACCCTAAATTCAACTCTGGTTGTAGTTTAAAAGGGTGATGCTGGGGATGCTTGATTTAGTTAAAGCAGTCCCTAGCAATCTGATGTTGATGTTCTGATGCTGATGCCACCATAATTGTCTGTGTGATTGCATGAACAACCAGGTCTGGCTGTCATCTAGCTAGTGGAAATGCTTATACAGGCTATTTTCCCTGGGATTTTTAATGTGTTGGATTTCCAGTCCATCTCTCACCATGCAGTTGCCTGAACTGTCGTAAAGGAAGGGTGATGCAAAGGTGAGAATAAGCTGAAAAATAGAAAGCACTGAAACTGGAATGGCTGCTAAACAAATTAGTATGAAATATATCCTCTGTCTGTCAGAATGTGCTGCAGAGTGCACCATCTGTGCTTTTTTAGAAACAGAGATGTTAGGTTTTCTTTAAAATTCAGAATGAATAGACCATTCAGCCTCATTTCTCACTTGGCTTATATTGGCTTCTGAAGATAAAGTTATCCTGTAGGAGGATCAGAGTTCTTTTCCAGGCAGTATCTGAGTATTTCTCGTGGGGGTTGATGTTTCTGAAGTATCTTGAAGTGTTCAAAAGCCTCTAAGAGAGGTTTTTATTAGTTCCTGTTTATTTAATACACCACCTGTCTTGCTACCCAGGCAGTTGTATTTTAGCAACAAAGTGGTAGTCTTGGCTTGCTGTAATACACCTAGGATAAAACATACTTTTCCACCTGGCATGTACCTTTACCTTTCTAGTGTTCATTAGCAGGGTGGCTGCAGAGGGAAATTTCTTGAGAAAACAAAACGGATGACTTGGGAGCTGAACTTTCCTTTCTTGAAAGCCTTTGGTATACTCAGGTTGCTTTTCCTTGTGGCAAAAATGCATAGGAACTACTGGAACCACCAGGTTAATTGCCAGCAGGTGATTTTGTTCTGTCTCCTGTGTGCATAGCTATGAAAGAAGCTCATCACTGGAGTAGGCTGGCCAAGTTAAAGCTGACTTGGCTTGTTCATTTTGTTTTGTGCAGAATTGACGGGTAACGTGGTTTTCGAAGGACAGTGCTCTGGAAAACAGTTTGAGGCTACAAGAACGGGTTTTCTCATAGCTAGGTGTGTTGGAATAGCCAGTGCAGGTGAAGCCTGGTGTTTGCTTTCTGGAGGTGTTGGCTAAAGGAGGACTGAGCTAAAAAGGTTGGAGAGTAGTGGTCTTCATCCAGTTACTGCAAATTATCATTTGCAGCATGATAATACCTTCTTCAAAAAAACCTGTTGAATACTCTTAAAGATTAAATTGGTGGAAGCTTGAACTTCTCATTTCTACTGCATTTCCAGTACAAAATAGTTCTGGTACGGGTTTTCTCATAGCGTGACCTTCTTTCACATTTCTGTGATTTCTTTTTATTTTTGTTCTTCGTCATTAATTTTTAGGTCAGCATGTTTCTTTCTGAGGAACAGGATGGGAATTTCATCACGTATCTGATACTTAAAGTGTTGCTTGCACTTTGCAGCTCAAGTTGTGAGCCTTGACTTACTCCGAGTGTTCTGTTGGGCATGGCAAGCAGCAGTGGGGATGTTTATGGCACCTTTAACTGCTGCTGGATTGTGTCTACTTGTAAAAGTCCATGAAAGGGCCTGGTGCAGGCAGCAAATAGCCCAGCTGCCTGGGAGCTGCAGTCATGGCTTAATGGGCATTAAAGCTTTCCACCTGTTGCACAGGGGAGAGGAGAAGACGACGTGTGTCTTACAGAAGTTTTGAAGCAGAAAAATTTCACAGATGAGCCACGTGGCAGATGTTTCTACTTAATGATAATATAATTATTAATTTATCATTGCAGTTAAATGTTTTGCATTTAAAATACTATAGGTTTTATGCCTGTGGCTGTGCCTTGGAGATACTTCAAGCAAAAATAGTGCATCCCAAGCAACATCAAGCCATTAGGTATAAGGGCCTAATGTTTGCTGAAAGAATAACTAAGAAAGACACCACCTCTAGTATGCTGCCTGTTTTTATCTCCCACAATTAAGTTCCATTAGTTATTGTAATTGTAGGGTACGTAGATAGTGTACATTCCTACAATTTTCATGATTAAAGGTCACAGTGGATGCAATACTGTGGCATTCTGAGGAAATGAACCTTTTTGCAGGGCTTTTAAACAAGGCAGTTATTTGCTGTGTCTGAAGCAAATTGCCTGTCCTTGATGTGTCAATGTATCATAAGCAGTCTTTTCATGGATTTGGGTGACTTCACAAGTTCAGATAGGAAAAACATTTTGCATTTTTATATTTGTGATGGGGAAGATCTCATTACAATTCCGTAACTGTAACTAGTTTGGTGGAATATCAATGAAAAATTACTGCTTTGGTCTTCGCCATTTCAAAATCTTGATGTTTTAATTCATTTCAATTCTTGTTTCTTATAAATTCCACAACCTTAAGCATAGTCTAAATAATGTCCTGGATTAGTGCCTGGCAGCAGCAATGCATTTGTGGTCTGTTGTATTCCATTCCACACTTTGTGGTTCTTCACTTCTTTTTGCGCTGCAAATACCTTTGTGATCAAAGTAAAGCTTTTTTTTTGTTTCTAGAATACAGATCTCACATTGACAATTACTTGAAAGTTTTATGGTTTCGAATTTCTCATCAGTAAAGGCTGAAGATGATTTTGCATGACCTTCCCTGTTGCATCTCTTGTGCTTAGCAGAATTCACAGTTTGCACATTTGTTATATGCCCCATTCCTTTGGACAGAATACTTACCTGTGCAGAAGAGGTCTTGATCCAAGTTGATTACCTGAAATCTAAGTAAATTTTGGTGTGACCTGTAGAAACATGCTTTTATCTTCCTTCTTTCAATGTGGTGATATGGTTCTGATGTTTTTTCTCCTGTTCCTTTGTTTTTTTTCCATTTTCTGTTTTCTCCCCCTTTTCCAGTGTTCTATTTAGGTGAGTGTTTTAATTTTTTGAGCCTTTCTGCTCCTCCAAGAGTACTTGTTTGTTGTTTTAAGAAAAATATAGACCTGGAGTGCTTTTCAAAGCTTTTGTCAAATTCCATCATATAGAAAGTTTGTTTTGCATTTCTGTGAGACCTTTCCATCCATGTGAGATAAATTCATTCCGCAGATGCGTGAGGTAGCATTGTACATGCGTGAGGTTGCAGTTTTTATTTGCTGCATTATGTTGTTGAGCTTGTTTGGCTTAAAAAGCAGAAGTGAGCAGTTCTTAAAATGTTGTGTTATGGCTGGCCTTTTTTCTTGGCTTTTTTTTTTTCCTTTTTCTTACATGGTAAAAATTCCAACCATTAATTTATGATCTATCTTTGCTCTTAGGTCCTACATTGCCTCGACAGAATTCACAGCTTCCTTCTCAAGTACAAAATGGTCCATCACAAGAAGAAATGGAAATCCAGAGAAGGTATGGTATTAAAAGTGAGCAGCTGTTCAGTTCAAGGAAGTGATGACTCCTAATGAGGAGAAAATAAATGTCAAGGACTTTGAGTTGCTGTCCTGTGTGAGGGCAGCATCTGTATGTGCACAGTTTTCATTAGTGCCACTCTGGAAAAACTTTGGATCCCTCATTCATGCTCTCCACCCATTCAAACAATGCAGTTGGAATTGGCATGCCAGGAAAGAATTGAAGATCAGAGGGAGAGCCTTGGGAGACTTCACTGTTGTCATTTTCAACCAGGCTAATTAATTTTCCAGTAACTGTTTTGTGTTCAGTTTTTGACGCTGGAAAAAGCAGCAAGCAAGGAAGGAGATTTTAGAAGCAGAGAATTGAGTCATCACAAATGACAGAGTTTTTGTCCTGAATGTGGATGAATTAGATCAGAACATTCTATTGGAAATTTTCTTCTTTACACTGTGTTCTTTTGCAAAAAACTTGGTTTTCTACTTTTAGTGAATAAATTGATGGAGCCTTTAGCAGTTTCATTTTCAGTTGGAGCAGTGCAGGTTATATCTGTGCTGCCCTCAGTGGCTGCTCTGTGTTCCCCTGACCAGTGTAGTGTTTCCTCCAAGCTGAGCCGTTCCATTCAATTTCTGTCCCTGTGGGATATTTTTTCAGACCCATAGCATTTTGAAAAGACATGGAATGGTTTTTTCCCATTCCTTTTAATAATCACTGTGTGTTGATGAAGAGCCCAATTTATTTGAACTCTGTGGTTGCCGTATTTCCACTTTCGTTTCATGGCAATATGGGGTGGTGCTGTAGGGTGAGTGTCTGGGTTATGGGTGTCTGACATGGCAAGGTCTTGTAGGACAGTGTTGTCACAGTGGGCTAAGTGAAAACAGTAAGACCTTGGGCTGTCCCAAGCACACTGCCTGTGCTGCAATCCTGTATTATTTTACCATCAAAATACTCCCAGGAGATTAGCTGTTCCCTTCCCAGAAGGATGCTGGGAACGATTTAAGTCACATGCAGGACAGATATGGGGAGCAGGAGTCTTGAATAAATGGGAGGTGGTCCAGACTGATGGTGTAAATGCACCTAATAGCTTTCTGTGGTAACTGGAAGAATGCTTAAACATTTGTGTCTAATTAGCACTTGAGTTTTTTCTATTTTGCTATTCAGCATT
Organism: Regulus satrapa; assembly: GCA_013396955.1. Lineage (NCBI taxonomy): Eukaryota > Metazoa > Chordata > Aves > Passeriformes > Regulidae > Regulus > Regulus satrapa. The sequence continues at coordinate 416,902 of VWZN01011821.1, read as the reverse complement.
TGGTTTGTTTATGAAAAGGTGAGCAGAACCAGACTGCCAATTTAGGAGTAATTTATTTTATAAACAAGCTATATATGTTGAACAAAGGGTTGACATCAAAATTCATCATACTTGTCTGTCTTTTTTCATCTGTGTGTTCTTAAATCTGCACAGGAATCACTTTATCTGAAAGTTACCATGTTTAAAAACAAAAAGCAAGAAGCTCATTACAAATTTGTCTGTTTGATGTGTTTATGTGCAAGCTTGCTGTCATGATAAAAGTCTTTTATGTCACTTCTTTTGACAGACTATTAAAAAACCTTTTTTCTTTTGATATTTTTTTCTGTCCTACATTAGTGGCTTTTAGTACTTTTATTTGCTGTCTGTTCCTTTAGAAGCCTGCATTATCTGAAATTTATAATGCTGAAATACTTTTGAGAGAAGCATTGTAGATTGGCATCTCCTCAGAAAAAAGTGCTGCCCTATATTAAGAGCTCTGAAAGTCTCTTGAAATTTTTGGTATGTGAAGGACATCCTATCAGATGGCATTCTTATGGCTTGGCTTTTTTTGATCAGTGTGCTCTACTTGTTTCGATTTAGTGCACTGTCCTCTTTGAAGTCTGGTTCTGGGTTTGTTTTGTTTTTCCCTGAAATAAGGATGGAGCACTGGAATGAGTGTTTTACTCATGCTGCTAGACAGATTGTCCGTGGAAAGACTATTGCTGTTGTGTCATTAAGCTTAAAAGAACATGTAATTTTGTTAAAACATTTCACAAATGCTTCTTCAGTCTCATTACTCCTGTAACTGCATGGTTATGATAAAGTTCAATTCACTCTAAGCCAGAACTTCTTTTCTGTAGTAACGTTGAAGTTTTCAAAGTGTAAAAACAAGAGTTACTACCATAATGTAGAGAGTAGTAAATAGTTGGGAAGAAAAGGTTTAAGGATATATTACTTTTAACATATCTACAAGTGACATTTCCAATCTCAGTAAAGGGTAAAGGCAGTGTGGGCAGACTTGAATCCTGTGGGGAGCAGCAGTAAGACTACAGGGAATGCAAGAAATGGGAATAAATGTTACTGCGTGGGAAGGAACATGGGGTTTGTGATGGATCAGGAGAAAGGCTTTGCCAAGTCTATGGCTTGTGGAATGTGTGTCTGTTGGGTGGGGGTTTTCTTTAAAATGTGGCCTGATAATAGTTGTCTTTAAGTTCTGCTCTCAAAGCTCTCCTCTAAGGTGTACCTGGATTTAGGAGTGTGTAACTGACTCTGATGTTAAGGGCAGGAAAATGTTTTTTAAATTACTCTAAGCGTGAAAATTAAAGTTGGAACAGGGACCCTGTGGAGACCTAGCCTCTGCTCACAGAAAGACTAATTTCCAAGTTAAATTATGTGGCTTGGAGCTTCAGGGTTTTCCTAGGCAGAAATAGAAACATTTTTTCAGAAATATTTTGCCAAAGGATGACCAGTGAAGAGTGGCATAATGAAGAGAGCTCTTCAGTGGATCTGATGTTTTCCTTTGCTTTCATAACCAGAGTTCAGGAATCTTGGGAAAATTGGGAATTGAAGAGTGAAATCAGTTCATTGCTAGTAGAAGTACATTATTTTGGTTCAGAGAATTTTTTCTATTTTAAAAAGCGTTTAGATGTCCTTACATTTTGGGTAAAAGTGCTAAAGTACTAATAAGACTTTGTTTATTTTGCTGCAGAGCTTCATACTTGAATATTTGTATTGCTTACTGTGCAGTCATAGAGCTTCTAAGGCTGCTAGGACCAGATATGCCATCTGAAGCACTGAGGTTTTTTATGAGGCCAAGATCACACACAAGGTGTAATGAAGTAATTTCTTCTGGTGAATTGATAGCTTTGTTACTGTCTTTCAAGAAACCTTAACACCTGGCAGAAGCTTTCTGTCTCAATGAGTACTTGAAGCCAGCTGTGGTTTTCCTTAACCGGCACTCACTCAAGTACAGAAATAGTGAGCTTTAAAACCCCCAGCTTCCATTTTTGATCCTCAAAACTGAAGGGATATTTTGTCCTGTGGGTTGTTTTTCATTTTGTCCGAATGGTGACCAGGCAGTGTGTATAAATTCCACTGATTGATAATGATCCAGCTTCAGTTGACATACGTATTTGTTAATAACTTTAGAGGTACCTAATGCCAAAGACCATTTTAAAATCCTAGATTAGTTCATGGCGTGCCTGTGTGTGCTACTTGTGCGTGTAAATTTACCTTCTCTCCCAGCCGTGGTAAATACATTGTCAGGAATATGAGTCACTGAGTTGGTATCTAATATGACACTCGGGAATGTAATGAGTTAATGTTTATAAATAACTTCAAAATGGTCTCTGGTTCATAAATAAAAGAGACCAGGAGCTCCAGGAGCAGAGGAACTGTACAGATAGTAAGGAATGATGAGGGTATACAAGCCCCCCGCTGTCCTTCAGGGACGTCATGGACCAAAACTTGACCGGATTCTTTCGTAAGTACTCGAAAACGTTACAGCTTTGTGAAATGCAGCAGCAGAATGTTAGTTATTACTTTATTTACTTATAGGTTTCTTTTGGTTTGTGATTATACCGTTAAAGAATATGCAGGGTGTGCCTATGCTAGAATATTAGTATTGATATGGTGTGGTTTTCATAACATCCTGTGGAAGAATTCTTAGTTGTAATGGAAGTTCAGAGACTGTCAGATGTAGCTGTTTCTTATTTACTAAGAGAAGGCAAGATTTTAGTTTTACAGGTTAAAAGTTTTTTCTGAATTTTGCTAATCTTATTTTTTAACTACAGTAAAATATTTTTGTCCCTGTAAGTTTGTAATTATACGTACTCCTGAGCTGTTTTGAAAACACATGTAGAAATGCTAAGAGAAAAAAACTTCCATCCTGCGATTCCATATCAATGCAGCTATTGTAGTTTAAAGGAATGAAAGTTTGCCCATGGCTGTGTGTCCCTGGTAGCCTTGTTTCTACTGATTTCCCATAGCCTGTAACTTTTCCCTAGTTAGTGGTGAGATGTACAGCTTCCAATTTTCTTTTGCTTCTGAAATGGTGCCATTTATCCAACAGCTTCTTTTGGGGAAGTAAGATTTCTTTAAAAGGCATATGGATTGATTAGATTATAACTGAGCACACAGCTCTAGTCTGAGATACACATGAATATGATGGAGTTGTTGGCTTTTTGGTGAAGGGTTTGAGAGCTCAGTAGAATCCACTCATATCATTGTTTTGTTTGTAACTGTGCATAGGACACGGTTTAGATGGAATCACAAGGAGGTTTTTCCCTTTTTTGAAAAATGGTTTTTGTTTTGTTTTTAGCCTGTCTCATGTTCTTTCCATTTGTAGTAAAATTTTCAGAGACTTACCTGGCCCTTATGGATAGGTGTCATGGTGCTGTGTGCTTGCAACATAATTGTAGATGCTGGTAACGTTGAGCTGTTCAGAAGATTGAGAAGATCACTCTTCCATTAAGTAGTATTCTGATGACATAAAAAAAAAAATTGCTTTGAAAGCTTTCCATTCTGTGGGTTTTTTTTCTGTTTAATGCAGAACATGAAATTTGAGTTAGAAGTTGCTTTACATTTTTCCAGAGTTTTGCTTATTGTGGTTCCCTTTCATAAAACTCTGTTCCAGTTGTACTCAGTGGAATATCCTACTCAGAGGCAGTTACCAATGAAAGCAGGTTTTTCTACTGCTGAGATTTTTCTTTTTTTTCTAAAATTCCATGAGTACAGGTGTCTTTCTGTGATCTAGCTTCTGCCAAGAAAGTTCATGTTCTGTTAGTTTGAGATAATATATTGAAAAGATGGAGATGAGGAAAATGAGGCTTAATGAGGTTTGATCCAAGAGCATTAATAGATCCCTTAGTCTGTTAGAATTCCTCTAATACACTTCAGGTTTCTAGTTGTCTCTTCATGTCTTTATCATGGTGGCTGGCTGCTAATTTTTGCTTGACTGATAAAACCTAGTTCTTATTACTTCCTGCTAATGCATTTTTAGCTTATAACATAAAAACTTCTTCTTAAACCTTAAATCCCTTTTGATCAAGGAAATGAAAGCCTGTTAATTTGACTTTGGTAACAGATAAAACATCGGACAGTAAACTGAACCCAGACAGTATTTTCTTTGCAAAAGCAGAAAGGCTGTTCCTGGGCCTTTGGTAAAGCATTTGACAGATAGCAAGAGGGAATTTCCTAGTCAGTGTGGAAGAGAGGAGGATTGCTGTGGAAGTGTGAGGAGCACAAGAACAGGCATCAGTGCACCAATGGGACCTGTAACAATCAAATTTGTTTTGGTGTTTTGCTGAATAAAGCAAGTCCTTGTTGCTGATGTGAGTTGAGATACGTGAGAATGAAGGAAAACAGGGGGAGTTGGATGATATTGCAGATTTTGATGATCAGAATGGAAGAGGTGTCCTGATTTTACAGGGGAAAACTGCCGACCTGTAGACCACATTAGTGTACATGGAAAATCAAATGAACATTGAATGTGTTAAATTCAATGGTGACTGATCAAGAGAAAGCTGTCTGAACATTAAAAATAGTTGTAAGGACCTAGATTTGTGCAGTTTCAAAATCATGATACATATAGACATTTACATGTCTTTGTAATTTTGCATTGTGTGAAGTGTTTGATACAAATTTTTAAAAAAAGCCCTTAATTTGAAATTGTCTCACCTCTCTCTGGTGCTTAAAGAGCCAAAGTTTCACAGCACCGTTCAGAGTGGCAGTAATTGTCAGTTCCAAAGCATATACATAAAAAACTCACTTCACAAACCTCTGGCCATTCAGAGTCAGACTTGGCAGGTCTTCTGAGTCCCTGTTTCTTGCTCTTTGTACCAAGCTGGCTAAGTATTTTCTGGGTTTCTCTGATACCATGTGCATTGTGCTCAGGTAGAAGCTGTCCTGACTGTCAGGCACTGGACAGAAAATAAAGCTGACTTGGTATGAGTTTCAGAGCAGGAGTTTAGTTCAGATAATGCAAAATGAAGTTTATGCAGCTGAGATTGCTTAGGAAGATGCAAAGAGGTTAGATATTGGTCACTTTTGCTGAGCTTTTGTTATTGGTGCATCCGTGTACTTTTTATTTAGGAAGATTCTCGGTCTCTGTGGAGGCTGCCTGTGTTTGATGTCAATACAGACTGCAAATTTCAAAGATGTGGATGTATTTCTCGTTGTATATGAATTATGAAATTTGGGGGGTGATGTGTGTTCATTCCACAGTATATAATGTGTAGGCACCGAGATATGTATTCAGTAGGTTTGCGTGACCGTACAGGAGAGTGAGCTCTGTGGGAAATGCTGAATTTTGGAGTGGTGAATAAATATTTAATATTAATGATGGAAGAGCAAGTTTAATGCTGATACTCCATTTTGATTACTCGGATAAATCCCTGCAAATTTGAAGACGCACTTTCCCGAACTTGTGCAGAAAATGATCAGAGGATTAAACCATTAAAAATCAAGCTGGGAGCAAAATTCAAAATAATGTGTCAAAACGCTTTTTGTCGCCCTGTTAATAGTTTCAGCAGGGACAAAGTAGGTTGGCTGTGTCTGTATCCACTTCTGTTGATGTTCAGAGAGCTCCTGCAGTTCCTGGTGATCACAAGGTGTAGAGGACAACATGCTTCAGATGGAGCTGAGGTCAGCCTGCATCTGGTGCTGGTGCCTGTGGCTCAGCCAGACATTGTGTAGCCTGTCTGCAGCCAGCTGCTCTGTTCCTTGCAGTGACTCAGTGGTGGGAGGAGGAGAACCATCATGTGAGATGTATTCTAGTAAGTAGTGACTGTTGGATTAGATAATGCTATCTGTGCCCACATGCTGGGGCTAACAGCATTTGAGAATAAAACTCAAAACATTGCTGTCTTGTTTGTTGCTCTGCAGTTGGAGGCAGGGTTTAGAGGAGCTCGGGGCAGCCCCCAAAGCCTGGGTACACTGAGACTCAAGGTGGAACAACTCGGTTTGAATTGATGAGCCCAGGTTTAATTTGACCTGATGTGATGCATTTCCTTTTAGAACTTTAGCATAGTAATTATTCCTAGATTTCTTGTCTTTAAGACTAAAAAAACCTTTAATGAAGCACAGAAAGCACTGTTGAGTACTTTCTTAGAACCACATCTGGTTTCTTATACTCAATATGTCTTAATGGTAACTTTCAGAACAACAAGTGCAAAATATTACCACAATATTTGAAGGCAGCAGCAGTCTGGCAACCTTCATGCTGCCTTCTGGGTGTCATCCTTGAGTCTCTCTTCTGCCGCACCTTGTCATTTTAGAAAAAGTAGCAGCACAAACAAGAAATTGTTCTTCAAAGAAACGCAAAAAAAACCACGTGGGACACGAAAATCGCCCCTCAATTGTATGTTTTTTAAGTCCATGTTGATTTTGAATGACTAGAGCAATGGTTTTTGGTCTTCTTTCAATACACATTGGTGATTTTTTTTTTCTCCCCCATTTGCCTTATTTTTATCTCTTCAAGCAGACAAAACAGGTATAGTATTCATATTGATCTGAGTGATTTGATGTCCTGCTTATGACACACAGTTTTTCTGCCAATAAAGAATGAAATATGAAATCGGTGTGTTCATAAATGATGATTAACAGCTGTCAAATGTTATGTATTATCTGCCTGCAGCTGACCTCTTCATTCAATGGAGCCATTACTTCAGTCAGGTCTGTTCCTCAAGATATTTTGTTTTCTGAAGGCTTTGTCTTGAGCCTTTGTTTTCTACAGTGAGTTTTTAAATTAAATACTTCAAACAAGTTTCTGTTCATCTTGGAATATCTGACAGTTCAGTGCCTCCCGAATTTGGATGTGATACAAAGATGCCTTTGTACTGTTCATGGAAATACCTCTGTTTTTAATGTATCTGGCTTTGTGACAAGAAGCCTTCCAGGTTCGTGGCTGAACTCTGTTATTCAGGTTGATATATGGGCTTCTCAGTGCAGTTTCCTATCATCCTTTTAGGAAAAAATGTAATGACTTGATCTCACAGCCAAGAGCAAAGCAAGCTAGTGTTAGAATCTTGAAGATTTATGTGACTGTACGGCACAACTTCCACTTGAGGAAGCAAGGTGACCTGCCAGAGCAGGCAGCTCTTTGCTTTTATAAACTTGTTTCAGCTCTGGATTTCATATTCGTAGTCTTTTTCTCTTGGTGCCCTTTTGACAGAAGCTCTGGGTTTTGACATAATGGGAGTTTCTTCATGTTCCAAGGCATCCTTGCTCTGGTGGAAGGAGTCTTTCCACAAATACAGTAACTCTGCTGCAGATGACAAGATTTGGAGGCTTAGATAATGTATCCCAGGAAAGGACAGCTTCCCTCTGGCTATTAAGTCTGCTCTGAAACAGAATATTGTTTTACCAGTAAACACTGAAGTTTCTTAATCTCATTGAGATCTTTGTCTTCTCTTCAACTTGCATAGTAATGACCATATTTTAAGAGAATTAACTGAGGACTCTGTTCTTTTCATAGACTATGTTGAGGTCTTCAACAAAAGGACCAGAGCATACACTGTCATTCACCTTCATGAGCAGAAGCTAAACAACCCACCTGTTCCCTTTCCCCTCCCCAGTACAGAAGAAAAAATAATGGATAGTATTAATTTGAGATAGCTTCCTAGTTACCCATCACACACACTGGGTTTTGAATGAAGTGATGCTCCTTTCTAAATGGAAAGTGACCTCAGTGTGCATGTGGTGTTGGCTCATTTCATATAATAACAGGAGCTGAAACAGCAGGACTTCTTAATTGTTATTCCTTTTTATGATCAAGAGCAAGCCAGGAAGGCTTTGTGTGTACCTGGGTAAGTAAATTAACTGCAATTTTGTTTTGCAGTTGTCATGTAGGAGAAATTATAAACACTTTCACCATCACAGAATGTGAGGAGATTTTTTTCCAGCAGGGATGCAGCAGTCTGTGCTTAATTTTGCTCATTGCATTTTTTTTTTCTGTGTGTTATTTCAAGAATGTAGTCATGCTTCTGCTGCTTGGCTGCCCAAAGAACTGCAGGATTAATGCTCATATTAAGTCACAAGTTAGTATTGTAAATACGATTCTTTATCCTCAGACAATATCTCCTTAACTGGACAAAAGTATAAGGGCAAGAGGGGAAATAATTTTAAAAGCTGATACAGTATTAAGATAAGCTAATTTAAAAACAGCACCATAAAAAAAATAACCAAGAGCCTCCCCCAAAACACCCCAAAGTGAAGTTTCCCAAAATGCTTTTGACATGAAGCTAATTAAAATCCACAAAGAAAGTGCCATGAGTAGTCCCTGTGATGAAGCTAGCAGCTATTCCAAGATTCTGAAGTTGACTCTGAATCTAAACATGAGGAACAATACCTTGTGTGTGACTGACATGTACAGTTTTACAGCAGGCTCAGCTATTTAATGTAAATTAGCTCTTAGATTCAATAAGTCACACTTCTGAAATAGTTAGAATAATCACATTGGCCTTGCATAACGAGCATTTTACTACAAGACAGCTTTCTGGGGCATTTTGAGTATTTCTTCAGCTTCTTGCAGAAGTTGTCCTGGTGGCCAGATGTTCTTGCTAAGAGTGAAGGGTTTTCAGGTATTACCAGTTTTGACATTCAGATGTACTTTACCTGATGTGTGGTGACTCTCCTTAATCTACTAATGCTTTTGTCTAATATAATTTTGACCTCTGACAAAATTTTAAAATAAAATTACACTATCTAATGCTAGCTAAACAAAAGCAGAGGGATTTAATGGAGGTTGGGGGTTTTTTTTTTTGAATAATCAAATGTAGTTGTAATCTTTTTTTTAGCTACGATTCTAACACATGATAAGATCTAGAGTGTAGTTTATGGAATTCTTCCTTGCTTAAGTTGTGTTAAAGCAATTTGATTGCATTACTGGCATACTGATGATCCGACCTGTTCACCTTTTGGTTTGCTATTGAAAAGGTTTATTAAAATTGTGAAAATAACAGTAGAAATTAGTTGTGAGGTGTGGGGGTTTTTTGGTTGGGTTTTTTTAAATGTTTGCTTGTAGTTTTGGCTTCTTTTTTTTGTTTTTCCTTTATTAACAAAGAGATGCTTCAATGGCATATAATGAGAAATTATTCTCAGCAATGGTGCATTTAATTTCATATATATATATATAAAAGGTATGCTTGCAAGGTATTTTGCTGCCCTCTCTTGGTAGAGCGTTTGTATTGTAAGCAAAGTGCTTAACTTTATTTCTGGCCAAAAAGTCTGAAGAAATTACCTGAAGCAATGGAAAATGAGGATTCTTTTACAAAAAAAAGCAAACAAGAACCCTGAAAAACCAAACAAAAACCCAAACAAACAAACAAAAAAGTTAAATACTGCATCACTCAATATTTTCTAAATGAGTACTTCGTTATTCAGGTCCTGTGTGGGTAGAAGTGGTTATCTCACTGTCTTTCATCTAGATTTTCCTAAGCCAATATAATTTGATAGTGTTCATTGCCAATTGAAATAATTTTTGCTTCAGACTAAGTTTAAACACTTAGATGCATTTTGTTAGGACACAAACCCTTCTGGGCCATGCCAATCATCTGGAATACTTCCCTCTGCTGTTCTCCCATCCTCTGGGCAGCCCTTGGTTCAACATGTTCTTCAACATTCACCTCTTCTTGTGCATGATGCAATTTCTGTTTTCTAGATAATTTCCCATGGTTGTTGATTTATTTCCTTTTTTTCCTGTGGGCTTTTTCCTACCTTTTGTTAGAATCACTCTGGCAAGGAGTTTGATAGCTCACCTGCCTGATGTGCAGAGGTGCTCTGCTCCCATTATTCACATCCAATCTTCCCTCTCAGCTCTTGTGAAGGGGTGTCCTCATCACTCAGGATTTCCTAGAGCTCCAGTTGTCTTTCCCAGAATGCAGAATTACAGCTTTTAAAGTTATTATTTTTCGATGGAAAGAGTTGGGTACATTTGATAATAGATTTTTGCTGTTCTTCAAATCTTTTCAGTTCTGCTGTTCTCCCTGTTTTGAGGTGGGAATGGGGATGCAGAGATTGTGAGGCAGGATGGTGCTATTTCTGTACTGCTCTGTAATCCTTTCTTGATGTGTAGCATCTGGTTGAGGTTTTTGAACAGGACACATCTGTGAATGGATGTTGTAGAACTGCTCTTGTAACCCTAATATCTTACTCCTGAGTTCCATTGGCAACCCAAAGTCCAGCACTTTGTAAATTAATTTAGCAGATATTTCTCTCTCTGCCCTGCTTCACTTCAGTTGAGTTTTATGTCTCAATTTTATTCTCAGGTTAGTTGGAATTAGAAGATCCATCAGTAATTCTTCATAATCAGCCATCATTCTTGCTAAATAACTAAATATCATTAAGGAGCTTAATGATGAGCACCTCACTGTTTCTTTTCCAGGCTGCTTATGGAAATATGAAATGGCAGAGCTCTTGATATGGCTTATTGCAAAACAGCCTTGGCAATGCTGTCCTTGTGTGAGGAGTGACCTATATTGAGATTCTATTTTCTAAAGAAATTAAGAACTTAAGCAAAAGAAATTTTCTGGCAGTTGCTTGATGTGTTGTTAAACCCAGGGAATTGCTACCTTCCAGTATTATAAACTAAATATAACAGGAAATGTTTATGTTCCCAAATGCCATATCTACATTTTAGGTTTAGGATGAACAGAGTGTACATTTCTAGGTGGAATATGCTCATTTTTGGCAAATGAATGCAAAAGAATGACGAAAATAAACAAAGCTGCTTTGGAGTCTGTCAGTGTTGTCTTCTGCTCTGAATAGCCTTTTAGATACAAACATGTGCATCCACCTCTCCTTTAAGATACAAGGATAGAATTTTAACATGACCAAGCTGAAGTTAGCCATGACGAAAACCCTATTTTCCCCTAATAATAGGTTTTATCTGAGGGGAAAAAGAACACATAGTCAAATCCAGTTTGTATAGAACAAGCAAAAATGTCATGTCAAAAATATTTTTAATATCTCTTGGAGCTTAAATTTATGTGGTTTATATTGTGTTCTCCTAACATTTATAAAAATCCTCTACTGGTTCCAAATATGTGTGGGTCAATCATCAGACTTTTTGGTGGACTTCAGAGGCTAAAAATCAGTAATTTAACAAGCTGAGTTGCAGGTCTAATTTCATAGTGACTGTTCTTGGTTATATGGCTGAGGAAAGAAATGGTGAAGGAGCAGAACTGATTTTTTGTTTCTGATGGGTAATGAGTTAAGTAGAGAAAAAAGTCCTTTTGTTGTGCATAATTGGAACTTATTTGGTTATTGAAATAATGAAATTTCAATATTTACAAGTTTTTTTGTTTTAAAGGAAAAACATTGGTCGGAAAAACAGAAGAACTTAAATAAGAGTAGCTCACGGGCTGGAGTTTGCTGTTATGCTGGCATAACTTTCTGGGCATGAAAAGGAGTGAAACAGCTGAAGTTCCCTTCCTTTTCAGAATTCAGTTGTTATAACTCTACATATACAGCATAGTATTGCCAATGACTGTCCAAATTAAATTGCCCAATGGCACAGTATAGAAAAAACATCTGGTAGCTTGAGGGGTCAAAATTCAGTGCTTTATAGTTAGGAGCTGGCTGTGCTTTGTGTTTGTTGAGAAGCTGTCATCAGTTTGCCTCTGAAACATGGCAGAAAAAATGGCTCTGTGCTGTATAGACAAGATTTTATTTCTAACTGTTATGATTTTCTTAGATTTTTTTTTAAACAAGAATTCAAATAGAGAACAACAAATAGCAACGTTTTCAGTGTTATGTACTGACAGGAACATACTGGTCATAGCTGGGAGGAGGATGTGCCTAATTTTTGTTTTAGCAGTGAGTTATCCCCAAGAGATTTAAAGCCTATCTTAGACACAATACTGTATTTTTGTATTTTAACCAACGAGGAAGATATATCTTTTAAAAAGCCCTTAAAAATCCTAAAGAAAATGTAAAACAAATTGAGAAGAAAGGATCAGAAAGGTGGTATAGCTTACTGGTTTTTGTTGGGGTTTTTTTTTGGTTTTTTGTTTTTTTTTCTCAGAAAGTCCTTTCACCCAACCCAGTGGCTTTGGCAGAGAATTTTCCAAGGTTTCTCCCTACCCTTAAAATATTTCCACTGCCTGGCTTTTACTTGTTTTCCTCCTCTTCGCATCTTCCCCCTCTCTGCTTTGCTTTGCAAAGACTCCCATGAGCTAGAAACCCTGCCAGCTCGCTGCAGTGTTTCCTTGGCTGCTGCACCCTGGATTTTTTTTGACCATGTCCAGTTTTCCTGTGCCTTCAGGGTGTTCTCGTGTTGTTGCCAGTTCATCTGTGTGTGTGTGCACATGTTACTATGCAAGTGGGGATGGACACGTGCATTTTGATGCTTCTTTAAAATCTGGATAAGTTCTACCTGACTAATTAATCCAAAATCCATAATTTATTTGGGGGTGTTTCTTTTTTTTAATGAGTATTTCTGTTACTGCTATTTCACTGTACTTCTATTCACTCTTTGAGTATAAAATACTGTGCAAAGAACAAATGTAACTCCATATCCCAAACTGGGAAGATTGTATCAGTTAGTAAATTAGCAGCATCAGCTTTCTATTCTTGCCTCTTAAAGGCTGTCTCTCAGAATGTTCAATTAGTTAAGAGGAAATCGGATATGTGATTCTTTTAACTGTAAACATAATAAAAGTATTATCCAGCTCAGAAAAATGGCATGTTAGAATTAATACTTCCACGTAGGTACAAATGCTGTGCTTTTGTTTCTCGCTGCTGCCAAGATTGTTGATTAGTTTGTCTCCTTGACCTTCTAACAGTTGCTTGATATTTTTGGTTTTCACTTTGCAGCTTAGTCTCTTTCCTTTTCTCATGATTGTAGACAGTTGCAAGAGCAACAGAGGCAGAAGGAGCTGGAACGGGAGAGGCTGGATCGTGAACGAATGGAACGGGAGAGGCTGGAGAGAGAGAGGCTAGAAAGGGAGAGACTGGAAAGAGAGCGCCTAGAGCAGGAGCAACTGGAGAGAGAACGGCAAGAAAGGGAACGGCAAGAGCGCCTAGAAAGGGAGAGACAAGAGAAGGAGAGGCAGGACCGGGAGAGACTTGAACGACTTGAACGGGAGAGGCAAGAAAGAGAACGGCAAGAACAGTTGGAAAGGGAACAGTTGGAATGGGAAAGAGAGAGAAGAATTTCAAATGCTGGTAAGAATTTCAAAACCCGAGTGTGTTCTACCACCAGACTGCTCTTTATGTGTTTGGGTGATGGAGTGTGAGAGAACCAACAAATGGCAGTGAGTATAGCTGTGTAGCAGCAGTCAGTATTTCAGGCATCGTTTTGCTGGAATTCCTTCCCTTTTTTTTTTAATGGCAAGAAGTCCAAGAGCTTTGACTTCCCTGTCATAATTTTCCATTAATTCTGAAATAAATTTATTTGCACTGTTTACTCACTCCGTTGCCATACTCTCTGATTGCATGGAAGAACTTGAATAATTTTGGGCACCTCCAACATTGGTTAAAGTGTGATGAGTTAAGCTTTCTAAATACCTTATCATTGTTTGCTCTATTCAACAAATGTCTTGTCATTACGTAAGTTGGGGAAAAAACCCCTAAAAGGTATCAGGTTGAGTGTGTTAACATAGAAGGTATATTCCTATATAAGGCAAAGTAATGGTGTGAGAAATGCTTTTCAGTCTGAAGCCTTGCTTAATCTATCATTGTAGTGACATTTCAGTGAAATGTGTCGTATGTATTTGTAGATAAGATAATGCACTGCCTGCGGAAATGTATGCTGTGATAACTGAAAGCTTTCTCAATTCGGTAATATAATGGAACATTAGTCAAGTGCTTGGTTGTTCTTCAATCTCAAACTCAATTTACATAAGTCAGCTTTTGGTGCAAGTCAGGGAATATGGTGTAAGTCATTTTATAGCAGAGGATTTTATTGGTAGTTTTATTCCCGGTACTTTCAGTATTTGCTATGGAGCTTTTTCTGGGGAATAGAGAGATGACACTTGCTGCCTATGGTAAGAGTTTTATTAGTGGAGTTGAAAGAAACGTTAAGATCGCTATATTTGCTTGCAGTTTGCAACCAAACAAGAGGATAAAAGCTGATAAAAGACTGATTGCTCAACCCTGTAGCTAATCCATCATAGATGGGATTTAAGAAAACTTTCTCTAGACCATACTTGTAAATTCAAATGTTGGCACAAAAAAAATTGGCAAAATTGAAGAGCAGCTGTTGATAATATGTAAAACTTTCCTAACAGTATTTTCACTTGTGCCTAATCCTCTGGTACTAACTGTAGTCTACGTTTTTGCATTTTGTTTGAATGCTGGTTTTGTTGCTTCATTAGCTCCCTTTTTCTCTTTCTCCTTTTTTTATCCTGCCTTTGCTGCTGCTTTCCATCTTCTGTCCAGCTCCATCTTTCGACAACTCCCCGTATAGCACTCCACTTCCTGAATACTCCAGTTGCCAGCCTCCTTCAGCACCTCCTCCATCATATGCAAAAGCAGTCTCAGCACCAATGGCAGAGGCCACACCGGAGTACGCTGTAGTGACTTCTGCGCCACCGACTTCCACTCCCCCTACACCGCCTCTAAGGCACTCTGCATCACGTTTTGCTACATCCTTAGGCTCAGCTTTCCACCCCGTTCTCCCCCATTACGCTACGGTTCCTCGTCCGCTGAACAAAAGTTCTCGGCCCCCTTCTCCCATCAGTGCCGCGGCGACTTTGCCTCCCAGCACAAAGCCCGCTGCCTGGTCCGCGCCCAGTTTCGCCCCCCTGCCCCCGTCTCCTCCAGTAATGATAAGCAGCCCACCAGGCAAAGCTACTGGCCCGAGACCTGTCCTTCCAGTGTCGGCTTCCAATCCGGTGACCCAAATGTCCACGTCTCCCACGGCTCCTAACGGGCTTCCTGAAAACCTGGCTTATCCGGTTTCTTCACCTTCTACCTCAGGTCCGACGCCGCCTCCGCCACCTCCTCCCCCCCCACTGCCTTCCTTTCCGCCTCTGTCACTCTCTGGACCTCAAGCTTCTCCTTCTCCCAACTCCCCGAATGCCTCGACTCCCTCATCCAAGCCTAGTGTTCTCCCTTCTCCCTCTGCAGCTACCCCTGCCTCTGTTGAGAACTCTCTAAACTCTGTGCTGGGAGACTCCTCTGCTTCTGAGCCAGTCTTGCAGGCAGCCTCTCAGCCGGTTGAAGCTCCGACCCAGCAGGGTAAGGCTTTCTGTTATTGCTACTAATGCGCTAAGCAGGGCAGAGCCCGTGGGTGTCAGAGCTCCCAGCTGCCCCCAGGAATTAACAGTGTGCTTCCAAAGCTGCAGTGATCCTAATGCCACAGCCGAACACCCTTCGGAAAACCTGGGGTAAGGGAAATGGAAAAGCTCTAGGAGGTGCCTAGGAGACGATGTTCCGTGGCCTGTCATGAGTGAAATTGTAATTTCTTAAGCACTCACCTGTTGAGAACAGAGTTTGTCAAAATTCTTGCTTGGTAAACCCTGCACTGTTGGTTTAATTGAAAGGTGGTGTTACCAGACAGGATCATTCGTTTCCTAATGGCAGCCAATGTAGAAGAGCAGATGTGTGACTTTGGACATCTAAATGACCTTCAGTGAGGAATAATTCAAATTTAGAAAGTGGTGGGGAACACATGTACAGCATTTCTTTCTGGACGTGGCTGTGTGCACATACTTATAAATGTGCGTATTTAGATACGCACATTTAGATAGACAGGTCTTTCTGCAATTTCTTACCAGTGTAGCTAAGACAACTTTGGACAAAAAGTTTGATTAAGCAGATAACAGCCCTAATAAACACTCCACCAATATGATAGAAATGCATTTTACATGGTAATACATTTCTTTGTTAACCTGAATCCTACTTTTATATTGATATAACGGATTTAGGTTGATTTAATAGATGCAGGTCTTTGTCCCAAACTCTGCAATAGCTGTAAAGGTGTGGGCAGAGGGGCTCCTGGAGGATAAGCCTGGTACAAGCCATGCAGAATGGACCCTGTTAATATCCTCCTGTCTGAAATGAAGGTCTGAGCTGCTTTGGGATGGAGTGGAAATAGAATGAATGGCCTCAAATTTAGTATGGAGTAGAAGTGTGCACTTGGGCAGTGAGTGATGCCAAGAGGGTTTAGCAGGCTTTTACATTTCTGCAGTGGTGTAGGAAACCAGGAAGACTCATATGTGAAATTCCTGCCTTTAGAGATTAAGGTAGTTGTGCAGCATTTTTCCTGCCTTACAGCGGTTTGGGTGAGACAGAGGTAGGATCTGTGGAGGTATGGAGCTGTTGTCTTAGTCAAAATGTCTTAAACTCTTCCTATAATAATAATAATACAGTGATCATCAGAATATTCTTTTTTCAAAGTACACTTTGGATAACAGTGTGAATTTAAAGAAGTAGAAAAATGATAGATAAAAAATTGAAGAGCTTCTTCCAATCAGCTTGGAATATGTCAGTCTTCTAACTCACTAATTAGTGTTTGTATTAAATTAGAAAAGTTGATTGCTGGAATTATTTTAAAGGAAAGATTTACATACAGCTTAGAAATAAGCATTGGCACTTGAACAGTTCAAGGGTTCAGATGTTTGGGTGATGTGTTAGTGCTTGTTAATACAATGAGATGCTGTTTAGCACCATGTGAGCACACCCTATTGTTCCTCCTGCTACGATGCTCATGCCTGACTTGACTCGCTGCCTGTTTCCTGGTGTAAAGTTGTTCTTGGTTGCAGCACAGAACCTGACTGGAGGGGGTTTCTTGTAAATCTCTCTGGAAATGTCTGATCTCTCACAGCACACTGTGTAGTATTTTTAGTACATTGAATAAGAATGCTTCTCTCCTGCTGCAATTCAGTGTTTCCTTGCCCAGTACCTTAAGTTTTAATGTCTCATACACTGAGCAAAAGAACCACCATTTCAATGGAAGCAAGAGACCTCTGTTTTCTAAATCCTTAACGTCTTCTGTTTGTTTTCTCTCTGACAATAGGTGTTGCCCAAGGACCACCTGCACCTCCTCCTCCACCTCCCCTGCCCCCTGGCCCAGCTCAGTCTTCAGTAGCAGCCCCACCTCCTCCTGGCCCTCCACCACCTCCTCCGCTCCCACCTTCGGGGCCTCCTCCGCCGCCGCCGCCGCCTCCTCCGCTGCCCAGCCAAGTTCCTCCCGTTCCCCTGCCACCTCCTGCTCCCCCCCTCCCAGCCTCTGGATTTTCAGCGGGGTTCGTGTCCGAAGATAACCGCCCTTTAACTGGACTAGCAGCTGCACTTGCTGGAGCCAAGCTTAGGAAAGTCTCACGGGTAAGGATAACCCTGGTTTCTTTTTCCAATTCCTGTCCCCGGTTCTAACCTTTGTTCAAGGTTAATAGCAGTATCAAGACATTTGGAGTAGGCTCAATTCATCAGGAAAAAAACATTACAGGTTGCACTGCCAGCCCATGCCTTTCTTTATGCAGTTGTGTCTTTCTTGCACGTGAACTTTGCTGGTTTCATGAAGTCAGCTCTCATTCTCTTGGCACATCTGCTGTCTTTTTGTGCACTCTGAAGGGTGAAGACTCCTCCAGTTCGAGTGGAGGAGGAGGAGGCTCTGCTTCATCCAAAACAGACGGCGGCCGTGGAAATGGACCCCTTCCCTTGGGAGGCAGTGGGTTGATGGAAGAAATGAGCGCCCTGCTGGCCAGGAGGTAAGGAGCTGTTCCTGCTCTGCTCCAGCTGCTTAGTCATCACACAGGTGGGATTTGGGGTGCCTGCTTGCAGCTGGCTGAGGATCAGATAGACAGCAGCTCGTGGTTGCTTTGAGAAGCTGATCATGTTTCATGAATAGCCATTTTTATTTGAGTGTAATCCAGTACTCCTGTGTAAGCCTTTGTGCAGCAGAACAGGAGGGCATACAGACTTCAGATTGCGCAGTTGTTTTGGCAGGAGAGCTTTGCCTTTGAAGGTGTTTTGAAAGTACTTCTTAAAACACTAATTTTCATAAGTCTTTAATTGCAGTAAACAACATTCTTCCATCTTAAAGCTATGATGAGCTTGGTAACTTTTGTCTCTGCTTACAGGAGAAGAATTGCTGAAAAGGGATCAACAGAATCCGAGCAGAAAGAAGATAAAGCTGTGAGTTTAGAATTCTTTTCTAATTCTCATTACTCAATACAAGGATTATCAGAGAGATTCCAGTGGTGTACAAGAGATTATTTATACTTTACTGTATAAATATACACACATATAACTACTCTTTTGTGAAGTGCTTGCTCATTTTCTATAAACAGCTGAGCAGAACCATTTTCTATGTGTTTAAAAAGTACAATATTTATGTAGTTGAGATTGACTCTTGTGAATCTGACAGATTATAAAAATTTTCTTTGTCCCTCCCTCCTCTCTCCCCCTATTCCCTCTCTTCTCCCTTTTAATCAGGAAGAATCAGAGTCTTCATCTTCTAAGGTTTCTTCAACAAGCACACCTGGTAAGTAACTCAGATTTGTGAACTCTGGCAGTCTGTAATGCTAAAATCTAGTGACGAATCTCAGTGAATTCTGCTGAATTTTGGAGCCTGCCTCTTCTCCCATGATTACAGCCTGGGGTTTTGCTGTAGCATGGGTCCTGGTTCAGAAGACGATGGATAAAAAGAACATAAGTGAATAAAGAATATAAGTGCAGAGTGTTGAAATTCTTTGCCCAGGATCATCCTGCAGAAGAGGTTGTGCTTGGAGCTGCGTAGCCAACACCTCTGCTGCAGTCAGTAAGGAAAACTTACACATTCTGCAGCTGGCCAAGAGGTATTGTCAGCATGCATATGTATTCATATTGCAAATTATTTTCTCTAGAGACACTCAAGACTTTATTTTCCTATTCTTTAGTAGTACTTTGTTGTACCCTCAGTTTTCCTGGCCACCTCTCAGTACATGCCTGCAAAAGGGGGGGCTGTGCCATACACTCCTGCAGTTTGTCATCCCAAAAAGCAGTGGAAGCAGAAGGGAAGTAACTGGATAATGAATATACCAGCATTCAGTCTGTTCCAGCTTCCTCTGCTGATGGCTTGTCCATGTGTACACTTCTCCTCTAGATGATTCAACCACTTGATGATGTGCAGGGCTTAGAATTTAAACCAGCACTGTAGTGTGAACAAAATCCAGGTGACACCTGGCTGGAGAATAAAAAGAAGTGCTAGGAGTTGTGTGTCTGGATGGAAATAACTGGCAAACTTAGTATTGAGATACAGGCACTCATCTAGAGAAGTCAGACTGCAAGCAAATAAATGGCATCATACAAATCAAGATTTTGCACACACCCCCTTTTTTTCCTTTGAAGAGTCTGCTTCATTCTGTTAAACAGAAAGGACATCAGGTCTAGGAAAATTACTGCTTTTAGAATATTTCTGATAATACAGGCCCAAAAAGAAGGAAATTAAAACCAGTGGAAGTGGTTCCTTTAATTGGTGATGATAAGAAACCTCATCAAACCTGTTGAGTCAATGTTAAATGCATTCAGAATTTGACCATTCCCTTCCAGTTGAGCAATTTCCTTTGTTTCTTGCTGTGAGATGCTCTGGTAATGCTGAGCCTCATCACTGGAACAGGTCTTTAAGGTATTTTAAGAGGAATGCTTGACATCCTTGAGCAAATTGCCGCCATAGCAGAAGTTTCTTGATTTTAGAGATACAACTAAAATCCTGCTAAAATAACAGGTAAAATAACTCCTATGGCAGGAGAAGTCCTGAAGACTGATGTTTAAAATAAAGTTCAAGGCTTATTGCTAGCATAAGTAGCCTGTACTTGGTTGGGTTACAGACTATGCTGGCAGACTTCTGCAATTTAGATATTCTCAGTACCCAGCTGCATCCCAGGGAATTTTCTGGTTTATATGAGATTCTGAAAGGGACTTTCTGCCTCTCTGCTTGCCCAGCTTAGCAGAGCTAAGCAATATAAAAGAAAAGGAGTAGACCAAACAAACTACAAATCTGAAATGAAGACTGATAACAGCAGTGGTACACTGAAGTACTGAGTAAGTAATGATAGGTAGTAATAAGAATCCACACTACAGAAAGGCTGTTTTGACATGTGCACATTGTGAGAGGAATGAACCTTCTTCTTTCGTGTTGCTGAAAGATACTCTAGTTGTGTAAGGTTTATCTGCTGACACATCACTGAAACTGGCACTCAGGTAATTTTGTATCATTAACAGTTTAGGAAAACTCCTTTAGCTTAAAAACCTCTTCCTCAAGTATTTGAAGCTGACTGGTTGCAGAAGTCCGTGTTTCACAACTGGAAGCATTCCAGTACATAAAGAATAGGCAGACCTTCTCCCAGCTGGGTTAAGAATCAAATGGCATTTACAATGTCTGGGAGACCAGTGAGACTTGAAGATGCATTCACAGATGAATACAACATGAGATAACTTAATATGAAAGAGCTAAAGCAACATAGTAAAAAGAGCAAAACACCAAGCAGCAAGCCTTGAGTTGCCAGGTTCTTGAAGTTTCCTCACATAAATTACACAGTGAATAGAAAAAGACAGTTCTTAATCTCCTCGCTTTGTTTTCCAGAACTAACAAGAAAGCCTTGGGAAAGGACAAATACAGTGAATGGAAGCAAGTCACCTGTTATTTCCAGGTACTCCCCTTTGTACCAGCTGTCTTTTCCTTCCATTTGTTCTTGTTGCACATGCTGCTAAAGATACTGGACTAGGATAGTAAAAATCGTCTTGATACTGTTAAAAGCAAAATGTATGGGTTTAAAATTGCCACTGTGAAACTGCTTTTAGCAGTTTTAATTGGGAATGAAGAGTTACTTTTGGAGAATGCTAATAAGTGACATTTTTGACAGTGAAATCAAAATTAGTACCCAAAAAAGTTTCTTTTGTTGATATATAATGGGAATTAATAAGGTGTATATTTGCCTACAGCAATGTTTAATTCTTTATTTTGAAGTCTGAAATTTCCTGCAAGGTGAAACCAAATTCAGTGCTGCAGTTCACACATTCATTAATAAATCTAGAGAATCTAGAGAAATCTAGAGAAAGAGGTGTTCTCTCTATTTCTCTACTACTCACAAAATGCCTATGAGGCTATTTAAGCCATCTTGGTAATATTTGATTCTATGACAATTTCCAGTAGCTCTCGTACCAATCTACGAAAGTCCATCCTAAAGGAGCATAGAAATATTTTAAATCCTTCAATCCATTGACCAGTCTTTGGTAACTTGTCAGCTGGACCTTTTTTTTTTCTTCTTTTTTTTTTTTTTTGTAGACAGGGATTGTTCTGGTAGGCATTTCTGTAAGTGAAATGGCTGCTTAACAATTTTTGGAGGTATATTTAATTGTCATTTACTTGAAGCAGAAGGCTTGTGGCTCATTTAGAATTCCTGTGTATTGTGTACACAGAGGTTAAAGGGTTCTGACCCCCAATAATCTTGAGAAAGTTACCTGAATTTCTACAAAAGAACCCGTTCAACTTGGGAATGCTGTGTTTGAAGTTACTTGAATTTTCCTTAAAATTCGGCTATTAGAAACAACTATACAAGATTGGGTGATCAGAGTATTAGAAACAATTATTCTCTTAGTGGTCTCCCCTCACTTGTAGTTGAGGTTGCCCTTGAAGTCTTCAGTTCTAAAACACAACACTAAACACTCTCAGTATCTTTGTCTTTTAGAATAAATCCTGGAGTTTGAGGTCTTGATTCTGATTGCTTGCTTTGTATTTTGCCAAAAAAGCAGGTGCCATTGGTGGTGATGTTCTCTCTGCTACACTGTCAATGGAACAAAATACTGCATCACCTTTGGCTTTGACCTTCCCCTGCCCTGTTCCCCCTCCTCCCCAGCAGGTCTGACCTGCTTTAGCCAGGGGCTCTTGATCTGCTTCAAAACACGGTGTCAAGGTGGAACAGAAATAATTGGTGTAAGGAATCCTAAAGAGCGTTTTAGAGTTCATATTGTGTGAGACAGTTGCTGATCTGGCCCTTTGGCTCTAGATACTTTGCTCAAATTGCTTATCCATAGGGTAAAGAGATTAAAAAGTAGAGCAGCTCTCGATATCTGACTCTTTGGGGGAGTCTGGAATGTTCTGAAGTTTTGATTCTACCTGCCCCTACAGCTGTGGGTTTTTGTGAATGGTTTCATGCATCCAATTTCACTGATCATTTTCCAGCTGGTGAAATTCAGAGGTTACTGAGGTCTGTTTAAAAGTGTTTTCTGACCCAGAGGAGTACAGAGGATTTTTCAAATTTCTCTTAGATGTATTGGGGCACTCTCTCCTCAGGCTTTTGTCTTCATTCATCCAGTGGAAAATACATATAGAATATAACTTGATGTGATCTTCCCTGGGTATACAGTATAACATGACAATTCTGTGTTTATTTAACATCAATATTCTTTACAATGCTGCCATAACCTGCTGGAAGGTGCCATAGCACGTACTTGAGGCCTGCTGATGCAATTTTCTAGTCAGAGCTGCCAGCTTGCTCTGCCAGAATGAGGAAGATTTCTTAGAAAATAGAAGGTGTTAGAAGAAATCTCTCTTGAATATACTTGCATTTTTCTTAATTCTCTACATTTGCCAACTTGCCAAGTGTCTCTCAGCCAGCAGCTTGTTAAAGTAGCTTTGTAAGTCGAGGGGAGCTGCTGTTTGGAACACGAATGCTGTGTTTGCCAGAAGGGGATTTCTTTCACCTGATGGGGCTGGAAAGCCTGCCCCTGACCTCTGCAGGGAGGATGTGAGGCACTTACAGGGATTAAGCAAAGCACACTTTAGAAACTGAAAAGTCAGCAAAATTTTCTCTTTAGAGCTTCCACAGAAGTAGACCATCCAGTTGTTGTTATTCAGGATGAATAAGTATTTTAAAACAAGTTAGTGTCCTGTTTAAAATCAGACCTTTTCTTCTCGTAGCAAACAGAAAAGACTTAAGCTGTGGGCTTTTAATATTTCCCGAAACATGCAAGTAGAACTCTTGAATCCACTGAAACCCCATGGTGTTTAAGGTGCTAAAACTGAACAAAATTAAGACCTATTATAGCTTTTAAAGGTAGTGTTTCTCCCCCTAATAGACGGGAATCTCCATGGAAAAATCTGCTTGCTTCTGAAAACAGGTTCTATGATTCATTAAACAGGTATCATCCTGTTGGGATTTGAGGCTTCCTAATAACTCCTTTGACCAGTTCAGGGTTGGACTTTTTCTACATGGGTTGGTAATCACCACATGCACCATCAGCTTCCTTCTTTACATTCTGTTTGTCCAGGTGAGCCCACTTTTGGACTGGTTAAAAGCAGATGGTGTCAAAGGCAAATAGAGATGGCTTAAGAACTAGGTATAAATTAATATAAAGTACTGATTTTCTGGCAGTCTCCACCTGCAAAGGTACAAATTCCCGTTGAATATGCCAAGATTTAGTGGACCATTTGCAGAGTTTTAAGAAACAGGTTTTGAAAATTGCAAGTAAGGAACAGCAATTCATTTTCTAGGTGTGTTTTCACATCTGATTTTTGATTAAAACATAAATTAATGTTTCTATTTGGAACATATTCACAAGTTAGTTAACTTAATGTGTATTTTCTGCTGGAGATCAGAGTTTCACTCTCTAGTGGATATAAAGTACTGACACTGAAACCCTTCAGGTTTTGAGAGCTTTCCAGAGGTAAATGTGTTCCAGAGCCCCTCAGAATTACTGAGTCAAATTCCAGCTTTGATTTTCCTGAAGGCACTCTGTGGTGATTACTTAATCTTTTTGTATGAAAAGTTCCCCTTTTAGCTACCTATCCTGGGTGGTGTATTCTGCATGTTGGCATGAATATAATCTTTCCTTTGCATGCTCGATTGAAGGTGTGTTAGGGACTGTCAGGGTTTGCCTCACTGTCCTGTTAGGCAATGCTATGAAAAACCACACGGGAGTGCTCTTTAGCCACGTTGGGATCGAATGCCTGGGAAATTTTTATTCACTGAATTTCAATAGTTAATGTTTTCCTAAATGACATTGCCTAAATGACAGCTGCATTCAGGCTGAAAGAGGAAAAAAGATCCAGCATCATTTGGGGAGGAACACAGCTAGATTTTCCTGGGATGAGAAATAATCTATTTTGCTAGTTATGGTATTTCAGTGTTTGAATTACGAATGTCTTGCATTTTGGAAAGCCAAAAGGAGGGAGCACATTGTCAAGATTGAGGGGCAGCATTCATAGAGAAGCTTTCCTGTGGAGATTTTTAACAGATAGCAATAGTAGTTCGTTATGGTGGGTAAAACTGACTTTTTGTTCTAAAGATAAGAAGAAGAAGAAACAGTCAGTTTGTGTAGAGCTTTTCTTCAAAGTCATCTTATTAATATATTAAACTCATAAATAATGTTTTAAAAAAGTATTGAAGTATGCTATTGGTTGGGTTTTCCTATTAAGGCAGGTGCTAGGAGCATGTTGCCAATTGCCAGGAGCTGCATTTAAGGGGATTTTTTTCACTGATGTTGGAGAAATGCTGTCATGCCGTAGTGTGGGAACAGAGCTATAGTCAATGGAAATGATCAGAAACTATATATGAACTGTCTGAAAAACTCAGCTGTTCTGCCTGCAGTGAGTCAGGGCTCGAGATTTCAGGTGTAAACTGCAAGTAACTCTTCAAATACCAGATACCTGATGAAACAGCAGTTACCAAAGATCTCAGCTGACGAATGTCGTTAAACAAGGAATTCTTCCATACTGAGCTAAGCACTGTAACATGTGAAGAGTTTTGTAAAGGATTCCAAACTGTGGTTTGTCTTCATAGCATTAGTAGGTTCTCTGGTGGTTGCAAGGTGAATTCTATTTTCTAGATCCTTTCACTATCAAATTATTCAATATTTCATCTTCTGGCTTACTCAGTGGATTGTGTGTTTAATTTTGGTGTGTTTCAAGCAATAGTAATTAGCAATTTCTCTCTGGGAACTTACATTTAAACTGTGTGGACTTAAGTCTTTACAGCTGTGACAACTGAGGTTTGGGATCCCAAGGGAAGAACAAGTATCAAACTAACATTTTGATGTGTGCACCCTTTCCTCTTGGGAGTCATATTTTGAGTGTTCTTCTTCAGTTAGCCAGTCAGAAAACAGGTTATAAAAGTCAACAAGACATTTTAGTGTGAGGTTCATTCAGCTCTTACTGAGCAAAACCAGTGTAATAGGATAATTTCCTTATGGATACCTTCTGTTTTATAAGGGAACATGCATGAAAACGAAAGGCAGTGATTTTGTAAAACAGATTAGAAAATAAAGTCTTTTTTTGTTCCTGTCCACCTTCATTGCAGTAAGTCACTCTGCACCCTCATGTAACAAATGCAGAAAAATGCAATACTGAATGAATTCCTCCTATGTAGGAATTTTGAAGGGGCACCAAGTGTAGGCCAGGCTATTTTGTTCAGAGGTGCCACATACAAGGGCAATGAAATAGGACCCAGCTTAGTCTATTTTGTACCCTGCCCTTCCTTAAAGTTAGCATACTGTGATAATTCTAAACACTGGGGGAAACCTCTTGAGATGAATTGTCAGGAGTGTTATCAACAGCTTCTTTCTGGCTTGAAGTTTTATAGGCAAGGGAAGGAGAATGCTAGCCAAGATGTAAAATGTATTTAAGAGCAGCAGAACATTCCCTCTTTGGAGAACTTTCTCGATATCCCTACTGTGAACATCCAGGCTCTGTCTCTGCTCATAGCTCTCTTAAGTCCATGAGTCTGAATTACCCCTTGAATGAAGGAGGGGATCAGGAAGGAGAAGTGGAAAAGCAGGAAACCCCCTTCTTTTGGAATCTGTGTTAAAAGTGCAAGGTGATCTGGGTAAGCAAGTTTTTGATGTCTAAAAGAGAATATTTAATAAGCAAACATCAAACGTGACATAGTCCAAAACATTAGAACTTCCTCTCAGGTATCACCTGATAAATCTTGCTGCTGTTACAGTATTTGCTTTGAGTAGCTTTAGAAAGCAACCATTAGAATAATAGAGGTTGCAGAGGAGTTGGATAACATTGCTTGGGTCTGTCAAGTGTTGAAAATCCCCCAGGGTGATTGCTCAGCATTCATACAGTTAGGATCCACATTAGTTAGTGGGAGTGCTTCCTTGGGAGAGCCTCTTTTGAATGAGTGAGCAGTTAGAGAAAGAAAGTACTTGACATTTGAAGGCCTTCACCTTTTCATGCCCATAATGAAGAAATCAGAAACCACTGACAGTGAAATCCGTCTGCTGCTTAGAAAGTTCTTGTTTTAAACTAATAACTCTTATGGTAATTATTATTTCCAGTGTGTGGAAAATATTCTTGGGTGATGCTTTCTATTCTGTGTGGTATTTTGGGGCTGCTTGATTTTTCCCATCCTCCCACTCCCAACATTTTTTTTTTCCCATTCTGATTTTTCTTTTGTTTTTGTTAGACAAATGTCAGCAATTTTGATGGGGGAGTCCTATGTATCCTGTAATAATGAGCAACCAGTAACTCACGGATGTGTTTTTGTGCTGCAGACCAAAGTCCACACCAACGGGACAGCCCAGTGCCAACGGAGTACAGTCAGAAGGTCTAGATTATGACAGATTGAAGCAGGTATGTGTATAATGCTTTTAAAAAGCTTGCTATAGAAGTTGGATATAAGGACTTGCAGCTGTCCAGTAGCAATTCTTAGCTGTTTTGTTAGCCAGTATAGATGGAACTATAGATGGAACTGGGAGATGAGTTTGCCTGGAAAGCCTTTCCTTCTCTTTTCTGTACCAAAACAAGCAACAAACTCTCAGAGCAGTTCTAGCAGAACAAGGATCACCATGTTTTAATATCAGATGTGAGCACCCCTCGTCACAAGTTGGTGGGGGAAGAGCATCCTGGGATGCTGCCTTTTGTGTAGCTCTAGAATACAAGAGCAGAGGAATCCTGTGGGAATTGTGGAGTTGGAGGTGAAGGATCTCCAAGTGGTGTTGGATCAGAGTCCATCCCCAGTACCTTGATTACCCTTTTTTTTTTTTTTTCCTTGGAATACTTCCTTGGCTTGTGGTGTTTAGTGAGCTCCTTTCTTTGCTTTCCACATCACATTTCACCTGTAGCAAAGCCTTCTCATTCTTATCCCTTCTCCTCTCATAAATTCTACAGGAGTCAATTTGTGGCACTTCTAGGGACAATTTATTCTGCATTGTACCTGCACTAATAATGTTCTAGGGATGCCTTAGGTTTTGAGGATTAACTTAGAGGCTGAGGGGTTGGGTAATGCTTCTCCAAAGGGTTAAGGATTAATGGGAAGGATTGTAGTGGGAGAACTCTGGATTTCTCTCCACAGAAACTTACAGGTGGAAAAACTAATCTGTTTGCTAATCTGTTACTTATGCTCTGACACATTTTAGGACATTTTAGATGAAATGAGGAAGGAGTTAACGAAGTTAAAGGAAGAACTCATTGATGGTAAGTATTGCTCTGTTCACTGCTGCTGCTCAGTTTTACAGTAGCTGCAGGTGCTTTAAAATGTAAATACAATGTATTGGTAGCCTCAGAGTGATTTATTGGTAAAAGTAGCTTTGTTCTTCATCTGGTGGCAAACCACTGATGCCAGACCTGTTCCAACTGATGTGCTTCAGTGATTTGTCTCCTGGGGTTTTGTGTTAGTAGAACATTGAAACCATTGTGTCTTTTAAGAGTGGTTGAAGTGATGCTGTATTTCAGTGATTTGAAGTTATCCTTAGTATCAGGTGGTGGTAGGCGGGTTATTTTTAAATAATCCAGAGCTCCCAAGGTACATATTTCAAAACTAGTAATATTCAGAGGAGAATTGTGCTTCCAGCTTTCAGTTACCTCTTTGATCTGTGACATAAGAGTCAAAAAATAGAATTCTCACTGTTTTTTATTTTAACAGAAGCTATTTTCATATGTAGTCTTCTGTACTTCAAGGAAATTATTGAGAAAGGATAATCCTAAAGGTTCACCTGTCAGGAATTAAATAAAACTATTTGTATTATTTACTACCTTGGTGGAGGTGAGAACCAAAAAGTTATGATTTTAACATAAATTAATTTTACAGGAAGAAAAAAGGTAGTGCCTGGTTGATAATACCACTTTTCTGAAGCCACATGGGACTGCCTTAAGTGTTGGTTATTCTTGTTGGAAGAGTGGGATGAGCCTGCTTTGAGGGATCAGCTTGTGTTCCAGCTTCCTACCCTGACTTTATTTGATTTGCTAACTCTCTCTCTCTCTCTCCCCCCCTGCAGCTATCAGGCAGGAACTCAGCAAGTCCAATACTGCATAGAAAGACTCGTACTAAGCCGATGTGACTCTTTAACTTGATATAAAACTGACTACGTTTTGTGAGCTGTTAGAAGAAAACAGAGACAGACAGACACTTGGAAGGAGGGAGAAACAACCTATTCTGAAAAGCTTCAGACACATCACTCTGGTGATAATGCTATTCCCCTCCTAGTTTGCAGCTTTTTTCTGACCTTTACAGCAGGGTGGAAAAGACTCTTAAAGTTACTGTAATGATTATGCAGAAATTCCTACATCTATCAGACAAGATCACAGTGCTTTGAAGTCTACTCATGTCAAGATAAAATTGCACATGTTTCAGAATTTGTTGTTAAGACAAAAAAAAAAATACAAACAAAAAAAAACAGGGAAAAGCTTGGGAAGGCTTTTCAGAGAGGTTTTCTTTATTAATGAAGGAGTTAGCAAGTTATACTGTTGTATTTCAAATGTATCTCAGGTTTGTCTTCCTATCATATCTGATATTTCCATGAGTAATTTAAGAGATCAGATGTGTAGAGGTTCGGTTCACAAGACAAGGAACAATTAGAGACACATGCTTTTAAAGGGCAATATTTGTAAGTAAGGATGACCTAGACGGTGATGACATATCAAGATTTTGGAATTTTATGATAGGAAGCCTCTCTAGTTAGCCTTCATGCAATTTTCTAGGAAAATTTAAAAATTAAAAAAAAAAGCAAATACAGTCCAGAGGAGTTTAAAGATGTAGATGCCTTCCTACATTGTTACGATGCTTTACCAAATCTAAGACTTCGACATAAAGCGAATCAGCAGTCAAATGTAAATCATTAGTATGTTGTAGATTTACAGTAGATTTTGGGGCTTTTTTTAGATTTATGCATGTGGACATTTTGTAATGTAACACAACACAGCCAGCTTTTTAATTAAAAGAAAAATTGCATGTCACAGAGTAGCCTTTTCATTTGTAAGGCTTAATTTATGCCCAGAAAGATGTGGGAAGAGGGAGGGGGAAGGTGACACATTTTTATTACTTTCTACACTTTTTCTTCATCTTACATGCATGTGTAATAATGAGGAAAACATGACTTTTATCAGTAACCATGTTAATGGAACCAGGTACTTGATCCTTTTGTATCTTTTTTCAGTTTTCTATTTGAAATTCAGTAAGAACTTCCAGTAATGGTTCTGAAACTCCCAGGTGAACCAAACTCATTTCTCAGTGAGAGAAAAAACGTTGTAGGCATCTGACTTGCTGAGGATGCCCCTGTGTAAGTGCGTTGTCCTTCACATTTTCACCATGACCCTCTGCTCCACTCTTTTCTAAGACTCCTTTTTTTTTGGTTGTTTAATGAAACAGAACAGCAGTAGTTACCTGAAAATGATCAGGTCACAGTTAATGGCCCCTTCTCCTTCTAATTTATCTGCCACCCTCCTTTCCAAGGAAACTCAAAACCAACAAAAACCCCCTACAGCTCCACACAACACAAACCCTGAAAAATAGCAATGATACACTCACTGTTGGTTTTGCTCAACAGTTTGAGAATCATTTTTAGGGGAGGTGATACCTCTCTCTTTCCCAGGGTTTTCAAGCTTATGAGTGTAATTTTTTTTTTTTAATTTTGTTTTTTAATGTGGTAAAGTACAGTGGAATAGAAATTCTGCAAATTTGCTCCGTAGTGCTTTGGACAAAGAACATGGATCAAAATCTTCCCTTTTCCTTTGCACTGTCTATTTTTCCAAGCTGTGTTTGCTTTGGGATCTGTGCTGATCCAGAAGAAAAGTTTACTTACAGCTTGTGGAGAGATGAGCTTACAAGTGCAGCTCCATTAATGGCACAGATGCTTTCAATAACAGACTGTCTAGAATGCTGAAAACCAAAGCAAAACAGCATTTAACAGCTTCAGAAAGGCTTCACTAGGAATTTTTTCTCCCATTTAAACACTGCCTGGTCTTAAAGGTTCAGATTCTAAGGGAAGATGACAGTGGAAATATTGCCTAACTCCATTTATTAATTTTTTTTTAATAAAGAGGAGAAACAACATCACTTTTCTGCATGCATTTATTGAAGGCATTAAAAAGAAAAAAAAAATCCATAGTAAGCTTGTCAAGTACTGTTTTTCTCAAAACAAGAGGAGGCATTTTCATCTTTGTTGATGTAGTTTTTTGTTTTACACAGACTTTTTGAGCAGTGAGGATGTTTACCCTTGTCAGAAATCACGTTTGATTCGTTTCTAGGAGGGTTCAGGAGTTACATAGCGGAATAGCATGGATGGCTATAAGTGGTCCAAAATTAAAGGCTGAACTTCTAGATTGTGCAAGGAACTGGCTTATGCACTAAACGTTTTGTGCCTTGGTCTACAATTAACATGATTTCTGTTAAAAAAAAAAAAAAAAAAGGAACAGATGTTGTCTTTTTGTGCTGCTTCTACATACATATTTCCTGTAATCCCAACCTGCAGAACTGGTTCTTTCCAGAAAATCTGATTGAATTAAAGATTACTGTAGACATTTCCTGACCTACTGACAGTTGCACCGTTTCCAGAGATTTCAGTATTGAAAATGAACTGCAGAAGCTACGATTATTTTGCTTACTGGTGACTTAAGTTCTTTAAAAACCATATTGTGGTGGTTCTGTGCTTTTGTACAATGGATGTCTTAAGCTGAGGGCAGTTTAAGGGATCCTTCCTAATGCCAGGAGGGCGTTGCTTTCCTCAACACTGTGATCTGACCTGTGATAAACCTGCACTATAGACAAGTGGCTACCGAGTCAACCGTAAACCAACTGAATGTAAAACCCTTAGTGCTGGTGCTGAAATCTCTTCAGACAGTCATAATGATTTCCAGTTCGTTGTTTTAAAGTTATCAAGTGTCAATCAAAGACTGAAGCTGTTCACTAATGAATGTTGACTTTTCATGCATTTAGGTTTTACCTTCTTTTTAGTTTCTCAGTTCATTCTCTGCTATTTTTATCATATTGTGTCATTTTAAATTTCTTACATGCTAACGTTTTGTTTGAGCGAATGAAATAAAATTGCAATATATACACGTTGCCACCATTTATTTCTGGAACCTCATAGAAGACTCTCTGAGATTTACTACTCAGAGACCCCAAATTTTTAATGACTGTGATCATTCCTTACTCCTTGATTCCACCTCTCCTTTCTGTTTCTCCATCAGAAGATGCAGTAGAGAACAGTGAAGACTTAACCTTATAAAGAATGTAACTGTAGGGACTGTGTACATTCATGAATGGTAACTGCTGTACATAAATTAAAATTAATTTCAAATGTATGATGTGATTTACATTCTCACATGGTATATACACACTTTGGTCTCTGTATTCATGGAGAACATGGGAGGGAGAAGGAAAGACTGGAGGGAAAATAATTGCAGTGAGTCTGACTTTCTCTTGCTGCTTTTATGTTTATGACTTATTTTCAATACTGGTAATAAAGCAAACCTACCATGGCAGATCATTAAAGGTTTCTGTGCACTAAGGACAGTTTTGCTCAGTTTATCTTACAGGATACTGAGCAGAACTGTTCATATGTCCTTGACTTAACATCCTGAAGCTGTATTTCACTGCTGCTGTTGTTTGGCAAACATTGGTCCCAGGTTGCCAATGTTTGGCACCAACCTTAATGAGTTATAAAAGGTTTGGTGTTTTTTAAATAAAATTATCACTAGATTCTAAAATGGTCTGCTGTTCTTGGGGCAGTGTTTAGGCACCTAGTGTAAACCTTTCTGACTTAAGTGTTCTGACAGTGATACCAACTCAGTCCGTCGGTGTCAAGAGATGGACGGTGGCTACTTTTTGAAGTTGGGTGTTAAAAGGTAGGGAGATGATCTCTGGTTGATCAAAGTGGGCATTGCCACAGACTCTTCTGAAAATGTTTGATTTGGCTCAGTTCCGCTGCTGAATATTACTTATGTCTTCTACATCTAGTAATACAAAGAAAATCAAGAAGTTTCCTTCAGCTTGCAGTAGGTGAATGAGATGGGAAGCAAGAAAAGTTTTTCCCAAGCTGTTTTTTTTAACCAGAGACTTCACAATTCCTATTGGGGCTGTAAATTTTCTTGATTATGTAGGCTGTTGCTGGGCAGGAGGTGATGGAGAGAAGGTAAAAGGGGAAAAGTCAGTGGTTTTGGAGGAGCTGGGGCCAGTTCAAAGTTCTTGAAGAAGAGGCTAAAGATAACTTCAGTTGTTTGTCTTAAGGGGTGGTTTTGGGAAATTAGCCTTCTTTTACATGCTATCTGGGAGTCTTAAATACTGTCACAACATGCATTTGCACATGCAGAAGATGATGTTTTTAAGTCAGCCTGTTTGAGGGCCTAGCAGGAGTTAATATTTATTTTAACACTGTGGAAATGGTCACCTGAGACTGTTAAAATTTGGTACATCAGGAGATATATTAAAATCAGTCTAGGTTTATAATCGTAATTGAAAACATTTGCAATAGAAATTGATGTGATCTTCCAAGATGTGGCAGAGGAGAGGTGGTTCTGGATGTTGGAAAAGATCATGAAAACCTTACAGTCACAGCCCAGTCTGCAGCATACCTGGTAATTAGCATCTTCTGCTGCACAGGGTCTTCCTTGGGGAGTTAGTTG
Organism: Regulus satrapa; assembly: GCA_013396955.1. NCBI lineage: Eukaryota > Metazoa > Chordata > Aves > Passeriformes > Regulidae > Regulus > Regulus satrapa. The sequence goes on along the minus strand of VWZN01011821.1, from coordinate 384,156 downwards.
TCACAGTGATGCTGAAAGTCAAGGAGCTTTGGAAACTGCCTCCCTTTTATAACTGGATCCCAGTTGAACCCTCTCCTTATATAACAGTGTTTTCTAACATTTACGTTGTAGAGCTCGGTGTCCTGGATCTTAGTGAGGATTGTTTTTATGTGCTACTGATAAATTGTTCAGTGGAGAAGATGTGGAGCAGCTGCTGCAGCTGAGCTGTGCTGCTGCTCAGGCTGTGGCAGCTGCAAGCTCCCATTTTCTCTGCGATGCACAATTTTACCATCATTGATGGTAAAAAATTTATTCAGTGATGGGCACCACCTTCTTCTTCCTTCTCAGCCTGTTTTAGAGCTGTAACCTGTGTGATATTTTCACTTCTCTTTGTGACTGCAGCTCTGTCCCTCAACTGCCCAAGCAGGGTAGAGTTGGAAGGGATCTCCCATCATCATCTCATGTTTACCACCTTTAATGTAACTTTTTATCACCAACCAGCTGGAGCCACTTAAGTCCCCAGCTATTCCCTGAACAACATCAACTCAGCAATAAAGTTGTCAGTGCTAATGTGCTGTAGGTGTGCTGAACTGCTTTTCCTTGCAGAGTCTCTGGGAATTGTCAGTCTCTGGGAATTGTCCTGCTAACACAGGCAGAGAAAAAAACAAACAAAAAAGTAATGAGGAAGGGGGTACAGGAAGAGAAAGTGTAGGGGATTCTGGAAGTGTTCTGGCTACCTGCAGGGAAAGATGCTGCTGGAATGAGCAGGGCTGCAGGAGGCTTGAAAACACAAACAGCTTTTAAACCTACTCTGGATGCTAATGGAATCCCCAAATTGAGGTAGTCAAGAGGGGTGCAGTCTGAAGGCTGCTTGACCATCACTGNAAAACAAACAAAAAAAAAAGTAATGAGGAAGGGAGTACAGGAAGAGAAAGTGTAGGGGATTCTGGAAGTGTTCTGGCTACCTGCAGGGAAAGATGCTGCTGGAATGAGCAGGGCTGCAGGAGGCTTGAAAACACAAACAGCTTTTAAACCTACTCTGGATGCTAATGGGATCCCCAAATTGAGGTAGTCAAGAGGGGTGCAGTCTGAAGGCTGCTTGACCATCACTGTAGAGCTAGGAAGTCAAAAAAAGGAAAAAAAAAAAAACAAAAAACCAAACCTCTGTGTTGAAGGTAAATTTTTTGCTACTTGACATTTTTTTTCCCAGTTATTGTGAAACCTTTTAGACCCTACATAATTTGGTAAGCCCTGTGATGCTGCAGAACCAGCCCCAAAAAGCCCCCTGGGAAAAAGGGGAGTGCAGATACACTCTTAAAGGCCTCCTGACCAGATCTTGAGGTGTCTGTCGCTGCCAGGAAGCCTTGTGGTTGGAGATGCTGACAAACAATTTTACGTGGCTTTCAGGCTGAAATCCTTCTCTCTGCCAGTGCCAGGCCAATTCTGCTTCAAATGTGAGCATCAAAAACATGCTCAGTAATCTTGGCTCCACTAATGAGAAAAGCTCTGCTTGGCTCTTAGTCCCACAGATTGGCACTGCAGTGTAGGAAGAAGAGAGGGGTCCAAGCATGGAATGCTGATGGAGTTGGTTCATCAAGGAGTTTATCAAGGGGTAAGTGAAAAATCCTTGCTCGTGTTCAGAGTGAGAGATGACAGAAATGCAGCCGGAGCCTTTGGATTCTCAGAGGTGAGAACCTTTTTATATCCTGCTCTTTACTTTCCATCTTATTAGCTGTATGGGAGTGAAGGTCTCAGTCACAGAGCCAGTTTATGTGTTCCATGTTCCAAAGGCGACCTGAAGTAGGAGTTAGGCACTCAGAAAACTGAGAATGGCTGTTCCCTGACTTAATGAAGTGAGGAGGAGGTGACCACCACACCCAGGAGCAGCTGAGGGAAGCTGAGCAGTTCAGTCCTGTTGGACACTGGAAGTTCAGGGACATGGGAGGTGCAGTGCCCAATAAATACCGTGTCCACAGAGGGAGAGGGCAATCAGCCATGGATGCACAGGTTCAGGCTTTGTCTGATGATCAGGGAAGGGATTCCTAAGTCCAGCAGAGAAAGGAAATCCACTGCTTGTCACCTTTTTTCTTTTGTTTTCACCCTAAAGGCTGTTATTAAAGAGATGAATAAGCGATACTCAGCAAAGCTAGGGATTGGGGTATCCCTAACCTGGCAGCTCAATGTGTGCTTGAGACATTTTTGGAGGCAGCATTATTGAGTGAGGCCTTAAAATTTGCTTTGGTTGTTCTGTTCCATGGGGGGGGGAACAAAATCCTTCAGAAATTTAAATGTTCTTTTCAGGTACTCTGGAGTCAGGAGAACATTTGTGGTGGCAAAATCCCACCAAATCTTCACAAAGTCACATGCCCACACAGATCTCAAAATATGAGGAAGGGGAACACACTGCATACCAATGACAGCTTTCAAGTACTCTTTAAATAAATTACATTAAAAAAAGAAATAAAAGCAGTCTTTGAGGACTTCTAAGAAATAACTTGCAAGCTGAAAATGTGACACTTGTGCTATTTTTTTGTTAACTTAGGGATGGAATTGAGGCACTGCACCTTCAGGGCAAGTAGGTAGGGAAGTCAGAAGTCCACAGCAGTAGTAGGCAAATGCGAGGACTCCAGAAGAGAGGGATTCTGACAGCCAAAAGTGCAAATACCTTCCTTGAAAATGAAACAATAGAGTTACAAAAGGCTTCAAAGATGGTGGCATGGTCAGAACATTTAATAAGAAGAACAAGAACAATTGATGTTGATTGGAGCATCTGGGTTTTGTGTGTTCCCAAGCATTGTGGCTGAGGAAAGGCAGAGGAGAGTAAGAGAAGGGGGAAAAGCACTTCAAAATTACTGTGATTTCTTGCTGCATTACTTTTCACTTTTATGCCTTTATTTTTTCATTGGAGGTGAACTACATAACCATAATCATGCCTTTTACGTATTTGACTAGCATTTAGGCAGAGGAGGTCAGCTCTGAAGACAGAGCCTGGCAGGGGCATAGCTTGGGGGCTGAGCACTTCAGGCTCCAGCACAGCCTGGCCCTGAAGCCCTGAGAACTGCCAGGAAATTTGGGCTTTTTCATTGTATAATAATTACATTTTATGGATCTGCTGAAGGACAGCTACATTGCCGTGAAATCATTGTTCTTCCTTAGTGTTGGTCTGCAACCTTTAGAGCAAATAAGTCAATAAAAAGACCACATTTACCTTTTATGTTACTCTAAAGGCAAAAGGGTTTGTAGTTTTGTTTTGTTGTTTTTTTGGTTTTTACCGGAACAAACTGGTGAAGGCTTCTCTGCTCCCAGCTATCAGGAGGAAAAACTACAGCATATGTTCAAGCCCCGAGTATTCTCAGCTTCCCTGAAGGCAATACTAGTTTTTTTGTTGGTTTTTTTTTTTTTTTTTTAGTCT
>VWZN01011821.1:359172-380574 GCA_013396955.1 Regulus satrapa | reverse complement strand
ATCTGCGGAATAGCTGAGGTAGAGATACTGGATAAATAAACAACAATTACTGACAAGTAAGTGCTCCTTTTTGAGGAAAGAGCCCCAGCTAGTGCAGTTTGGAGCTGGCATTGCAGGGGGGTGCAGCCACTTCAAGCCTTGAGGGAATTTGGAGCTCTGCTACTGAGTTTCAATAGCACTGAATTTGCAACAGGTAAGGGAAACTCCTTTCTAGGGAGAGTTCCTCACTAGAATTCCAGAAATGGCTTCAGGCCTGCATTAAAAGGAATGAAAATAAAATGTTCCCGTTACAAAGTTAGAGAGGATTTTTAATGTCATTGCCAAAGCTAATGCTCCCAGAGGAAAACTTCACTGAAGTGCTACACAGATGCATCACAGCCAGACTGAGATTCTGTATTGCAAACTGTGCCTTAGTGTTTTGTATTCTGTGAACTGCATAGAGATTTCATGTTCCAGTTAATTTCAGTTTTTCCTCTTGAATAAACCCTTCGGAGCAGCTGAAGCCTCACTGAACTGTTAATGGAACTGCTTCCTTCCAGATCTGGAGAACAATTTCCATCAGGTGATTTTAGTCTTAAAACAGCTTCAGAAGAGGCAGGGGGTGACTGTTCATGGTCTTTTAAAGCTTAAATTAATCTTAAAAGGTAGACACATGGATATGGATCCATGTTTTTCCCCCAGGCTTCCTAAATCTCCCTCAGCATCCTCTCACTTGCCTGTTGAGAAGGTTCTCCTCAGCTTATGGCAGAGCCTGAGCTTTGTTGAGCCTGAGCACTTGTTTCCCTTGGGGTTTATTTCTCCATTAGTAGTAGTACTATTATTAAACTGTTCTTATCTCAACCCATGAGTTTGGGGTTTTTTTAACTTTTTTTTCCCCCTGATTTTCCTCCCCATCCCACTGGGGGAGGAATGAGCAAGCAGCTGTGTAGTACTTGTTTGATAGCTGAGGTGGAACTGTGACACTTGGCCAAGGTGATTTGGGTTATTAGCTATCAGTAATTAGGTTTAGCTTCCAGAAGACCTGTTCCTCCCTGGGAGTTTCCTGGGGCTTTATTAGCAATTCTTTGTGTTCATTCTCTTCCCACCACAACGGGATCCTCTTCAATTGTTATCCAAAAACAGAGATGCTGAAATGAATGGCAAAATAGTTTATCTGGAGCCATAGAGGGGAGGAGGCAGGTGATGTGGACTGTGCTGCTTGGCACAATGCTCTTTGCCATTGGACAAGCAGGGAAAATACCTGGCAAGCCTCAGTACACAGCAGTACAAACACCCAAGTACTTCAGTATCAAGGATACTACTTAAAAAGAAAATCCTACCAAATACCCCTCAGGAATGCTCAGACTGGAGTGTTGATCAGATGATTGTGTATTGAGAAGTAAATAATGAGAAGTAAATAATTTCTGGGAAATCCCCCTGCAAAGGCAGCAGCAGGAGCAAATAGCAGGGTGGTTCCCCTCCAGATACAATGCCCAATATTGTGCTGTGTAAAAGGTGTGAAATAGCTGGAGCCCATGAAGAAGAAAAATAAGATCTGTGGGAGCCAAGGTATAAATTGTAATGTGTGTGTGTTTACACTCTACCAGCTTCAGGAAAAATACAATGGACCCATTAGAAGAAAATGTTTCTGTGTTCAACCTCTGTTCCCAAACACTCGGGATTCTCTTTAAAATGGAAACTGATCAAAGATCTTTCCAAGGTCTCAGGATATAATGAGATTGATGAGATGGCAGTCTGTGTGGGATACGGAGACAAAAGGATCACTGACAGTGTTGGACCAAGACAGGTATAAGGAAAATGCCATCCTTTTTCATTTCTTACAAGAAATTATTAATATCAGTGTATCTTCCTAGCCTCTCTGTTTTATGGTGTGCTTTTCACAGAAATGAGTGGAGTTTCCCTGCATGATCCATCCATACCCACATTTCTATTACATTTATCCAAAGAAAATCCATGAAAGAACACAAAGTAGATTGTGGCAATTGAGAGATTTTGATTAGAGGATCTGATCCTTTTGTTCTTGTTCAAAACCAAAGCTTTTATTGTGCAATGACTCCTATTTAAAAGGAATTTTCCATACTCAGGTTAAATATTCCTAGCAAACTACATAGGGGATATCACAAAAAAACTTGTGGTATTTCCACTCCTTGCATCAGCATCTGCTATTTTCTTAGTCTAGCAAAGCAATTTAATTCCTGATAGGCTTTTAATCCATAAATCTGAACTCTTACTTCAGCACACAATTAACAATTTCCACTTCTTTCAAGTGCAAAAAGGATGCAGATGAGAGAATTTTGTGTTTGTGGACAGCCAGACCGTACTCTCTGTATTTAGTCTGCTTTGTCCATGGCGCAAAATTATATCACAGTATGCACAGGTACTCAATGGAACATGTCATGTTCCAAAAGAGCTGTTAAAACATCCAGTGGTTGATGGTAGAGCACCATCAAACACCAAGAGTTGCTGGGGGAAAAGCTGCATCTGCTGCTTCAGTTCTGTCAAATCTGCAGTTGGTGCATGTTAGTGATGGTTTTGTTCAAGTGCATTCATCCTTCTAAGGGATTTTATTAAATGATTCCTCTGTTTCTTTTGTTTTACTCCGGTGACTGAGCGGCTGGCTCTTGACCTCAATCATTGGTGTTACATTCAGGTAGAACTTTCTAAAGGGCAAAATTAACTATCCTTCAGATAATCATCCAGTAAAGAAATACGGATTCTACCTCCTAGCACAAACCTGAGAGTGCCACTGCTACATTTCTAGGGACCTGATCTGAAAACCTGCTGCTAAAATTTCAAGAGATAAAGAAAGAAAATAAAATGTTTCTGTGGATTGAGTTATTTCCTGCCATGAGGGAGCATCTTCATGTGCCACAAACACACAGTTAATCAAAGTTAGCAGAAAACTGTCTTGTGAGCTCCTAACCCTGCCCATGTATTCAGAACAGAGATGTACAGGTGGTACCATCCCATGGCCAGTGGAGTTCGAGGCTGGTAGGGCAAAAAGGCTTCTGGGAGTTGGTAAAGTGAGAGTTGTTGCTGACAGAAGCCTGGAAATATTTGTTAGCTGAGTGTCAGTGCTACTACCCAGTGGGGTGTGTTGGGGGGGTTACAGTTTGCTGCAGAGCAGATTCCATCTTCATCTGCCTAAATGTCTGCTGTAACCACAGAGAGATGGAGGAGTAACGCAGGAGTGGTGCTGAGGGAAAGAAGACATCCTCTTTTCCTGTGTGTGACTGGAAGAAATCATCTGGGAGCAGGAAAAAGTCATGAGCTATAGATACTGAGAGTTATGCTGGTAGCCCTAAAGGAAACCTACAGCCCCTGGAGGGATTGGCACCATCTCAGCTTTCCCAGCTTGGTTAGACCTCAAACTCTAAACTGCCCAGCCTAGACACAGCACTGGAGAGAAACAGCATCTCCAGAGGATGAAGGTTTCATGTCTCAGACTGTGGCTTGACAATAAGGGCCTTATTTGCTCAAGAAAGCCTTTGGGATTTTTTTTATCCCAAGGAATTTGTCCCAGTTCCTGACTGTTGCACAGATGGTGGGTGGTCTGGGTGCTATTGTGAGGGGGTTTTCATCATTTAACTTGAGATCAGTGAGGTTACAAAGGAAAAGAGACTCATTACCCAAGGAGTGGACTCCTATGGATGTACCTGCAGAGAAATTCCCTTCTGAAAAATTCAGGGGCCTGGGGTAGAATTTTCTGCTGTAAGGTGAGTTCTTCTCTCCTGTGTCCCTCTCCATCTCTTCCAGAAGCTGGTAGGCTCCCTCACTTCAGGTTCCTCCCTCAGTTCAGAGGATGTCCAGGAACTGTGTGGACACCTTGTTGCTTAAGGGTCCGTCTTGTTCCTATTCCCCTTTCTGAGGTGGGGTTTCCTGCCTTCCTGTGCTCACCATCACTCTCCTCGCAAGCAGTGATCCCTTAATTATTGCCCTGCAATTTGCAGGTCCACCTCCACGTCACCCAACCTTTATTTACAGCTCATGACCCACCACAGCTGATCTCCCACCACCACCACCACTGCACCCGTGAGTTTCATTTAGCAACAAAGCCAAGGTGCTGCTGCAGGGAGGCCGGGGCGTGGTGATTCCTGCCTGGCTGCTGGAGTGAGCTGCTGCCTGGATAAGTCACAGGCTGCCACTGCCAAGCCCCACACAGTGTTTTGAGCCTTATCAAGGCTTCTCAGGCTGCTGAGCTGGCAGCAGGCAGGAGTGTTCCAGCAGCTGGGCTTCTCCTGTCACTTAGTGTCTGTCTTCAGCAAATGTAGGCCAAGAAAAGCAGATGGGTTTTTCCACCACTCTCCCACAACCTCTTCAGGGACAGACATGCATTGTCTGGACACTTTGCTGGCAACAGCGCTGCTCTTTCCTCCTCTGAGCAGTGTCAGGATGTCCAGAGACTGAGAGCCTCACCAGGAAAATGCTCCAGCAGAGGTGGAGCCTGATCTTCCCCAGACACGGCTACTGGTGCCTGCTGATTGCTGGATTTCCATGTGTGTGCCTGGCCAGGTTTCTTGTATCAAGAACCAACACTTCACAGTGAAGCTTCAGAAAGAAGCAAACAAAAAACCCAGGCTCTTTCCTAGTCCCTTCCTTATGGAAGGAGCTGAGAGACAGGGTGGGATTATTGGGATGTCCTGTGCAGGACCAGGAGCTGACTCCATGATACTGATGGACACCTTCCAATTCAGCTTATTCCATGGTTCTGTGATACTTCAGGCTGCCTGAGCACCAGCAGGGCTCTGAGGATTTGGGCAGCACAAAATGTAGGCAGGATGCTCCCAGTGTGGCTGTTTCTCAAAGTTTCTGTCTTGTCCCTCATTGTCCATCTGGCATCTGCCAGAGGGGGTTAAATGCAGTGACCAGCACCTGTCATGTCCAGCCTTTCTGCTGTACCTTCACTCCTTGCCATGCTGTGGTTTTTGCACCAAACCCAAGAGAACTCGGTCCCCTGATGGGGGGGGAACAGTGATACAGGACTTAGGCCTTTTTTTTTTCCAATCCTCAGCTTCTGGTTTAAGCAGTTCTGGAAAGCTGTTGGGTAAGTACCATGATGTACCAAGTAACAAAAAGCCAATCTTGACTGTTTTATGTATTTTTTAACAAATTTCCTGCAGTGGCATCTGCTGGCAAGGTTAACAACTGCAGCATTTGCAGTGATGTGATGCAGGGTGGGACTGCTGGGTGTTAGTACAGGCGCTAAGGAATGTTCTGCTGACCCATTTAAAATGCCATATCAAGGACATTTAAAGCTCTGACTGAGCAGTCCTGACCTTACAGCTGACCTTGTTTTGAGATGAAGGTTAGATGAGGCGTGGGTTTGTTCCAGCTGGAATTTCCCAGCAATCCACTTTACAAGTTCAAGTTAAATCATATTCTTTGATTTAAATATCATGGACTAAACCCATTGATTCTTATTTACTTTAAGGATTTGCTTTCCTTGAATCAGTGTCAGTCCTAGAACATCCCAGCCCAGATGAAGTCACTTTTCTTTGATGTCAGTCACAAATGAAAAATAGCAGATGTGTTTCCCTAGTCAGGCTGGTTAATTTCAAATTCTTCACTGGGATACTGTCCAAGGAAGGAACAGATCCCAGGACAGGAGCAATGCAAGCAAGAGGCGGGACTGAAGGGTCCTGAGCATATCTCCAGCTGTAGAAGCATTTCCCTGGCGCTCATCCAGATGTGTGCAGCCCCTGTGAGGTCACCTTAAGTCGCTGACGCGGATGTGTGGAAGAGAGAACGGATGTCACGCAAATCACACTCACAATTAGGATTGCTGTGAAAACCCAGCAAACACCGTGCAAGCTCGGGGCATTGTCCTTCACCACTCGGGACAGACCTTGTTTAAACGCTGAAAGAAGTCACTTTGGAGACAAATATTCAGTGATTTGTACTAAACAAGAAAAACTCTGCTTTATTCACCTCCAAGGCTCCCCACCAGGAAAGATACGGAGTCATCTGAATCTCACAGATGCTGTGAAAAAACACAGCACCTGCTTTTAAAGCAGAAGGAACTCACTGTTCTCCAGGTGATGTAAAAAGATGCATTTGATGCATTCAACACACCTCTTTACATGCAAAATCACCGGTAAATGAGAAACAATTGTAACAGCAGCTTAAAAATCCTTGTAGCTCATTTTATTGTATAATTCAAAGCAGCAGTCTGGTACTGCTGTCTTTGAAGAACCAAATTATATGTTTGGTTTCAAGCTGCATATTTCATCTAAAATGGCATTAAATGTATTTAAAATAACAAGTAATTACAAAAAAAAAAAAAAAGGGGGGGGGGGATAGCAATTATCTGAAATACATGTTTTTCCCCTGGGAAAATTGTAATTTGGCACAGTAGACCTGCATAGATGCTTTTTGGGTTCAGTGTTTCAGATATCTATAGAAGATATCTACCTATGTTTTATAATTATATAATGAAACTCTATATTAACTAGATGGGCCTACTGCTGGAGTGCATAAGAATACAGTCTACTTTTTTTTTCTGCAGAGTTTCCATTTGTACATGTAACTTACCCTCTAGAGCAGGAAACGAAAAAAAAGACACGGCAAAGCACTGCAGGGCCTTTATGAAGCCCAGAGTGCGCTGCAAACCAAATTGGTTTCGGTGCTGTGTTTCAGAGCAGCGGCAGCATAAACCCAGCACCAACTCAGGCCATTTTAAATAGAGAGCAATTTTTGTCCGAGGTTTTCATTAAGGCAACTCAACAGGACCGATGCTCTCATACAGTGTATTACACTTTGGGAATACTACAACAGGATCTGTTCGGAAACAGAAGAACAAAAGGCATTAAAGCAGCTTAACGCTGACCTAAATAATCCAATATATTCCTCTTTAAAAACTCCTGCCGTGCCGTCTGGGGGGTTGATTCCCGACAGATTACTGAAACTTCCTTTTGTTTGGGAAGTCCCTCGCTGCAGGGCTAGCACGACCAGAGCGAAAGCAGCGGGGCCGCGGCAGCGCGCAGGAAACCACGGGAGACGCACGGACGGCCAGCGCTGTCATCGGCCACAGCGCCAAAAAAATCCAATCAAACCCCGAGCAAAACCCCTCTCCCCACGCCTCTCAGGTGCCACCAGCTTGTCCCGGGGGCCAGCAAGGGGCGAATGAAGTTGGAAGGGCCGGATGAAGTTGGAAGAGCCGCCGCAGAGCCTCGCCGCAGGTGCGGGGCGTGGGCGGGAGCTCGGCAGAGCAGCCCCGGAGAATTCATTTCCTGAGCCGCGCTCCGAGCCTGCAAACTTCAGCCGTGAACTCTCTCTGAACCTCAGTCGCACTCTCATATTCACCGTCTCTTTGGCTTTCCAGTCGGAAAGCCCTCCTTGCTAGTCCGAGTGCTGGGGAAGAGGCTCTGAATTCCCGCAGCCCGGCAGCCCCTGGGGAGACGCGGATGGGGAGCCCTGGAGGTACAGCTGGTGCCAGTACCTCAGGTTAGCTGTGCTTTGGGTCCTCTTCCTGGGAAGATCCTGCCCTGGTTATTGGAATTATAGGAGTTTAAATACGTGACATTGAAGGGCGTGCTGTTTATTTTGGGGAAGTGGAGGAAAGCCACCGGTAAATGACGGTACTTTAGGTGTACCTGCACCCAGAAAATCACGGGAACTAGCCTCCGTTCCTTTTCTCTAAGGCAGTTTCTTCTAGAACTGATGCTGCTCTGCTGCATGTTTGTCTAGAAGTATCCCACTGTAAACGTGAGATAATAAAGCCTGGCAGGTTTTGGGGCTTTACATAAAATGCTGTATCTCACCTCAAAATGGAAATATGCCGAAGTTGCTACCAAGTGCAGCTGATGAGGGCACGGATGTAATGTTAAAGGGATGTTACTGTTTTTTCATGTGTAGCTTCTAGGATGTTAAAAATTTTAATTTTCTGGACGCTGTCAATGCTTTTAAAATCTCTTATAAAATATGTATTTCAATAATCAAAATTTAAATTATCATTAAGTCCCCTGAGTCTAAGGTTTAATTACAATGATTCCTGCATTTTTGCCTAGCAACATAAAAACCTTCTAGAGAAAAATTAACTCCTGAATATATTCAGAAGTTTATATAAATCCATGTTTTAAAATATTTCTGGTGCAGTTGAGGTCTGAAGCGATCTAGCTCAATCCCATACGTGGAGCGGTGGGGGTGTGTACATGTCTGTTGGTAGTCCGAATTTGATCTAGCCCTGAATATATAGATTATAGGTGAGATTGAACTTGAATCAAAAGAAATGCCACTTTAATTCCCTCCTAGCTGAGTTGATCTTCCTACTCCTCCAAGCACATTTCAATAACCCTCTTGTTATCTTCCCCTGAATTCTCGTATGCTATTGTTCTTATCTATACATTCCCTTGATTATGGCACTGTCCTCTGAGCCTGTTATCGCCGTGGCTGCTTCATAATGCCTACAATTACTGCTCCGTGGGCTGCCAGAGCCTCTAATGATGCTGCGAGAGGCGAGGGCTGCGTGCTCACCCCGCAGAACGCGTCGGGAGCCGGAGCGCGGCTGGCAGGAGCAATGTAGGTCACGGCAGTGTCGCCATCGCCTCGTGGGGACAGCCATGGGGCCGGGGGGGGTTTGCATCGGATTCACAAATTATTCCCTTGGAGCGTCCCGGGCTCTCAAAGGGAGCAGATTCTTGTGTGTTTATGCTGTACCTTTTGATTTGTGCGGCACCCGCAGCTTCTGCTGAGATCTGCTCCCCCGGGGTCCTAACGCTGGTGTTTCCATGGACTCGCTCCAGATAAAAATTCACCTCCTTGTTCAAAGCATGCCGTTCTGAGCTGGATGCTGTTTCCTGGTGAAAGAGTGTGCCCAATTAGTTCCTCCAATTTGCCAGCCAAAGCAGCCTTCCCTGCTTTCGGCACTATGTGGAAGCTGAGGGTGGACCCAGTAAGCACAGGACCAATCCTTTCTGCACTGCTCATCAGCATCTTTAGCCTATGTGCAAACAGTGAACCTCACAGCGCTGAAATCACAGATAAAAACCGGTACCTTTCATCGCCACAGACTGAAATTACTCTTGGAAAGTGGTAGAGAAATGTTTCTGCGTTTCAGGTCATTAAAACGGCGCTGTAGAAGTACCAATATAGTAAATAACACACCAGTGTGGTGGCACAGCAAATGCAGGCTTTGCTCTTGGAGGCCTCTGAGCAGCATCAAGTGCAGGAGGGGGAAGGAACAGACCACAGAAGAAGCATTAGGGCAAGATTTTATTCTAGAAATTATTTTCCACAAACAAGGGTGGGAAGGGAGAAAGAACAGGGATGAGAAGTGCCTCAGCCCTGTGGGGTTTGGTGTTTTGTTTCTTTTGGGGTTTTTTTTCGGGGTTTTTTTTCGGGTTTTTTGTTTGGTTGGTTGGTTTGGGGGGTTGTTGTTTTGGTTTTTGTTTTGTTTTGTTTTGTTTTGTTTTTCACAGCCTGTTAAAGACCAACACCTCATAAATCAGACTTGGTTTTACTTGGCTAAGAGGGGCATAAGCCCAAGAACAACATCTAAAGTAGGCCAGGACAAGGTCACAGCTGTGTGCTGGGAAAGACAGCACAGGCCCTGGCTCCCAAACACACACACACCCACCCACACACACACACACACACACACACACACACACACATTCTCTCACAGCCTCCTGGCTTTGGAATCGAGCCCAGGGGTGCATCGGGACACCACTGTAGGGTGTGTGTACCCCGGGCCATGCCTTGGTGGCAGCCAGGTCAAACTGCTTTGCAAGGAAATGCTGCCATTCTCAGCTGCTGAGCCCCCTGTAATCTGCCCTTGACTGAGGAAAACATACAGGAAAATGAAGAAACTCAAGCCTTTTGTTCAGTCCTACCACTATGAAGCAGTGGGTTCCACTTCCACTGAAAATAGGAAAAATGTTGAATACTGTGAGATACCTGGTGTCTAACAAGTACTTTCTCCCCTTCCCTGGAGAAGGCAGGGCTGGACACCTTACAGCAGTTTTCCTCACAGATAATTAGCACGATAATTGCGATGTGTTTAACACACACCTAGTGTGAGAGGTCACAGTCTGCACTGATTGCTTGGCTTTCCCCTGGTCTAATTGCAGAAGCCACGTGTTCATGGTTCGTGCTCCAACGTGCAAGGCAGTGTCTGGTAAATAGTCTCTCGTGCTCTGAGAATCCCATCCTCTCTGGTTTCGTACGTGAGGTTGCTGTGGACGTGAGCTTTGCTGAGAAAAATGTAATTTACCTTGAGCTGTATCAGTACTGTGTGGTCCTCCATCAGAGAGGGCTGCTTATGATGCAAACCCTGCCCACAGCCCTGATTTTTATAGACTGGCTTCGTGCACAGTCATGAACTGCTGATTCAGATGGATTTTTAATGATGGGAGTGAATCCAAGAATGAAGGGAACTCACTTTCACAGCCTTGGCCAACTTGCTGCTTTCTGAGACCTGGGAACTATTGCAGAGTGTTGCTGTTGGACACAAAAGCACTTGGAGAACGTCTCTGATCCCCAGGTGGGCATCTGAAAAAAACCAAACTGTGTAGCCAGTTTATTACTGAAAGGTATCCTTCTGTTAATAACATATTAATAGCACCAGCACAGGGCAATATTTCCCAATTCCTACCACTGCTGTATCATCAGCTTGTTGGATGTACACAGCAAATAAATCCTATTTTTCAGGTAGAATATGGAACAGATTTACCTCTATGTCTGAAATCATGTCATGAAGTTGCCCAATTCTGGTTCTGCAGTCACCAAATTGTATGGTTTTATCCAATGATAAATATCCCCTGCAAGCTTTAGTAATGAAAGCTCTTTGAAGGGGGAGTTGCAACAGCCACCAAAGGTGTTACAGACTGAATTTGCTGCCACAATTTCAATAGATAAAATGTAGAGGAAACTTTGTTTCCTGGGGAAAAAAAAAAAATCAAGATACTGAAACAAAGACTTTTTTTTTTTTTTTTTTAAAGTCCAAACAATTCCTGGGATTGTCCAGATATCAGGACAAGTAAACTGTGGTGTAAGAGTTGCTCTTCTTTCTTCTGTTTCCGTGAAAGCTTTTCCAAGGGGCCACAAAGCACAGGAGAGGAAGAGCTTCCTGGAAGCAGGAAGATGGATCCTCCCCTAAACCCAGTGAGTGCCAGTTCAGAGCCAAAAACCCTGTAACAACCTGGTCTTGCAGGGGACAGCTGGCTGCAACTTGGAAAAGAGAGGGGAGCAGCCAGGATAACCTGTGTGTGCCTTTTCCTCCCACTCTGTGAACACTGTGTGGGTTGTTTGTCCCAAAAACGAGCTGCCAGCCTGCAGCAGCCAATGTCACTAAGTCACCAAGGCAGGCCCTCAATGCAGGCACATAAAGTAGACAGGTGAGGGGGCTGTTGGGATCTGCTCATGGCAATCACACACAAACTACATGAACATGGAGTTACAGTAATACCAGTGAGCCATGGGATAGCCCACAGCTTCAGTGTCCTGGTGGATATGGATAATGCTCCCATGTTTCTTACCAGCATAGTACTCCAGCTTCCACCAGTTTAGGTGGAGGTCTTATTCTTGTTACCAAAATCAGATTCTTCCTAATTGATCTGTGTATTTGCTAAATTTACCCTTGCTATTTTAAAATTATTTTGTTCTGTATCCTGTATACCAGAGAGCAAACACAGCCTAGATTAGACTGCACAGACTACACTGCAAGGATACCACAGCTGTGAATAAAGTAGCTGTGTTTTGTGGAAAAAATGTCTAGTTCATTACAGAGTTTCTCCTCTCTGCCTTGTCCAATTTTCCCCACATCTCTGTGGCCCTGCAGGAAACCACCCCTGAGACTACAAGATGAAGCCCAGAGGCAGCTTACCATGATCTTGGTGTCTGTGGTTTCTTTGAGAACATCTCTAAAAGCTGTTTTTCTGAGAGGTAACAGCTTGCATTAAAAACAAAACAAACCAAACAAACAAACAAACAAAAAACCCAAAAAAAACCAAACAAAAACAAAACCGAAAACAAAGCAACAAACAAACCCCAAAACTCTTACTTGTGGGGATAGTCCCAAATCCAAACCCCTCAACACTTCAGGCTGGAAACTGGTCTGTAAGCTCATGGTGTCACTGCAGTAATGCTGCTCTGGGAAGAGCACAGTGCTGCTTCTTCCCTTCCCTGTGCCCCTGCTGTGCTGTGCAGCCCAGCACTCACACCCTGAGCGTGAAATTTCGGGAGCAGAAATGACTGAGGGTTTTTTTTGCTCCTCACTTCAAGCTACACATATCCAGAGCACAACATCAAAGATCAGCTCTCCTCCCGTGCCGCCAGCATAGATGTTCGGCAAGTTTGGCTGCTTTGTAATGGGATAATGAGAGGTGGGAATAAATACACAAACAAATAATGAAAGAAACCAAATAGATTAAAAATCAGAAGCTTGAAGTACATTTTTTCTTTCTTTCTCTTTTCTTACTTTTTACTTTCTTTTTTCCTTTCTCACTCTTTCCTTTCTTTTTTTTACCCCCATTCCTTTTGTGTTTTGTTTCACGTTTGCACTGTGCCATGTTCTCAAACGGGGTCATTTGCAGGAGCTTTGGAGAAATTGCTGTGACAGGCAGCATGTTTGAAGACTGTATCTCAGAACTGCCCTCCCTGAAGCAGCTGCTCAGGATGCCAGGGATACAATACTTTTCCTGTCTGAGAAATAAAACAATGAGTCTCAAACACATGGCTTCTGGAAACACAGGCAAACTTTTTACACATTGAATGTGCTGAAACTATAAACTAGATTTTAAGAGAATTGAGCAGATTTCCAGTAAAAAGTACTTTCAGGAACTTCAGAGAAGGCTCATAGCTGTCCTTAGCATATAAATTTTGTATTATAAAATTTTAAAAGTTTTTATGTTGCACACATACCTATATATATATATAAACATGGGGGCTTTATATTATGAATAATATCATTCTGCATAACTGTAGAGTTATAAATTCTATAGCAGTAATACATTGTGGGTTATCTGCAATATATAGCCTATATAATGAGATAAATTTGCAGTTACAGATGTCTTACATATTTATAAACAGTTTCTTGCATGTTTATAAGCCTGTAAGATCTGATTTGTTTTAACTATTGAGTTACAGAAAAATTCTCTCCAGTGTGTATTTCATGAAGTACAGTGTACTTCATTCTTCCCAGGCCCCTTGAGAGCTGGGACACTTTGTGTTTACCTGCACGTGAAAAGCTATGGCAAAACCAAAACAGCTCTAACATCCTAATAAAAATAAGACAGAATAAAGAGGAGCCGTAAGTCACTAAAGACTAGTAGGGCTCTCATTTTGCAAAGGGAGGTCGGTGGAAATCTTTGGTGCTGACTTACCGACACCTGGGAGCGTGGAGGGAAGCAAAGCTTCAGAAACTGGGGCTTCCTTTGGTGGTAAAAATTATGATTTTATCTATGATTTTAACTCATCCACGCCCCTGCAAAGAAAGGAAAGTTTAGACAAGTACAACTAATGAGCAAAGAAACGGAATAAATACAAAGTGGTCAAACAAGTAGCATTTAATTTTTTTCCAGTTTTCTGAGAGGCTGTATACAGTAACCAGGGATAGACTGCAGTGTGGAGTGGGATTTGATGCTTTGAAAAGAGGAAATGCCCTTCTCCCAGCGAAGGAAACATGCTGCACCTCAGAAGGCTCAAGGAGTGTTTGGCTGCTGTGTGCAGGAAGAGAAAAGCATTTCATTTTGAACTTGAAAGCAAAACTGGGTTTCAAGTGAAAAGCAGAGGAGCAGCGTCACTGACAAAGTTTGAAGTTTGGGCAACCTTCACTGAAATGTAAATATGTAGGCAAGAAAGGATATACAGAATGGCCTTTCCCTGAGGTTTTCCACTGAAGGAATGGGAGAAGCCTCCCCAGATTTTGTGCATTTACGAAATAGACCTTTTTGAAGTGAGGGCTGCAGGGGGAAGGCGGAACTGTGAGAGATGCTGGATCAATAGCTGTCTACAAACTGGCTTTAGTGGTCAGAATATTATCAAGTTTCTGAAAAACATATTTTCAAGCCAAGTGATGGGGATTTATGCACAGAAAAAACCCCCTGAACAATTCTCCTTCAAACTTGAAAAATGCTGTGAAACCCCAGCTTTGAAACAATGCAGTGATGATCTCCCGATTTCTGTTTAGCCTTGCCTGCTGCAGCCTGCAAAAGCAGCCCTGGCTTTTTTGGCCATCAGGAGCTGCTCCGCAATTCCACCTGGATTTTATCTTTTTCTCCCTCCTTCAGGTGAAAGCTTACACGGTGTCTCTGTGCTGAAGTGGCACGTAAAGATGGGGTGGCTGCTGCGCCTCCACAGAGCCTGAACTCGGCCAGTCCAGGAAACGGCTTTGTAGCCACCACAGCTTCACTGAAGGCTGGTGCAATGCCGGCAGAGGTTGTAAGTGGGGGAAATGTGCTCTGAGAAATGTCATTATATATAGTAGAGAGGAAGGGAACAGAGAAGTAACCCAGTAAGCTGGGTATCTTCTCGATTGCAGTGTGGTTTTCAGCCCTGCTTGCCCAATCGCCTTTGCACCACGAGGCCCTCCTGCCATGTGCCTTCACCAGGGCTGTGTAAGACAAGCAACACCAGTGCTTCACAGGAATAACCTCTGAGCCACACAACAGTGGATTTTTCTTCATGAACAAGTGAGAAAAAGGGTAAAAGATGCCAGTGCAGCACAATGTTATGCACACTTAAGATCCGTGGGTGTTCCAGTAGGTGGACTTCAGCACCACCACGGGCCTAGCTGTCGTAGCAGGAAGGTTCCATCCAATCCAGGTCAGCCAGAGCCCTTTTGAAGCGAAAGCACAATTTAAAAGTAAAGGGAGTGAGTCATGTTGCCTGTTGGCAAAAATGCAAAGTACTTAGGAGCAGGAAGTGTCTTTGTTTTTGTACAGGGGAGTGTGCTCAGGTCAGGTTATCGCTGAGGTACATTTCCAGCTAGCAAAATAAGGGCTTGCTCCTTAATAAAGGAGCAGTTTAATAAAATAAGCAGCTTGACCAGCCACCCTGGTAGGGGGAAACAATTTCATGCAGTTCAGTATCAGGTACCCAAGATTTTGCTTTTTGTATGTAACAACACTGAATCTTAAACCAGCATCCTGCCACCTACTGCTCGTGAAAATGCCAGATGCGGTGTGTGCATAGCGGTCTCATTTTGGCCTCAAGAACCTCATCAAAGCTCTCTGGGACCGGTGAACTGGTCAGCTCTGCACAGGCTGGGAAAAATATCCTGTGAGCCATCTGAATTGCCCTACTGGGACACTCAGTAAGCGTAACGATGTCTGCAGCACTACCAGCTTTCTTAGAGAACAAAGTGCAGTTTCCTTTTGTGTGCTGAAAAAACAAACATCGTGTGGGAATAGGTCCTAACAGAAATCCTTTCTAAAAATTTTATTTATATATATTCAAGTCACTTAAACCTTTCTTTTTTTTTTCTTTTTTTCTTTTTTTTTTTCCAGAACAGTGACCCTTGGGAATGCCTGTGACTGCTTTGTGAAACTCAAAAACTACAGAGATATCCATGTGGGAACAGACAACTACTGCAATAACATAATAACATGAGGGATGGTTCTGCAGTTAAAATTAAGCATTAAAGTGTCTGAAAATTGGCATTCTGCCCAGTGGCAGAATTCATTATGAATCTGGTGTTTAGTATAGTTGAGGTTAGGAATCATCTTAACTCTCCTTTCTCCTTTAATTTAATGAGAAGTCTGCCATTAGGCTCTGCTTGCCATAACTCATCTTTTGGGCTGAGCTTCTTCTGCCTTCTAAATGGGAACACTGGAGAGAAACAGGAGAGAGAGACAAAGAGAAGACTCTGAATGATCTATCTTTGCTGCTTGTCTCTCTCCAGGTACTGACCCACTGAAAGTTTTTACACTGACAGTGTCTTTCAGCAATTCTGTTCCAGCTGTTGGATGCTCAGTGCTTAACCAAGAATCTGGACACAAATTTGTTGTTGTGCTATAAAGAGTCCATGTATAAAGGCCATAGCCAGAATTCACATAGGTAGACTGTAAAATGTGGGGAAGGAAGGTAAGAGAGATTCGTGGAGATGTGGGAGTGTAAGCTTGTCCATGCAAATTCTGCCCTGAAGCACTTGGATTCATTTACTGAAATTGCTTCTAACAAAACAAAATCTATGTGGATGTTTTTGGAACAAGGATTTTAAATGTTCAGCAATGAGCAAGGCCTAGGATCACACATATATTGAAGCCCTGTTCTAATACTTACTACTAATACTTCTGGAAATGCTGAACTTGATACACGTGTGCTAGTTTGGTTTTTAGAAATCTCTTCAAAAAGTAAACACCACATCTTGGATCAGTTCAAACCCTCCATCTTCATAAACCACAATGGATACATTAAGTACATGAATATATATCATAACATGTTATTAGAAATATAGATGTTTAAGTTCAAAGAGTTAATTAATATTTAAATTACTGCATTTTAAAAAATTATAAACAGGACTAGTTGAGCAGGTTTAATTAGAGAAGAAGTCAGTTTTATTGAGAGTAGATATCCAGTGATACCAGTTCCTAAAGCCAAAATATGTGAGCTCATCGTTTGCTAGATGCACCAAGCTGATTACTTTATTTATCACCTCTGATTTAGGCCTGCATGTTAGGAGCAATTAGATTGATTTTTTTTTTCTAGAATAAGATGAGAGGTGGGGCAATAGCAGTAGCACCAAGTACAAGGGACAGGATATGAATGCCATGTTAAATAAAATCATATCTTTGGTGTCTGTACCCTGGTAAGAATTATCCATTCAACATATCCCAGTGTTATAAATATTTGTTAAAAATATGTGTCCAGAATTACCCTAGCTATTATCCTTAAATATTCCCCCATACTACAGTGAATTTTTACCACAATTTAGAAAACTAGAGATGGGTGCAATATTGTGCCTTGATGCAGGGCCTCGTTTGCCACTGGTGCAGTCAGCAGCCTCACTGCTGATGCCTGCCTGGCTGTGTCCTACGGCCTGTTCACTCCGGACCAGCAGCCTCTTCAGCCTGTTTTACAAATAAATAAATACATTTGAAATGTTAGTTTTATCATACTGCAGGGACTTGTGCACAGTGCCAGCCATGGGCATAAAAATCATGCATTGGTTACAAAAATACGTCTGGAAAGTTAATGGTTTTTCCATTCTTTATCTACATACTTATATATTTATGTGTATTATATACCCATACACATGCACATAGATACATGTATACTTGTTTGTGCTGACACTTCAAAGCCTTTGGGCTCTGTCTGTTTTGCATTGCCATGTGTTTCATTTGTTTCTTCTTCCTCAGGTATCAGAGTGCCTTCATGTTTAGGGATGTAACATTGTTCATGTGCCAGAAGTGGGGATTGAGGCCAAGCTTCTCCCCTCATGCAGGGCAGGTTGTCACACAGGAACCAGGAAAAGGTAGGTTCTGTCCCTCCCATCCTGTGGAGATCCCTGCAGAAGTCACTCTGCTCCGTAACCTCTTTCTGGAGACCAAGAATACAGGTTTAAAACCAGAAGACTTCTGGGAAACTGCTTGTGAATCAGTGAGTACCCAGGGGATGAACGTGGCTTTCCTTCATATTCAGAATAAGCCATTTAGAATTTGAAGTTTTCTATCTTTCTCTAGAATGAAAGCCACTCTCTGTTTAGACATTTACAACTCTTTCAAGCACATAACTTTACCACATAGAAATGGGTTTGCTTTACCAATACTTGAATATCCTGTAGTCTGTGCTTTCCATAAACCTTCAGAAACTTGACTGTCCCGAGGGCTTTCTGCTGGAGTAATTAAACAGCCCTGCTGCAAAAATGGCAAGGTAAGCAGCCCAGCAGAAGATACAGTACCAAACCTCTTATCTCAAGAACCATTTCTTGGAGAATTGCATCAACTTCCCTCAGTCAATAACGAGTCTTATTTATAAATTCATGTACAATACAGAAAGGAAACTTGTTGCACTGTTGTGGAGATCAAAGTTTCAATGTGCTTTTTTTCTCCTTGGCCTGTTTAGAGAACTGAAGTCAGTTTGCATGTATCTGTGTCCCTCTTCTTATTGCTGAGCCCAGCGTGGTTGATAGCCTTGAGTATTTTTTAAAAGCTGTTTCTAAAGATAAACATTTTGCAAAAAGTCCCAGAATGCAAGCGTTCAACTTAATTTGCCCAGAGCAGCACTGTTTGTTAGCAGGCTGCTCCTTTATAGGAGGGCTGAAGTTCCAATTCGCTACATCATAAATTAATATATAATGAGAAATTTTTTCCATGGTCAAAGGTGGAATCCCTGCTTTATTGGGGTCTGTGAAAAACCAAACCAAACCAAACCAAACCAAACCAAACAAAGCAAAACAAAAAGCAACCAACAACCAAAAAAAGAAAACCCCAAAAACCTACAAACAAAAAAAACCCTTTATTGATTTGGTTAGGTAACATTCAGAGGCTAATCCCAAATCTCCTGCTTCTTTAATAAGAAGCATTTGACCACTGAAAAAATATGAAGGAAATTACATATACTAATGGAACCATCCCCAAAATCCCTTGAGCACACTCACAACACCTTTAAGAAGTGGATCATCATCTTTCCAACATTTGAGAAGCAGAGAACAGATGGGCTTTGTCCACATGCAAGAATTCAGCCTGCCTTCCCTTCCAGTTATGTCCCGTGATGTGACACAGTGCATGTGTTCTTCATCACCAGCTCGGCTGCAGCAGGTGAGTGCTTGGCTTCATGTCAGGAACACAGCTACCAGCCAGGAATTCTCCTCCACTCTTGCAAAAAAGTAAATATATTTTCACTGGACAGGCTGGGATGCTTTGATCAAATACAATGCTAGAGAAAAGGAAAAAGAGAAACATATATATATAAATACAAATATACAAATTCGTATATATGGCATATGCACATAGAACATACACACACACACACACATAGATGAATACATGGATTGTTTAAGACACTATAAACCCCACCACATTACTATGAGTCTTATGGGTGTTTTCTTCCACTGAAGCAAAGGCCTAATCAGGAGAGGAAACAGAAGCTTATTACCCCACCCAGCCCCACAGCCTCTGCTAAAGCCATTTATCAGAATGTTTCTCAACTTTCCTCTGTTGGCAGCTTTAGGTTTCTGCCACTTTTATTTTATTAAAGATCTCTTCCAACCTTGATAATTCTGGGATTTTCATTAAAATGAAAGCCTAGAGAATTATTTTCTTAGTTTTACATTGTGGAATTGAGATACTTTATTAGATCTTGGCAAATTTCAGACCTAACTTGCAGCAGATCATTTTGGTGGTGGTGATGCTGACTGGATTTGTCCTGTTTTATAGTTGTCCTGTGATGGTCCCATTAATATTTCTGAAATAATCTCTCAAATGTATACCAATTATCAGTGGCAGAATTGCAATAAACAGTTCTTAGTGGCCCAAGAGGTTTCTAATCCCTGTTGAGTAAACACTCCCAAACCCAAACCATTTCTCTGAAGGCAAGTTGATTCTCTAAATGAGACTTCAACTGAAACTCTTCATATTTAAACACATTAATTGTAGGCTTCTGCTGCCAACAAAAGGAAGCAGGCTTATTCCAAGCAATACCTGCTGTCATTTAGACTCAACTGCTGAAAACAATTCTTAACATTATAGTTGTAAACTTTGCAATAGTAAACAAAGCAGAAATCTTAGCTGGAACCAAAATATTCATTATCTGAAGCCAGAAACCAAGCTTCACTTGCACTCTTTAGAGTAGTAAATTATCAAACTATCTCTCAGATAAAGCTGATTGCCTTAACACAACTAAAATCCAAATTTATTCTGACTGCATTTGTTAAAATCTATGCTTACATGTGGCTCTGGTTTGGCTGAGTAACTTTTAACATCCTTCAGACATCTTTTACTGCATCATGTAGTGAAAAATGCAATGAATGCTTGACAAACTAAACTGGACCTCTGTGGTAGAAAAATAGGGGGGATACAAAATGCAATTTAAAAAGAATTGCTTGCAAAAATTTTAAAAATCAAGGATAAGCAGAGAGAAATAGTTATATATATATATTTCACCCAGGAAGCTCCATTTTGTGCAATCACTTGTAGAAAAAAAACTTGCCATACTATTAATTCAAAAGTTCTACCTAGACACTTAAACCCCAATACAAACCAACCAACTAACCACAGGCAAACCAACCCTCCAAATGCAGCAATTACATCTCAGAAAAGTTAAGCTCATGACTACCATAGGGCCTGTTTGTGTCAGCTCATTTAGGTTGGTTGGTTTTTTGTTTGGTTGGTTTTGGTTTTTCATTTTTATGGCGATGTTGCTGTTGTTTCAGGGTTCTTTTTTATCTGAGACTTTTGCTGTGTCTGCATGGCACTGGCAATTTTTTTTTAATTTTTTTTTTTTTTAAATGGGACAAAGAGGTCTTTTCTTTAGGGAATTTCCCTTCATTTAGAAAGCTTTATTAGGACAGAGCATCGCTTGTTACCCAAATTTAGAAAATTTGGGAGGTCCATAAAGATTGTGCAGACACAAGCACGCACATCTGTATTTCACTCTTAAAGCACTTCACCATTTTTAAGATCCCAACACCGGGAATAACTCATTAGAACACTAAACCTCAATGTAAATTACTATTTGTTAACTTTTGCTCAACACGTTTTGGTTTTGCCTGCTCAAGTATTGCTTAGACTTCCTGATTTCAAAATCTGGCCAGGAACTCAAATGTCCTTTCTGGAAAAGTTGTCACAAAAGCACAGGGGCAACAACACCACACACTGTTGGTTTTAGCCCCGTTTTTATTTTCCTTTTGGAAAAAGTGGGTGTGCTTTTACTGCACTTTTATTAGAGCATTTTTAACAGATTTTGCTTCGTCTAGCGCTTGAAGTGCAGGGCTGGAGGTAGAGCAGGCTGTTGTTCTGTCAGTGTAAGATCACTTGTCTCACCGCTTCAAAAGCCTCCTCTGCTTTTTCGCCCGTTTTTATTTTTCTTTTGGAAAGAATCGGGTGTTTTCAGAGCGTTTTCGCCGCATTTTAAAGACATTTTGGCTTTGTTTAGTGCTGGAGGGAGCACAGCTCGGTGAGTGCAGGAGCAGTCGCCGCCTCGCCACCTCCGCTGTTTCGCCCTTTTAAATTTTTCTTTTTTTAAGCCAGAAGGGACGTTGTTTTCTGCATTTTTACCACATTTTGTCATTGTTGAGCGCGGGAGGTGCAGGGCTAGAAGGAACACAGGTTGTTGTTCGGACAGCGTAGGAGTACCCGCGGTCTCGCCGCCCCGCGGCGCCTCGAGTGCTCCGTAAACAAAAAAAACCCTCGGTTTTGTTTACAGGGGCGGCGGGGCCTCGGTGGCGCGGGCGCTCTGAGCCTGCCCCCGTCACCACGACAGCGCCCTTTCCGCCCCGCTCTTCCTCCTCTCCCCTCCCCTGCCGCC
>VWZN01011821.1:260255-358826 GCA_013396955.1 Regulus satrapa | reverse complement strand
GAGGGGCCGGGCCTGGGCCGGCACGTGGGGCCCTTCCTGTCAACACCGCCCCGCCGCGCTCGGGGCCTGCCCGGCACTTGGGGGTCCCGCTCGCGGGGCTTCCCCTGGAAAGGCTCTTTGCCCCTCGATTCTCAGCCCCAGTATTGATGGGTCGTTGTGTTTGTCGGGGCTTATTTGTGGTTGTTTTCACTTGGCTTGGGCAGGGATAGGTGCCTCCACCGTTGTGAAGAGGTAGAAATGCGGAGAGGGTAATGGTGCTGCTGAAAAGGTCCTGCACAGCTCTCTTCGGTACATTCAGTACTAACTTTCCGTGTATTGTTAGCCTTGAGTGTGGTAGTTTAATTTACTTTCCCGCGTTTCTTGCATTCAACCGGCTCCTTCCTCTGGAGTGCGGAACCTTTTCTAACAGTGCTGACATGTCGGAATTAGTAAATGGAATCGCTGGGCGTTTGTAAGCTTCGCTCTTCCGAGAGGGAAAACTTGTTTAGTGTTTAATTATTCTTAAAACCGTGTGCCCGACCTCTCCTGGCGGAGTGTGGGATCTCCCTGTGGTAAAAAGTCATCGCTTTCTCCTCGCCCAAATGTGCTATCGACTAATTATCTTCCCACATATCTGTTGAGAGAGTCATTAAGAAGCCCAGAAATGCATGCACGGGGGCTCTGTGTTTCTCAGCCAAGTTTCTTTTTAATAATTTCATTCTTGTTTGAGTCAGCAGAAACTTCTATTCTTTACCAACTTTTAAGCTCCAGGGAGATTTGCATTAATTGGCTTGGCTTGGTATAGGATCCAAAGTCCTTTTGAACCTTTCTCTTAGAATCTAGATTCCGAAAGGGAGATAGTAATGGTTCGGAAAACACACATTTCATCTCCTGAACTTGCAGTCAGGCATCTGTACAGAGCAGGCTTCACCCTAGCAGGTAATTTTCTTTGGATTCACGTTTTGAAGCCCTGGGAATTCAAAAGCTTGTGCAGAACTAGTGGGAATATTCGTTCGATGCCAGCTGATACCATGAAAATTCTCAGGGTGTGAGGAGAGCTTGAAAGAGCAGTAAATTAAAAATGTAATCTTTAAAACCGAAATTTTTTTTATGAAAGACTTCCTGTCTTTTCTTTTCTCGATGCCGGTAATTGTGTTTGTTATCTGAACAGATGAAGGCTGCCTTTAAAAGGTGCGGCTTTTTGAAGTGGGATTTAAGGAATGAGGATTGCAGTCCTCCCTCACAGGAGGCACCGGGGCGCAGAACAAGGTGTTTCTTTTTTATAGGGTGGGAAGTTGCGTTAATTTCTTTTAATGTTTAACGTTTGAGCATATTATTAAGCTGTAGTATTTAAGGAAAAGCAATGAAAAATACACAAGTTTTCCCATTAATAAGATTGTCCATTACTTTTGAGTCAGAAGAGGTTTCCACTTGCTTATTTATGATTTTGGAATCTGATATTGGTGATATCTGCCTCAGGCTGGATTGCATAACGTTGATTTAGGTACAGATCTTTTCTCAAGTTTTAAAAACTGACTTGGGCTCCTCTTGAGAACAAGGTTGGAGGAAGGAAAGGTCTTTCTGTCTTTCACAAGAATTAAATCATCAAGTTACTTTTTCTTTGGGCTTTTTGTTTGCATACAGGGCTGTTAGCTTTTGAAATCTGACAGAGAACTGAGTTTTGTTATCCCTATGAAATTGTATCGAAATTCCGAAGCCGTTGCTGTGTTTGCGTCCTTAGTAACAACTTCACGAGAAAACGTCGCCCCTTTTTGGAAAGGATTTACTCTCCAAAGATTGCATTTTTTACAGAAACGGGATCTCTTTTGTCTGAGGGTCCGCGGGCTTTGTCCTGGCCAGGCTCCGTGCAGGTTTGCAGCCAATTCCTGGGGTGCAGGAGAAGGAGCAGTTGGCTGGGTGTGGGAAATGAAGGCACGGGCAGGGTGTGACATCTGGGGACAGCTCTGAGTGTGCTGGGGAGCTCCCGTTGCTTAAGGAAGAGCTGGAAGGAGCTGTGGCTGCAAGGGGCTGGCAAAGAGCAGTAGCAGGCATGGATCTGCTAAAAAAACTGCCTCTGCTAAAAAAAAACTGCCTCAGAAAAACTGGGCAAGGAGACAGAAATTGGGGATGGAGAGAAGGTTTAAGCAGGCAAAGAGAAACCAGAACTGGTTTGGTGAACAAGGGCAGAGAAACCACAGAGACAGGTAAGGAAAGAACGGAGAATTTGAAATAAATATACGGAAGCCTTAAACAGGGCTGTGAATTTGAAGGGGTTAAGCTGAGTGGGATAAAAGGAAGTCGGAGGAGTGGGGATTTAAAAATAAGAAGACACAAAGAAAGTGGGACAAGGAACACTAGTTAGAAGGCACAGGAGCTGGAATAGCACGTGCCTCACAAACACAGACTAGAACTCGTAGTTTTTCTGACTGGCAAGTGCCAGTGAAACCAAATCATAAAGCTTTTTTTTAAAATATTACACAGCAAAGGAGATGGCCAGATGTTTCTGTTCTGAAGCAGTTTGGAGTATTAGTAATAAAATCCATATGAGGGAATTCTGCTGAGGTTTTTTTTTTTTGGTTTTTTGACTTGGAGAGTTACACGGGTATAAAATTTAACAGCAGCAGCAGCTTCAGAAAATGCCAGAATCGATGTTGATTGTAAAACCTCACTGAGCCCCATGCCCCAGTGTGTGATTGAATATTAACAGTATTTCTTCTCCCCAAGAATCTGAGCTTTTCACTGCAGGTTAGTTAATATGTAATGATGATCTAGTTAAAGACTTGTATTTACCGTCGTTTGTGTGGCTTCACATCTCATTTATAAAGCAAACAAGTTCAAATGAAGCGCTTTGACACACCAACATTTTGTGGTTTGTGTCTTGTCCCCGTACAAATGTCAGTGTGTGTTTCACCTTAGACTTTTAAGGTAGTCTCACTTGATACATTGAGATTAAAAGTATATTCTGCTTGGGAGATCTCTTTTCAGAAGGCAGCGACATAACCCAAAGCACTTTAGAAACTTAAAATCAGCTTTCTCTAAGTTGTAGTTGTAGTTTTCCCCGGCACATGGTGGGGTGAACCAAGGGTAGTGGTCACTGACACCACATTTTGTTAATATCAAGTTAAAACCTGACGGTGCAGACAGGGGGATGGGATTTAGTTTTTCAGGTTGCTGTGTGATTGCTCTGATGTTGTGCTTGGTTTTCCCATGGAGCCCTGGAAAAGGCATTTGGAAAAACTCTTGTGCTAAAGAGGTGGAAAAGAAAAATCTTCAATCCAGACAAGAGCTTAAATTTATGAAGTTTCCCAACTTTTGAGTGTAAAAAGTGTGCAGTGTGGCTCTAAGTGTCAAAAAACTGTGATGTTTAATGTTTAGAAATCATCACTTCTGTAACTTCTTTAGAACCACAGGAAATGGAGGTTAGAGGACGCTTCAATACCATGTGATTTGCATTTCCCTCTAGATAAGATGAACTTGTGTGATTTTGGTCAAAGCTGTGCTTTGCCTGATGATGGTGTATCCCAGTTCAGTGCTAGTCTCATACATCTGAATGTTTTTCCAGAATACGCAGCTTGAACCTTCTCTCTATTTTAAGACTATTTCTTCTGCCTGCTGTTGATTTGGAAAGGAGGGTCAGTGCTCTTTCCTCACCACACGGCCTTTTCCCTGTTTAAAGCGGAGACTTGTAAGCGTTCCCCTTGTAAGCTCCAGAAAGGGAGTAGGGGAAAATGCCACCTCAAATGGAGTGCCTGATTTATTTCCTAGGGATTCTGTGTGGAAAATGCCCGGGCGGAAGTTTGCTGATGGCGAGGTGGTGATGGGCCGGTGGCCGGGAAGCGTCCTGTACTACGAAGTGCAAGTGACCAGTTACGATGATGTTGCTCATCTTTACACCGTCAAGTACAAAGATGGAACTGAGCTTGCACTGAAAGAAAGCGATATAAGGGTGAGTACACGTGTGCTTCCTTAGCAGTTCTTCAGCTTTTGACTGCGGGGTTACTTTGCAAGTTGAAGTTCACCGTGACTTCGAGGAATAGGTGATGCTAAGTAGTTTCTTCCTGTGTGACACTTCAAGTAGAAGTTCAGAATGATCCCATCTTCAGAGTATCATGGTTGCTTTAGTTATGTCAAAAAAAATGTAATATTTTTGAGGAAAACCAAGCCTGATCCTTCAGGAACTCTATAGCATGATTTTTCATGAGAAGTTGGTTTGGGTACCTTACCAAACCTCAGTGGGTTGATGTGAATTTGATCTTTTTCCATCTCTGAATAAGAACATTTGATTACAAATGGGAAGATGCAGTTAAATGTCATTGGAAATGTAAACAGCCCATGCCCTTGAAGCACATCCTTAAAACATCTGCAAATAGCTTTCACTGATTTAGGTCCTCAGAGGCTTCACGAGGCATTTTGCAATGTTTGTGACAATTTTGCAAACCCTTGAGAAAGGCTCAATAGAAGCACGTTCCTTCCTACTTACATATCTTCATTATTTCATTTTTTGTTACTAATAAAGGCCTTTAAAACTTCACGGAAGTTTCAGTTGAAGATGAATAATGCAGGCAGAAAAAACCCCGTATTTGAATGTTCACTGTAAATCATTTCTGTGGCCTGTTCTTTGAAACCTGCAGAGGTTCAAAGCCAGCTCGGTGTGTCTTTACCTGAACTGTATAATGTCACTTCTTGGTGGCAGTGTCCCTGCCCAGTTACTGACCTTCTCTTTTGGGACCAAAATGTTTCTGCCCTGAGGCAGGCAACTGTTTCAAGACATTCTGACTTGATACTCTGTTTGCAGGTTAGTAGACTCAAGCTGGGAAAATGCCTTTCTTTTTCATGAATCATGTATGCATTATGAAAGTTGCATTGTGGAAATGTTACCTGGGGAAATTAGCATTGTGGAATTCACAGAAAACTCAAATAGTGTTTTTTGAGTAAACTGTTTATTGAATTAGTTACCGTAGTTACCAGATATAATGAGATGATGAGGCTGACTGGAATTTTTTAGTGTTGATTTGCTCCGTGTTGCCTCACACAGATGCTGAACCTCGCTATGTCAGATGCATTAATAAAGCTAAATAGTGGAAGTGAGAGCAGGCTCTGAGGGCTGAAGGCAGCTCTCGATTCAGCCCCCTAAGCACAGGATTGAGAGGGTGGTATGCTGAACAGCTTGGGGCTCCCTCACATTCATAGCCTGGTTTCTCTAGCTTCAGCAGGAATTGCCAGCAGCAGTTGTGCTTGGAACAGGCTGGTTTGGGAATTGCCAGCAAAATGAGTATTCTGCAGTTGCTCTTTCCCAACGTTGCCTCAGCAGAGGAAATATGAAACAAATCTGTAGGACTGTATGCCAGAGTCCTCATCACAAAAACCCCTCCCATGTTTCTAAAGTTATTCTTTGGGACATAGATAAGATTTTGCTTTCTTTCCATCTTTGTTTCAGTCACAGTCAGCATTCAAGCACAGGAAGAGCCAGTCTTCTTCGAGCTCTCCCTCCAGAAGAAGCAGCAGCCGCTCTCGCTCTCGGTCTCCTGGTCGGACAGGAAGGGGCAGACGTCGTTCTGCTTCCCAAAGCAGGGAACACAAAGATGACAAAAAGAAAACCATTCAGGAGACCAGCTTAGCTCTACCGGTATTACTTTTGTTAGTTTGTTGGTTTGTGTGTGGGCTTGCTGGTTTTTTGTTTTTTTTTTTTAAGAAACTTTTGCTGTTTGTGAAAGGTTGGTTTATGCAGATTTGGTTTATCATTTTAAAAGCCAGCTGCATTCCATGTTCCCTGGGCAGCATAATTATCTGCAAAAGTATATCTCAGAACTGCCTTTTTTTTTCTTTAGAAATAGCGTTTCTAGCTTGCAAAGCTGGAGGAAATTCTTGAGAAGTAAACCAAGGCTATAAAGTTTAAGTTGGGCAATACTGTGAACTTCTCAGAATCCAAACAAACACACATTTTTTTATATTTGGTATTGAAGTCATTGCTAGCCATGTGCTTCCGCTTGTGAAATGGGACAAAGGAAGTTAACTTACTTTCAGATGTGTTAATTGGTACATAGCAGGTAGGTATTAGGATTTGAGATAAAACAAATTCTGTCACCATAAACTGTTTCTTACAATAGCAGTGGAAAATGCGCAGTGTGGAATATTTAAATGTGGCCTTGCTGATGGATAATGCTGCAAAACTGGTTTCATTATAAAAACTAACCTGTAAAGATTTCTAAGTTTACCAATATCTGGTATTTAGCTGAAGTCTGTTAGGTTTGTTCGTAGCAATTTTGTGACGAGTGCTAAAAATGGTTCTGGTGGTCTTTAACTGAGGAGGAGTGGAGATGATGTTTCTCTCTGAAGAGACAAACAGCATTTCTTCTGCCTCTTGTGCCATTGAGATGGCTTCTCCCTTGTCTGGGACACAGTCCCTTGAGCTGGAAACGCTTTCTGCTGACCTATGGAAAATCTACAGGTTTTAGTTAAGATTCAGCTAAACTAAACCAGATTAATATAAACCAGCCTGATAGGTTCAGTAAATTGCTACTCTTGGGCACTGAAACAGTTGTGGGATTTGTTCTGCAGTGAGCTCCTTTGAGCTGTGCAATCCAGTGCCTGTGGATCACAAGCTGGTTTGAAGTAGTTTTTTAGCCAGCAAGCTACTGTTTACTTTTTGTACTTTTAACGTTTTGGGATAAAGGGATTAAAAAAATCTTAGTGGTTATGTCCTGGCTTCTGTGTGAGGAATAGGATTGATCTGTTGGCTTTTGTATGACTGGAAAGACTGTGTTCTCTTCAACAAAACTTTAGTTGGAATAAGTCATATGAATCTTGTCTTCTCCGAGCTGTGAAAGCTAGAGTCACGAGTAGAGTGTTTATAAGAGAATTTATTTCTTCAAAGATGTTTTATGGAAACCCAAACTTTCAGTTCTGCAGAACAGTGCCGCATACAGGATACTGAAAGCTTAAAACTGTTTTTCTTCTTTTAACCAGAAACCAAGTGAGAATAACACCAAAAGGTACAATGGTGAACCTGAAAGTACAGAAAAAAATGATACATCCTGCATCATCTTGGAGGTAGGAACACAGAATCTGCTCTTAGCTTTTTGTCATGTTCCTAGCTTGGCTCTCTCAGAAATTCCTAGAAAAGGGCAATACAACAATCAAGCAGAAATAGAAGGCAACCTAAAACTTAGAGGTTAAGTAACTTTGCTACAGAGAAAGAGTTGGGTTGGTTTTTTTTGCCTCAGTCCTGACTGTTATCTAATGCCCAGGCCTATGGCAGAAGGGGAAGGGAGGAGGGTGGCAGTGGAGGGTCTGTACTGGAGCTGCTGCTGATCTGCAATCGTGGCCTACGAGGTGACAGGGCCTGGTGTTAGCAGTCTCTTTATATGAACAATATATATAATTATATATTGGTGTTCTATAGCGAGTGAATGTAGACTGTTGGACTAAAATAAAGCAAAATCACTGGGAAGCTTTTGAGTAAATCATTTTTATTTCTTCACAGCAAAAGTTAAAACCAGACCTGGAAATCAAGCGCGTGCTTGAGCAGTACAGCTTGCGTTCGAGGAAGGATGACAAGAAAAAAGAAGAGATCTATTCAGAGAAAAAGACTTTTGTGGCTGTCAAACCAATTGAGAAAGTACCAACCAAAACAAAGGAGCTGGAGTTTGGGGGAAGAATTGGTATGTGTGGAAATTGTCTTAATAGTTGAAAATTAATACTATTTTGTGGGTTTTTACTTTTTGACCATACTGTCATGTCAGGAGCTGTTATTTGGACCTTGGCTGCAGAATTCAGAGTCAAATTGTTGTGTTTCACTTCATTTGTGTGAAATACAGCGACGATCTTGCCATCCCTTGCACAGTGAGATTTGAAATATTTCTAGATTATATTTAAGAATAACTCTCAAAGCTTTTACATTTTTAAAACTTAGCCGTTTGAAATTTGACAGTAAAGTATTTTTAGATGGTTTTTCTATTCTTTTTGAAGGGATGCAATGAGTGTGATTCTCTGGTAAATGACCTTGTATGGAGTGAGAAGAATGTGTCCTGTTACAGGACAATGGGATTGCTGCTGTCTCAACCTCTTCTTTGATACTGTTTTTTAGTAGGATTGGAACTATTTTTTAGAATTTTCTGTGCTTACCTTATGACATGCCGTGATGTCTGTTTACAGGGACCTTCATGCTGATATTTCTCCTGCCTGCTACTGTATTCTACTTGCTGTTGATGTGCAAACAAGATGATCCGAGTCTTCTGAACTTCCCTCCTCTGCCAGCACTTGAGAGTCTTTGGGAGGGGAGGGTGTTTGGTGTCTTTCTTCTGTGGTTTTTCCTTCAAGCTGTGTTTTACTTGCTGCCAATTGGAAAGGTAGGCTGGTGGGAGCACTTGGGTCTTTATGGGCAACCGAACGCTGTGTTTGGCTGGAAGGTGGGGTGTGTTCCAAAGGAGTGTGAAAGCAACTGGGAAAACTGAGCTTTCCATCATGAACTGCAATATGGCTGCTGCAGCTTTCTGTAAGTTTAAAACAGCACAGCTGGTTAAGAATTGTTGTGTTTCAGAGCCTTTCAGTAGAGAAGGCAGAAGGCATTTTATAGTCATTCAGATCAAAGCGTGGATAAACTTGGCTTGAGAGAATTCTAGAAAAATGTAGGTATCTGACTGTTAAATTCTCAAACTGTTTGGATACTCAGTCTCTTTTGGATAGCCAGCATTTTGGAATGTAATCTTCATTCACATGGTGCTATAAATAAACCATTCTAGCCATCTGCATCTCTCAGGTGAAGGCTCTCCTTCCCTCTCTTGTGACTTGAGGTTTACTGGCAGATTCTGAAAGGACACTCGGGAGTAGATCAGCCATTTTTATTGCTGTGCATGTTCACAGTGATTGGAGTAGTTCTGCTTTCTTGAAGCTGGTTAGGAAGTGGTTTATTTTTAGCAATGTTTTCATTTCAAACTGTCAATCTTGTTCATTTGCTATCCAGAGTGTTTTTAGAACACCACATGAGCTTCAGGTTTGAGTGTGTCCAGCTGGTTGCTTTGACTGAATGTCTTCCTGACAGAGTTGAGCTTGATTTTTCCTCCCTTGAAGGGCCCACAGAAAGTACTTTATTGAACACTCTCATTTTATTCTTCTTAGGTTGTAGAAGGCCTGCCCCTTTCCAATGGAAGGAAACTGCAGTACCGGATAAATGGTAAGCACGTTGTGGTTGGTTATTCTAAAACTGATTCCGTTGTGTGGTTTGCAGTGCCCAGCACCATAAAATGCAGGTGTTGGAAGATACGGTTTGACCAGAGAGCATGTCTGGTGTAAATCTTAGATGAAATAGGATGAGCCTTTTCTTGGAAAAAGGTGGTTGGTAATCATCAGGAAAGAAGTGCCCAAGAGGAAGACGTTACAAAGTACAGGGGTGGTAGTGGAATCCAAATACCACATTGAAAAACTGAGTTTTTTATCATAGTCTGGTAAGATGCACCATTTTAAAATTGAAACCAGGGGAATTACATCCTGCAAAGGTGAGTCTTGTTGAGGCTGTCTCATACTGTCTTGGTTTTGGACTTTTGTCTTTAGTCGTGCCATAGTGCTGCAGTTCATTCTGCATTCTGATAAAGGGAGGAAATAAGCTATAAAATTTGGATTACTAAAAACAAAAGCCATCATCTTGGTGCTTCAAAGGCTAATTATGAAAGCGAATTTAAAAGCTTTCTTGAGGAGAGGTAAGGACAGGAGGCACTGGGCACGGAGTTGGAAGTACAGGAGGCTCTATCTGAACTAGAGCAGAGGAAATCTGGAGGTTCCCTCTAACCCTGTGAGCCCTGTGAAGGGATCCACAGAATGTCCTTAGCTGAGAGCAGCAGAGATCTGCCTCTGCTGCTATTTGGGCATCAATCCATTCTGCATGATTTTATACTCTCAATGTATGCAAAAGTTCTTGGGTTCAAGTTTTGACTTGATAAGTCATTTTAATACTTTAATTACTGCTATCTGTATCAAGGTATATATGAAGATGATTCAAAGATGAGAATGTGGTTGTCTCACCTGTCTCACAGATAAGATTTTGTGACCTGCTCTCACTATCCATTAGTAGTGTCAGTGTCCATTTTTCCACTAAAATCTGAAACTTGGTCCTATGGCATAAAAAGTAGAGAAGTATTCAGTGTGTTCCTTCTTGTCCTTCTGATGAGCAGGGTTTCAGGGCCTAGAGTCTCTTAGTTATATTGCTGTGCCCCAGAAGTTTGAACTGTGGGATGTCCAAGATGTTACTGGAAGATGGACAAATACTGGGAGAAGTAAAAATGCAGAAAAGTTGGATTAGTGTTAGGTCCTACTAGAATAATAAATGGTGGGGTTTTTATTTTGACTAATAGATCTTTCTTCTACATTCTTTAGGGTTTTATGCTTTTCTTTTGACTGCTGCAGCTATTGGAGTTTTATTGTACTTTCAGTTTGAGCTTCATTATTTGTACGATCACTTCATGCAGTTTGCAGTGTCAGCTGCAGCTTTTTCTTTGGCACTGAGCATTTATCTGTACGTTCGATCCCTGAAGGCACCTGAGGAAGAACTAGCACCAGGTGGAAATTCTGGTGAGTTTAGAACATTTTGGATAGTTTCTTTCCAGTTGTTTGCTGTAGTTTCATTTCTACAAATTAAAGCTAGATTTAGGGCTGGTAGTTATAATACTGTTACTTTTACTTTGCTCTGTGAAGTGTTTTGTTTTGGAATCTCAGTCCCAGATACCATGAAATCGGGGCATGGTATTTTCCTTTTTGTCCACCTTTTTTGATGGCTGGGTAATTGTCATAGCTAAAGGGAATTATTTTTCCCAGACAAAAGCAATTAAATAGGAGAAAATGTAAAATTAATGCCATGTGATCATGTTAATAGGCACTGTAATTTGAGCTTCAGGATGAGGCTGAAAATAAAGAACGAACAAATGTCAGGGAGGACTTCTAAAGTGGTTAGTCCTAATAAAAAAGATACTTGGGCATCTTAAAATGCAAGGTTTTGTTTTGTAGGTTTTGTTTTGCATTTTGTGCATACTCTTCAAAATTATTTTTTTTTGCCAATCTGAAGGCATTTGAAAAATTTTAATGACAAAATATTAGTGGAAAGTGGGGTTTCATTTTTGGGGAGAAGTGTAGTGGCAGATGAAAGGAAGAGTACTGCTAACAGGTTGTGTCTTACCTGCAGGGTATTTTATTTATGATTTTTTTACTGGACATGAATTAAACCCTCGCATTGGCAGTTTTGACCTCAAATACTTCTGTGAGTTACGCCCGGGATTAATTGGCTGGGTGAGTCAGTAATCTGAGTTATTTTATTTGCCTCAATGTTACACTGAAGGATTTTTACACACACACACAATTGATATTAAGGAGATATATATATTTATTTATAGATACTGTATATATACTTATAAATGGGTATTGAAAACTGTTCTACATTGCTAATTTTATACTGACAGTTTTTTTATTCACTTGAAGGAAATTTCTAGCTTCTTTGTTTTGTGGCAAATGAAAACCCTTTTAATATGTGGAGGTTATACAGCTTCAGAAACGTGGTTAGTTGCAAACTGACTTGTGAAATAGTTTATTGGTTTCTTTAAGCATTGGTCAAAATGCCAGTGTTAAAATGTCCTGTAGTGTAATAGAAAAGAACCACTCTCTTTCACAAGTAAATTTTAAAATAAAATCTTTTCTAACTTAGGTTGTTATAAACTTGGCAATGCTCTTGGCTGAGATGAAGATCCACAATCTCAGTGTGCCGTCCCTGTCCATGATTCTTGTGAACAGCTTCCAGCTTCTCTATGTGGTGGATGCTCTTTGGAATGAGGTAAATGCCAATCCCTCCTCCAACCGTTTCCATTTCTAATTACCATGTTAAGAGAAGGAGGCTTTGGAAATGCTAAAATTCCTTCCTCCTTGTTTCCAGGAAGCCATTTTAACTACAATGGATATTACCCATGATGGGTTTGGATTCATGCTGGCATTTGGAGATTTGGTGTGGGTTCCATTTGTCTACAGCCTGCAGGCCTTCTACTTAGTGGGTCATCCCATCACAATTACTTGGCCTTTTGCTGCTGCAATTACTGCCCTGAACTGTAAGTTACAGTAAATGTCAGTGTTGCTGTTGGCTGTAACAGTTTTGATTTTGTTTCTTTGAGATGGGAGGTGAAGCTTTAAGCTGAGATACAGCAGTCATTGTCTGGCTACTGTGAAACACAAGGAGTGTAATAAATGCTCATTCTAGCAAATGAAGGAGAGGTGAGACTCTGAGCACCTCATTGTTCTGTTGAGAGGCAACTCTAGGTGGTGCTGTCTGGAGCTGAAGAAGTGACTTAAGGTATTTTGAATTTAATAGATGCCTTTTAAAGTCAATCTGAGTGACTCATAAAAAGAAAAGTCATCAAGTCTTGTGTTGTGCTACTACAAAGTGTAGTCAACAACACCTTGCTGAACCTAGGGAAGCAGTAACTCAATCTCCTTCCCTGATGAGCACAGTCACAAACACTTCTCGGTAGAAAATATCTGTTTTCATCAAAGCTGGGTGCTTTAAGAAAAGATCTCACATCTTTAGGCAACGTTAAATTTGCACCAACATAGCTTTGTGCCTGCTACCTGAATAGGAAACCCAAAAAAATCCACTCATATTTTGTAGACATGAGGAAGAGTTGGGAAAAAAAAGATGATGTACAATTTAATATGTGCAATACTGAATAATAGAAAATAATTTTTTCATCTTCACCTAATGTTTTTTCTTAGGCTTCTTTTTTTTAATATTTTTTACATCTTTATTGAAAGTATGTTGTGATCATCTTTTTTCAGTGCAGCTTTGGAAAAAGCAAGTTTACTTACTTGCTGCTGTGTGAAAATTATGGCAATTATGAATTTCAAAACTAGATAATTCATTGCCTGGTTCTTTTATTATCTTTATGATCTTGTAAAAATGGGTGGTAAGTTAATGGAGTAGGTGCTGTAACAAAGTGCTAGGGTGCTGAGCACTAGAGAGTGCTCACCTTATGAGAATTTCAAACTCAGTTTCACATTAAAAAACTCAGATATAGATGTAAAAGTAGATGTGAAAATAAAGGTTCTTCAGAATCTCTTTGAAGTTGGTCAGTAACGAGAAGGAGCATAAGAAATGCAGGTTTCCAGTGGCATTTCTCTCTTGTTAGAGCTCTGAGAACCAGAAAACATCAGTTGAATATCTGGGGAAAAGACTTTGATGGAGTAAGCGTGGCAAAGGGCATGTGAGTGCTTTTTTTGTTGAAGCAAAATACATCCATCATGTTTATTTTCAGGTATTGGGTATTACATATTCCGTAGTGCAAATTCTCAGAAAAACAATTTCCGGCGGAATCCAGCGGATCCCAAATTGGCTAGTGAGTACACTTTTTAAATTCCATTTATTTATTTATTCATCCATTTATTCCATTGAATAAATTTCATTGAATGAATTTTATTCAGTGGCTCTCTGTAGTATTTAAAGACATATTTCAGTCACTGCATTGACCACAGTGCTCTGTTCACAGATCTGAAATTTATACCCACTGCAACTGGAAAAGGGCTTCTTGTCACGGGTTGGTGGGGTTTTGTTCGTCACCCCAATTACCTTGGTGACATCATCATGGCTCTGGCATGGTCCCTGCCCTGTGGTGAGTTTCTGAGACTGAAGTGGATTTTAGCAAGAAAGCTGTTATGTTTTGCATCTGACCGGGTTTGAAATGCCAAGTGGCAATAACTTGAGATAGTGAACCCTATTGGATGGCAGATTTCTGTATCATGTCTAACGCAACACATTTTCTCTTCCATTTTACCCTTCCTAACTTGCTGCAGATTTGACATATACTAATGATTTTATTCATCTTTTTGACACCTTATCATTCAATAACCTTGGGACTTACTTGCTAAACAGCTGTTCTTTAAGTTTTTTAGGCTGATGAGTGTGTTTTCAGCTGAAGCTCCCCAGAAGTGGGAGTTTGCTTGGAGACAAGGGCTACCATGTACAGGAGTGACTTGAAATGAAACACATTTAAAAGAAAGGTCATCAAACACAGTGAAAGTATATTTCGAAGTGTTTGTTAATAATACACGCAATGTTCCTTGTACTGGGGACCCAGAGCTGGACACAGTGCTCAGGGGGGGTCTCAGGAGAGCAGAGTAGAGAGTTAGAATCAGAACTCACTGCCATGCTCCTCCCGATGCAGCCTAGAATGCAGTTGGCTGTTTGGCCTGCAGTCTTCCATTTCTGGGTGATTTCCAGTTCTTTTCATCCACAAATCAAGGTGGTTTGCTCTGAGCAAAGAGCCTCAACGCCTGCAGCCAAAATAGAGAAAACCTTGCGTGGGGCAGTTCACTAGTACAGAGATTTGACTGGAAATCTGGTTTTGATAAGGAAAGAACTTTAAATATGTGCCAGCTTTGCACGCAGTGAGAGTGAAATTGGTAGATTTTATGACTCTAAATTTCAAGAATTACTTTCTGTGGGTTTGTGGGTCTTTTTCTATCTGCTTGTGAACACGTCTCACAATGTTTGCAATGTCCTGTCGAACATTTGATGCTTTAGGAGTATAAAACGCTTCAGCCTTGAGCAAGCGTGCGTCACCAGCTTCGAAGATGTTAATAGCTACCATCTCTGGAATTGTTGTCCTGTATCTGAATTAACTTTCTCCCTTGGCAGGTTTTAATCACATTTTACCCTATTTCTACGTGATCTATTTCATCTGCTTGCTCGTTCATCGAGAGGCTCGTGACGAACACCACTGTAAGCAGAAGTATGGGCTGGCCTGGGAGAGGTATTGCCAGCGCGTGCCGTAC
This sequence comes from Regulus satrapa, assembly GCA_013396955.1. Classification (NCBI taxonomy): domain Eukaryota; kingdom Metazoa; phylum Chordata; class Aves; order Passeriformes; family Regulidae; genus Regulus; species Regulus satrapa. Next base: position 344,051 of record VWZN01011821.1, on the reverse strand, counting down.
CGCATCTTCCCTTACATCTACTAGAGCCCTCCGGGGGCCTGCTGGGCAAACCATTGCTGCAGTTAGTTTCCTTGCAGAGAAAAAGATACCTCTTACCTTTGCACTTGGTCATTTTGTCGTTTAGGCTTTTAAAGGAAACAAAACAAAACCGATCCAAACGCCTGGAGTGCATCCAGGGTGTGTTACTTACAAATATCAAGATGTGAGTTATGTGAACTGACTGTCTGGGACTTCGATTTTAAAGGAATTGTGAATTTTCAAAACTCTTCGAGCCCTAATTTTACAAGCTAAATTTTATCTAGAATTCTGAGTTTACATTTTTTATTGCATTTAATTAAGCACTGTGATGTAAAGTATATTATTTTCTTAATACAATAAATGCTGAAATTGCATCCAGTTCATTTTTTTTGGTGTTACTCATACCATCTAACTTCAGATGTCCAATTTAATGGCCTGAATTGGAGGAGCAGCAGGGTCTTTTTGGTCAGTGCAGCCGGTAGCAGAGGATTTGACCCACCTGAGGGGCCTGCAAGCCCCATGGCCACAGCTGGCACAGCTCAGCTGGATGCTTGTTCCCCTCCTGGCTTTTTCATTGATGGCATTTTTTTTGGTCAGAGAGGCTCAGCTGGCCCCTCCTGCCCTGCACCCGCAGGAGGACAAAGAGATGGAACTGGGAGAAGGGGCACAGCTGTTCCCTTCTCCCACCCCACACTGCTGAGGCAGTTCCAGCACAGCCCAGGGGCAGCTCCCCTGGCCCAGAGGTGGAAGCCACGCTTGTGACTCACACTCCTGGAGGGAGATGAAACACTTCAGGCACTTGCTGTGGCTGTGGGGAGGGAGCAGTGAACCCTCAGCTTGCCTCTAGCATTGAACATGGGGTAAAAAGTGGGCAGAGTCTGCTTGTTAGGCACAAAAGGATAAAATGACCACAGTTGGCTTCTTCTGATCTTTGTAAATTAAGTCTTAATGTACTATAGTGTTTACCAAGTGTGTATAATAAAGCCTCCACCTTTTTGCTGTACAGTGTTTGGGTTTGGAAAATGCAACAGCTTTTTTAGAAACGGGAGAAATCACTAACTAAACCAATTTCCAGTAATTTTTAAAAAAAATGTTAATTGAATAAAGGATTTTGTAAATTAATGTAGTTAATTCTTAAAACAATTGAAATGTTCATTTAAATATTTTGTATTGACAGATATGCTATGAAAATATAGGAAATGCTCCTCAATCCAAAGTTGTTTTTTTGGTCTCTTTTTGTTTTTAATTTGGCATTGCTACCTCATATGTAGGTGTTGCCTTTTGTACTGTTGCAGATAGAGAAATAGCTATTTTTTTGCTATTGCTATTTAAAACAACATTTTTTACGTGAGCCTGTGGTTAAACTCAACCACTTTCTAATATATTTTTGTATATATTTGACTTTTTAACTAATGTATGTGTACTGGTCACTAGCTGTGTTCTTTGTCTAACTGGCTGTAAATGAAATGCCCTTGTGGTATTTACTTCATAAGTAGAATAACTTTACTGAAATACTCTTGCTTAATTAATTAGCTTTTATTTTGTTGTCACAAGTAAGAGCTTCTCACACGCTTTGTACATGAGGTTCTAGCACAAGTTGCCCTGAAAAGCTTTTTAGAATATTATAGTGCAGATACTTCTGCACTTGCTTGCAGGAGTGTTCCTAATAAATTGGAATGTTATTTATCAATTTTTTCAGTTATTTTAAAATGTTGATGGAATTGAAATTTAGCATGTGATTTTTAAAAAAGAAATGAAATAACCTATTTTGTACACGGGCATTTTTTTAAAGATAATTGTACAATTGAAGTGTATATAATGTAGCCTGATTGTTGGTGTTGTAAGGAAATTGTTTTAAGACAAGTACATTGATTGCTGGCAGAAAATAGCAGTGCCTCTAACGAGAGTGGAGAGAATTCACTCCTGTGAAGCAGCAGATTCAACTGGGATATTGCTGTTTTCAGTCCTTGCTGAGTGAATTTATGGGAAATGGAGAAAGCATTGAACGGCCCTGGTGCGCAGCTGGTGTTTTAAAATCTGCTGCAGGAAGGGAAGGGGCGCTTTGATTCCTCAGCCTGTGGAGCAGGAGCTGCTCCTGCCGCTCTTCCCAGTTTGATCTGTTGCCACCCAAGGTTGTTCAAATGTCGTTCAGAGCCCTCGTCTTTCAGAATCTGATCTTGACCAATGACAACTTCATTGACATCCTGAATTTTATGTGAATTTGATTTTGAAGTAATTGTTTTTAATACAAGCAAGCTCATGAGCTAAAATAAAGGTTTTGCTTAAAACTAAGTAGTATTTTTTTTTTCCAGTTCATGGGGATTAAATCCTGATTACAAACCACATGGATTTTTCCTTACTAAGTGTAGGCAGGAGTTTGCTGATGTTCCTGTTGTACCTGTGTTTGTGGGCTCATGTGTGGTGCTTCTCTTAGTTTGCAGTCTGGGCATTATTTCTTCTTCCCTTCTGCTACTTTCAGCTGTAACAATACAGAATTAACACTCAATTTGCCTGTAGCATACTGTCTTTTCCCCCACGGCCTCTATCAGAGCTCAAAACCAAGCCCAATTAGGCTGTATCCACGTAAAGTGTTACTGGACAGGGAATAAATGCATGTTCGACCTACAGGACTGTAGTGGAAATATGACACAGGAGCAGGAATGATAGTTTTGCTTACAGAAGCATATTTTACCCATAGGTAATAAAATATTTGCTTAAATTACATTTACCAGAGCTCATGAAAACCTTACCAGAAGCACAATTCTTGCCTCCTGGGGAGTGAAAGCTGTCTGGGGGAGTGGGTGGAAAACCTTTCCTGTGTGTGGATGGAGAACATACTGCACTGTCTGTACAGAACTGTTTTCTGCTGGGCAAGTTCCCTTAAATTAGAAGGAAATATTTGATTAGAGCTTTTACTCTTTTAATATTTAACCAGTGAACTTTTTACCAAGTATTTTTCAAACATTTCCTCTACCTTTTTGTATATAGAAATGTCAGTAGTAACAGCATCACCAAGAAACGCTGTGTCCCATCATGAGGGGGGGGAAACCTTTTGAAGGGAATAACTGGAAGTTGGCCATATTGGAGCTGGTGCTCTTTTTTTTGTTGTTTTGTTTTTTTGTGAGAGTGCGTGTGTGTGGTTGTCATTGTCAACATCCCATCCATCATCTTCCTCCTCAGAACACAATCCGGTGCTGCAGCCAAATGTTTCCAGTACTTTTCCTTCTATCCCTCAAGGTAGTTTGTTCCCCTGCTCTCTGATTAGGGCACGCCAGGGATTAGAGCCAAGCCTTTTCCTGGCTGTCCCAGTGCTGCACCTCAAGCTGCAGACGCTGGGTGGAGCAGGCTCTTTACTTGTTGCTGCACGCTGCCAGCTCTGCCTTCCCAAGGAACAGTGCCCGCCTTGCTGGGGGGAAGAACGCATCCTCCCGCTGCAGCCACCGCTTTCCCTGCCCTCTGCGTAAAGGGTTGGAAGAGAGCAGCACTCCCTGTGTCCTTGTGCTCTTTGGTTCCCTCCTGACCCTTGGCTGAAGAAGGGAAAGATGGCTCATCCATGAACGGGGGGACGGTGCCCTCCTGGGGGACCTGCACAATGCAAATGGCAGCGACTTGGACTGTGCACGCCACACGAGCGTTTCTGCCCTTCCTCCAGGACAGGCTTCCCTGGAGCTTCTGAGCTTCCTTCTGCTGTCTTTGCTCCCTGTTAAACTGGGTATCACTAGGTTTAGTCAGCCTGACTTGGGCCCTTTTTGCTCCTGTATTTCAAACTAAGAAACTTTAATGTTAATGAACTGAACAGACAGAGGATCCACTAAAGCTTTGAAATCAGATGAAGTGAATTCCTGTGAGAAGATCTGTAATAAATGGTAGATCCTCAGAGATATAAGCAGAAACGAATGCCCAGAAGAAGGGAAAAATGATGAACTCAAAGCCATGTTCAAATTCAAACCATTTGCTTTTGGCAACACAGCTTCAAAAAACCCCTGATATTTGTAACTGTTAATGGAGAAGCCTTTCTACTGGCAAGGCAGGTGATGCTCATGCAAAGCTGCTCAAATGATGATGTGAAAAACCAAAGCAGAACTATTTCATGCTCTCTTCTATGTGTAATTTTATAATCTTGTCAAGACTCTAAAAGCAAACTGATCCTGCAGACAAAAGGTGAATGCTGGAATCACACAGCAATTTCTGCATGTATTTATATCTGCTTATCACAGCCTGCAGGGAATGGAAACTAGCCAGGCTGAGAATTCTCAATTCCCACCAAAATAAACCTTTGAGAAGTTTCCTGTGAGGAGCTGAGAGCTTATGGAAGTGTACAGTAAAAAATTCAAGGCTTCTGAGCCACCACATGTGGAAGTCTATAGTACAAATTTAGAGGCTCCTTAGCAACACCTTTCAAGTCTCAATAGTGGGCTGGCTGCTGGAGCTGAATGACTACACAGTAAAGAACGAGAGTTCCCGACCCATGGCCTGGTGGTTTTGTTCAGCCTGGTGAGAATTTATAACAAATAATCACAGCCCAACTGATCGGTTGTGACACATCCCTCTGCCCGCACCCCCTTCCTAAACGAAGCAAAATCAAAATGAAACAAGAAAAATTCTGTTGTACAGTTCCCACAGGGCATTCCTGAAATTTGCAAGGATTCTGTGGTGGGTTTGCTAATTTTAAATTAAGGAGGTATAAAGAGCAACCTTTAATCTATCCTAAGATTTGGACAAAAATGCTGATCTTACACCTCTGAACTTCAGGTAAAAACAGTGTTATAATGAGGTGAAGACATTGTTATAATCAGATAAACACATTGTTATAAAGGTATGTTCCCATATTGACCTAAAGAAATACAGATATTTTTACTAAATATCGAGACAAAAATTATTATTTTTATTTTAATTGCAACCCACACATTTCCAATCTCACTCCTTACCTTCCTGCTTAACCTCATGTTTTGATGTGCTCGGTTCCTTTGATGAAGTTGGTATTTTACGGAGCACTGGAAAACAAAAATTTCTCAGCATCCTCTTTTCATCAGCAATCTAAGCTGTAGTTTAATGCAAACCTCATTAACTTTGGCAGAAAGGGCCTGGTTGTATTTGAGCTGTACCTTATGAAGCCCTACACTTTCTGGCTGTGGTTCTTCTCCAACTGATATTTCATGGTCCAGAAAATTCACAGCAATTTTTGCTATAATGAGCCATTATCTGAGCCGTAAAAATCTGCTAACCAAGCCTCCTCTGTCTGAAATTGTCACCCATATACAACTGTAATTCAAAGAGTCCCCATTTATCTACACGGCTCCAATAGCTTATATATGTGTACAGCACATATTCTGTTGCATTCATTAGTATTTCTGAAAACATGTCTTTATTCCGAGATGTAATTAGGGAAAAGAGAAAAAAAGAGAAGTAATTTAAAAATCCCATCTATTCCATTATAATCATTTTATTAAATGTACCTGGTGTTGCTTTATGCCATTTACAAAATGAAACCAGATGAAATGAAAATAAGTATTTCCTCATGACGCTGTGAAACCTCCTCACTAATATTGAAATTATAAATATGCTATAGTCATGTTATGCATCACTTTCTGAATTACAGCAGTGTGGTAGTTTCTATACTGTTTTTAAGACTGCATCAGGTGTCTCCATGATACGTTTCTATTTTGAGACACTACAGAATATTCGATGAGAGATTGATTCATAAGCTCCTCCATGAATGTGCTTGCCTGAAATTTCTTCCATCAAATTAGTTTTGTGTTGTGCCTATGTGTGCTATTACAGAAATACATGATTTTCACAGCTTCCTCTAAGTGAAATAAGTGAGAAAATAAGAAAACACACCAAAAAAAAGAAAAAAAATCCCACCAACAGAACCAGCTCCTAAGTAGTAACAGATTAAAATAGCAACAGGCAGAGAACCTGTGAAATAGATGCTGAAATCTTGTATCTGCCTGTTTCTCCCAGCCTGCCTCTTCTCATAAAAATCTTTGTGCTTCACAAATCGTTCATGCAATTGCCTTATTCTCAGCTGCTGTGCCAGGGAGCGTCCTGCAGCCTTCCTCCTGCATCAGGGAAGTATCAGCACAGGTCAGGAAAGTGATTTATACTCAAGAAAAATAAATGGAAGTTGGTCTCTCTCTAGTCTGACAGGACACATGTTTGTCACTGGGATTGGATAACTGTAGTAGTTGCAGGCCTCATCATGCTGGGACAATACACATTTAATAGCAATGTCAAAGTCTACAAGATTTTGTTACCCAAAGTTTAAAAAAGGATGACCAAAATATTAATATTTTACAGAAAATGGACATTAGGATGATAACAATTGCTGTCGGTACCTGGATGATGAAGATGTTCATGTGACACGTACATCCCAATATCTCTTCTGGAAAAAGAGCAGCAATGGCTGAAAGATTTTTACTTCTTAAATTCCTAAAAGGATTATTAGGTGTGTATGGAGTGGAGGAAATTAAATGAAGCTGGAGTTGTCTGGGCAAAACCAACAGCAAATTAATTCCTGACTAAGATAAAATTCAGCATCCACCAGAAGGAGAAACTGAGAATGCATCCTGAGAATAATCTTATCCCAAATGAGCAATCAGCAACAAGAGAATCGATTCTTTTTTTGCTGCTCTGAAAGAGGCAGCATCAAGAAGGAACTCTGGCAGGTGAAGTAAGAATGAAAAGCTTCCCTATGCTGTCCAGAAGAAGTGAATTTGAATTTCCTGGGATGAGATCCTAAACCAGGTTGCCTTGGCTGAGGATGCACCCAGGGGATCTCACTGTGGTCAGGTCAGAAATGTCTCTTTCCATCTTCAGGCAGATTCTGAGCAATGTGACTGGAGATGAACCTCAGCACAGCTAATGAATAATTGCCCCAATTTGAAGCTGCCCAAAGAGAACTCAAGAAGTGAAAGGACCTTCCTAAGCATCCCAAAACTCCCCTGTGTGGTCATTTAACTGCACTTCTAAAACTACACTTGTGGCCTTCTTTCCAGGTGTTCTATGGCATTTTAAATCACAAAAGGGAGACAGGGTGGTTTAAGGACCAGCCAGCACCCTGACAGGACCAAAGCACTGGGTAAAACTGCTCCTGATTACTGTGAATTCAGGTTTGGCTTGTTGAAGCTCAGTGGGAGCACATTGCAAATTAAGAAATAAATGGAGTTTCAAATGGCTTCTTTGCAGTTTCCATCTGCAGGCACACTCCACTAAAAAAAAAAAAAAGTATCAGTTCCATTTTTGCCTGTGCTCTTCTGAATGAGCCTTGACTGGTGCACAGGGCTCCTTTTAATGATCTTGTAACGTGTTTGCACAAGCCACTTATACCAGGGAGAAATTCTCTTTAATGAAATATGTAAATCTTAGCACTTCCCAGCATCTGACACTTAAAGATAAGGAATGCCTTTAAAGGATTTTGTCCTGTTACTATAAAAAGATAAAGCAAGGCTGGTGCTCAATATATGACAGCAAGCTCCTGCAGTGGATTCACAAGGGTTTGGAAGAAATTAATTTTGTGACTCATTTGGAATACAGACACATGCAAGGTGCTTGGAAGAGCCCTGAGAATTATTTCAGCCTGGAAAAAACCAACCCAGTATAAAGAAAATCAGTTATCATGGATTTGACTTTTTCCTTCTCTAGGAAATATAATTGCTCTCAAAAAGACTGATGAAGGTTGGTCATGAGGTCCAAAGTTAAAGTCAACTGCACTTGTCAAAACATCCATTTAGGCAGCTTCATGCTGACTTCTGAGCCACATGTAAAGCTAAAAGTTGAAATAGAGCTGATAAATCACCACTCTAACTTTCTTTATAATTTTATTGTATCTGTAGCATTCCACCGCCATCACTGACTTAGCTGGCAAAAAATTCTAGATGTCAAAGTTTGTTATCTCAATTCTGTTATGATTCTTCTGTTTCCCAAATGACAAAAATTTTTAGTACTGCTTTTAACAGAAAACATTTTCAGTGTATTCCTTATCAAAATTACAGCTAAGTTGGAAAAGTGAGATTTTAAATAACCACTCGCACTACCATTTGCATCGTCACCTACATTAACTTATCTTAGCAGACCATAAAACAATATTTCTTGAGATTTTGGCTGACATGCCATTCTGTGATAAAATATAAGATACTGTAGAATCAGCTGGCTGCAGAGTGAAATTTTAGTGATTCAAGTCTCACTTTAAACAATTCTGTTTTTCTGTATGTAGGTAAGAATTGGTCCATGCCAGCCTGCCACATTTATTTATTTATTCTCATATTTATTTAAAAATTAGAGAAACAGAACTCACAGATCCCAACAAGCCATCGTTTCTGCTATTATTCCTCTAGTGTTAGACAGAAACAGAAGATCTGTCAGAGTCTTCCAGGGGCCAATTCCAAGAATTCAAGGTCAGAACACTGTTCTGGTCTGATGGTTGGGTCAAAGAAAGAACCTTCATTGCCTTTGCTCTCTTTCATGCCGCAAAGAGAGGCAGGAGAAGGACCTGAGTGAAGCTCCCAGCTCACCCTGGCTTTCTCCAACGCACAGGTGTCCAGGAGGCTCTGAGGGCTCACGGGGACAAATATGAGAAGCTGCTTATGATGAGGAACAAGCAGAATACAGATGATTTCTGCTTTATCCTCTCAGCCAACTTTCACCATGGTCCCATTGCAGTAACGCTTTGACACCGATAATTTTTGGATTTAAGACCCAATGAAGTGAAGTAATTTATAACCCCATGATTTTACATACAAGTCTAGATGCAAATGTGAAAGCAATAGCTGAAATTCTCATTGAAAATCTGATTCAGATTCCAAGTGTTTCTGGCAGCTTCTAGCAACAGTATTTTTAAATTGGACATATTAAACTACATGACTTGTGAAGCACAACTTGGAGAGAAGTTCTTAGAATTTAATAATCATCTGCTTTTTGAAAGATGTTCATCAAGCATAAAAAATATCCATCAAAATAGAAACCATGGCTGGTATAACCCAATTCTCTAGCTATTCTCAATCATGCTATTAATTTGAATATGTCTGTGTCTGATCCTTATAATGACAGAGGTGATTTGTGGAAAATGATCTGACACTGGATTTGAAAATTGAGAGAGAATTACTTATTGGATTTTCTTCTTAAATGTACAAAATCATACTCAGACAGAAGGCTTTAAGAACCAATTGTGCACATTCATTGAAGGCTTTGGTCTTGGAAAAATTGAATAGCATAGCAGAAACACAATAATACTGATGACTGACATGTAGTATGCTTCATATATAAAAATATGAAGGGATAGTTTTTAAATACCTCATGCACAAGATTATTTAAACTAGAAGTTATTCTTGGGATTTTTTTTGGCCACACTTTCATATGGGGTGTTTATACTAAGCAGAAAATCATCTTGGTACTCATCCTGTGATCCCAAAACACCTGTAGCTGCCAAAGTAAATGCAAATAGATATGAAGCTTTCCTGATAAGGACTAAACCCATCAGGACACTATTCCAGATTTTTACCCCTCCCTGAATTAATTAAACAGGAAAAAAGAAGTCAATAATCTTCAAATATTTCACTGCAATAAAATAACATACATTAAACTTTTCATGTGGTTTTATAAAATATGCAGTATTTGGCTGGTATTTTTTGAATATTAGAAACCAAATGGAGCATGAAACATTAAATCACTGTTAAGAGCAAGAGGGTAAATAATTTTGCAGTCATGTTACTGAAAATCAAAATGCATGGAATCCATGGATTGTCATATTAATTGGCCTTCAGATCAAACAGGATCCATTTCCTGGTGCAGAATCCAATTTTGAAATTTCTGTAAAGTTTTTATTCATTGGAAAGTAAAAGCAGATCCAGGAACTCCAGAGATGTTCTTGAGCTACTACGTGTGGCTGAGGGTCTTAAAAGAAAATCTTTCAGCTACATCTGGGCTTCACTTTGGTTATGTCCCAGCACACTTTGCAATCTTTAAATTGCAAGGATACCTAGAAGATGAATCTTGAATGAAAACTAGATTGGCTCAACTGAAATTACCAGATGCCATTTAAATGTTTACTGCTTGCTTAGTCTGTCCAACACCACCATCAGGGAGCTCACAATCTCCCCCTGAGACACAAAAATATCTGCAGGGTTTGTTTTTTTTTGTTTTTTGTTTTTTTTTTTTTTGTGGTTATAGAAAAAGTTTTGTCACTTTCCAAAGTTCTTTGAAGCAAGCTGTTAAGTCTATGTAAGGATTCTGGGGAGCTTCTAACAGGCTTTAAACTCTGAAGGGCTCCCATCCTTCACTAGTTGATAGTATTAGTGAAAAAGACAGAACATTTTTCATTGTACTTTTGAATATATTTACAATCTGTGTAAAAATATACATATGGCTAAGTTTTTAAGTAAATGCTTATTGTTAAAGATTCCAAAAGACCATGAACCAATACAAGTAAACAGTTTGACACCAGTCACTTGAAGTCACTGCATTAATATTTACTCTGTAGCTTAAACCAGTAAACAGAAGAAAAACTGGAACAGGTCTAGATTTAATCATGCTACTCCTTTGCTACATTTAATTGTCCCTCAGGGCATATCAATTGCTTTTAATAGGGGGCAAACAATAAAATTGCTGCATCGTTTTTACACAGTAAAGAAAAAGCAGGACAAGAGCTGCAACACTGAAATGTGTTCCAGTGCTGTTTCTGAGATGACAATTTTGTCTTTTTTCTTCATTAATTTGTTGATAGTTTTGCTCAACCCAGCAATGTAATCATGAAAATCTGCAAGTGTAAAATTGTGGTGGAAGAAAAGATTATTGCATTTTAAAAAACCCCTGCACATATTTGTCAGAGCAAACTGGAAAAATATAAAAATCTGAAAATCCCATTAAGTCAGAGATTTACTTGACACTAACATTTTGGTGACTCTTACAGTTTCAGTGTTTTCTCTGCCCTTTACCTATACAATAATAACCTGTTGTTAAAATGCACATATTTATACCACAAACATATCTGATGGACACAGAGCTCACAAGCAGCAGCATATGTCTATAACTTAAAAGTCTTATTGGCATTACAAGTAAGTTATAAATCATTCTTTGTTATGAAAAATGACTGTTCTACAAATCACCTAATTGATAGCGTGAAGAACATACAGAAAACCACACTTTTGCAGTGCAAAGAATGCATTTAGAATGCTTTTTTTACGGAAACCCAATTTTTTTCTAATGTTGCTTTAAATTGAGTGTCATGTCCTAAGAGAGATGAGACACATCATAAAATGAGGATGTCATATTTGTCTCTGTCAAAAAAAAAAAACCCTTGCATTTAAAAAGTTTCAGGATTTTAATTTAAAAATGCACTTGTCAGAAAAAGGTTTTTAAAAGCAAATGAAATCCTGCTGGGTTTCTTGCTTGACAAGAGAACTCAAGCTTTAAATTTGGTATACATGCTATTTCATTCACAAACAGACTTTTTCAGCCACAAACAGACTTTTTCAACTTTGCTTCATTGTTGTCCATGAAAGTCTGCTGTTGGGGCCAGACAAAGTGTATTAACATATTTGCTGAAATAATACCTGTTTCCTTCTAACTTTGTTAGTTTTACAAGAAGCAAGTTTTATAATACATTGTTTTTTTCTCAATTTTGGACACAGGACCTGAATAAAGCTGAAATAAGGGAGGGAAAAATAAAAAAAGCTGAGAAAAAGGGATATATTGAACTACTAAATCAAGTCTGTACCAGACTTGGAAATAAGTAATTTTAATAACATAATAACTGACAAGAAGGACATAACCATTCTCAAAAAGTAGTAGGTGGAAGGGGCATTAGAAGATTGTATGATCTGTTCTTCAGGTAGAAGCCCATTGACCTATAATTTAAAAAAGATCTTATTTTCTCAAAAGTATTCTCTCTAAGTAGGGATGCAGTGTATGTTGAAGAACTCCAGCTGTTGGTAATAACTTCCCCTACTCCATGTATTACTCTTCATAATAATATTTCTCATATTTCATATATTGATTCTGTACTTAGCTGATACCAAATGCTATAAAGGCACAATAAATTAGAGGGAGGTCTCAGAACTCTTTATACAAACATAAACCTTGACACCCTTATGTCTGGCACAGCCCTGACCCTGGCTGACATATTGATTACTCAAGGGTAGCTGAAATCCAGATGGTTTCTCTGGATATAATTAGGAAGGAATGAACCCCCAAGACACAAAAGACTGTAATCAGCATTTATCACAGCCTGAAAGGGAGGCTGAGCAGCAAACTAGGAGAGCTGTCTCTGGAGCTCAATGATATAACCTTAAAATGTCATGACATTAAATTCAGATCTGGCAAAAAGCTTTTGATAACGTGAGAGTCTGAGCTTAAGAAATGAAAGAAATAAACCCAGTGTGTTTGGTTGCCTGAGTCGTTCTTGTGTGACTGTGACCTTTCCCTCACTGCAATTATTAATCACAGGGAGGGGAAAGCACAGGAAAGAGGAAAATATCAGTAATATTCACGTAGATCCAATATCTGCCATCCAGTGATTTGGCACCCAGCTCAGAGGGTAACCTGTCCAATTTGGGGCGCAGTTTATGAGACTGTCAGCTTTATGCTTCTGAGAAGTGCTAAAAACCATCCTCTTCTGGAGGAGGGATTTCCAGAACCAGAACATACCAGCAGGCAGCCAGATGGCTGTGAGCACAGAAGGAGGGACCATGGCATGGATGGCTTGGCATCAGGAGCTCTGCTGTCCTTTTTGTTGCTGGGTAGTCCAGGTTTGGAGCAAGTCTTCTGTCAAGGGTGTTCTCAGGTGCTGCCAGGGCTGTCCCACGCTGCACAGGCTCGAGAAAACTGCTTTTTCTGCCATTCTCAAACACCACTCAGCCCTCTGCAGTCACAGTGGACCCCGCAGCCTGAAGACAGAAAGGTTTTGTTCTGTCCCTCTTATCCATGTTGTTACTGAGCACCCTATGTACAATTTGGAATATGCAAATAGCGTTTAGAAGAACCAGTTGCAAAGTCTAATTTTTCTGAATGTCTGGTTTCAGCATTCTTGCCAGAAGTATTTCTCATCATCTTGTGGGCTACAGGTGTCAAATGGCAAAAAACCCCAACTGTTGGAGGTAGAAAAAGTTACATCATACAATTAGGACTGGTAACTCTGGCCAGTGCATAGAATCTACAGGAAAAAAAACCTGAAGAAACCAAACCATATCAAAGTAAAATCTATTAGTCTTTGTATTTGAGTTGCTAATTATAGTTAAACAGTGTTTCCTCTTCACATAAGTCTTGAGTGAGCTGTAGCAAATTTCTGTTAAGTCATCATACACACAAAACTCTGTGGCTAAAGAATCATTCTGCGAATGGGCAGGATGCAAATAAAGGTTTCTCTGCATTTTTTAGTCATTTAGTAGTTTGAGTATTCTTTCCTTCATATGCATCACTTCAACAATTTGATTTTCAAAAAATGAGCACAAGAATTGGTAATTCTGAGCCTCAATTCTTGCGTCTGAGTTTCCATGATGAGCATCATAACAAAAGTCATGGCAGATGTGCACATTTCTCATGGTCACACATTTCAAGGCTTTCTTTCTATATATAAGCTACTAGCTCAGAGTTCTGCACCCTTTCTAGAGGTTTCCTTGAACACAGTAGTCAGCTGGAAAGCACTGCCTAGTGCTGAAGTTTCTAAGTGCAAATTCAACAAGAGCTTCTTATTCTCATTCCAGTCCTTTACAGCAGACTGGATGGCTGGAGCAAGCAAAGGATTTAAGTTCTTGACCTCACCCGAGGCTGGGAAATCCCCTGTGGTTGAAATAGTACAGACAGAAACTTTTTCTTTGAATTTTGTTTCTATGAGTGATCTGCTGGGGCAGAACAGGATTATCTGGATCATGATACAGATCCTGGAATTCTGGGTTCCCAAAAGATACAGCTAACTTTGGGGAGGCTGGTAATTAAATTATTAGGGACCATAATGAAAATAAGACCTCAGGTTCAACCAAGTGACATTGAGGATCCTGCAAGAAAATAAAATAAAACCTTACAGGCAGTCTTAGCACTCCTCACAGAAAGTAGCAATATTATATTTCTACCTCCCTTTGGTGTAAGAAAGAAGCTGTCAAGGTACTTGCACTGCCTTCATCTATGTCTAAAAATGTACATGACAAATACCTGCAGATCTCTGAAGATGAAATATTGATTCCACTCTAATAAAGAATAGAGATGCAATAGATCTTTGGTGGCACAATAGGCTAATTTATTAGATTAACTTTTTGTTTGGAAGAACAACCTCCAAAATCATCTCATGTGATAGTTGAAAATAGATTTGAATTGATCAACCTGTGAAATTTCTACAGCTAATCCAGTTAGCAAGTCAACATTAAGTTATGCAGGACTCAAACACTGAACAGCTCACTTGGGAAATTGGGCTCATTCCATTACAGGAGTTTCTCAAGCAGAATCTCTACATGGCATCAAATTGTGATTTATACATTTATATATTTATATACACAAACACCCCTTCTGATTCAATTCTGGCAAGTGCTTGCAGATTTTCCTCAATGTCACTTCCAGGATCTCTTCAGGATGTCACACCCTGCTCATTCTTCTTCCATTCCCTCCTAGGCACCTACTTTCCTAATCACAGCCATCATGGGCTGTGGGATTGATGCACATTTATATGGCAATGCATGCGTGGGCAACCTAACTAAAAATAAATGTTGATATGGTATTTCCAGCATTGTTTCTAATGTAAAATTCAAATAAATACATGTTACTTTATTTAATTTAAAAACTCTGTTTCATAATTCTGCATAAACCTGGAATTTGGTTTTGTTTCTGCAAAGCCACCCTATTAAAACTAAAAGCAGCAAATATCCCAAAACTTTGTGTGCAAAGTAAGCTTAGCATTTGATTTTTTAGAAAAAAACTCTGTAAAAGTACCAAAGATTTTTCTTAAAATCAATAAATTTGTAGTCTTCCCTTCAGCTGTAAGGCCAAAGCAATATTATACCAACAGAAGTCTGAAAAGAGATTGCCAATACTAATAAAGGTGGTGTTGAAAGAACATCCAACATGAGCTTTTCCTTATATTTTATTGAAATCAGTGCATTGAATCAATTCTGAAATTAATCAGGTAAGAGTACATAGAACTTCCCTCCAGTTCTGTTTTAGAGGAAAAAAAAAACCCAAACCTCAACCAACAGCAAAAAGAATTTAAAAAAAAAAAAATCAAATGCTTTGCATCTTACCTACTCAAATAATGGACATGACAACTTCAACTCTGCAGCCAAGAAACAGGTAGATTTAGCAAAAAAAATATTGCTAATTACAAATAGAAATGGCTTAGGTTTAAAATGCAATAGATCAAGGAAAACAAAGATTTCAACACACATGTCTCAAATAACATACAAATGCCCCAAGCCTTCAGAACTACACAGTAGTCTGGAGTACTCTATACCTGCATTGTGAGGAAAAAAAAATCCTGATACACATTTTTCTGCAAAAAGCCCCAGCAATCCCAACCCCTAAAAAACCACTTAAACTTTTCTCCTCTTTTAAGGAAAAAAATTGAAAAAAATGCTTAACAGAAAAAAAAATATTAGATTTTAATCATTGTTTTTTTTGATCTCATGTCTCTAATGCATGGCATTTCCTTTGTTAATAAATGTTAATATACCTTAATGGAAGAAATTTAAGTATAAAAATATTGATGCTGGTCGTAAGCTGTGTCTATGTAAACTAGTAAAGCAGAGATAAGTCAAATTTTGATGTTAACATCCATTGGATTCTACTGAAAAGATACTAAAATCTGAGATTGTGGATAATTGTTTGTCAACTTCAGTACATGCTTTCAAGGAAATACAGCTAAGATTAAAATGAATTATTGATTTCATATGGACACAGGTTCCAAAATTGGATTGCAAAGCTCCATTATCTTCTCTACCTTTGCTGGCCAATTACAGACAACAGTAATTGCTCTTGCAGAACTGCATGTACCAATTTCTAAGATTAAAGAAAATGTTTGCAGTTAATTTTACAGTGGTATTTCAAAAGCCAGCTAAAGCTGCAAAGCAACACATTATATTTTACTCATATTTCATTAAAAGTTCTTTACAAAGAGGCAAAAATTTATATTTTTACTCAAAAGTGTAGGTCATATTTGAAAAGATGTACTGTTATTCTTGAAGAACTCATTCTCTCTACGATATAGTAAGCAATGACATTATAAAGCTACAATATACACTTGAATAAATTGGTTTTTCTGGTAACTTTGAAGTTTGCAACGAGGAGAAGAATAACTTCCAATTTCACAGAATATGCTGAGTTGGAAGGGACCCACAAGGATCATTCAGTCCTGTACAGAACACTCCAAGAATCACATCATGCACCTGAGAGAATTGTTCATACAACTCTCATTCCTCAGAGTATCAGCCCGGGCAGAAATAAAATTTCTACAGTGTTTAAATCTTTACATATATTTGCTATGAAATGAGCCTAAAAGTTGCAATGTAAATCCCAAACATGGAGGGACTGCTGAAAACAAGCAAGCAAGCAGAAATCCCAGGCAGTGACATTCTGAAAGATTAATTGATGGAACACTGTGGGAATTTGTGGGAATGAAAGTGGGAAATGGAAGGCAGTGCTTTCAGCACTCGCAATTCCTCACTCTCTCTGGGATTTCTCCTTGAGGTGTCAGAGAACAGGGATCCATAGGCCATCCTCTCTTGTGGAATGCACAGGGATACAAATAGGGCACATGCAATGTTATTTTAGTCTTTACACAAGCAGAGCCACAAATATATCAGTAATTCTGAGATTACATGAGGTGGAGAAGAGCAGGAAATGTAGCTGTAGCAGCTTCAAAAAATAAATTTACTGGCCATAACTGCCTTGAGTGATGTGCTTTTGCATGGTAGGTGATTCCAAAAGGAAGCTCTTAGTCAGTTGTGCTAGGCAGCTGGTTCTGGAATCCTACACAGAAGTAATGGTGGGACTGCTCTGTGGAGTTCTGTGTGCTGGATGGCTCAGAAATGATGCACTATTTAAAGACGGTTTTTAGTCACGTGTGTTGAAAAGCCTAGATATTAAATGAGAGGTCAGGACTCTGTAACTGAAAGGATCTGGAATGACTCTCTTGTATTTCTCATGTATTAAAGAGAAAAGAAAGTGAAGCACTCGTGCGCCCATCACAGACAATCCCAATAAAACGTCTTGACAGATTAGACACTTTGTGTGTTCACCTTCTGAATTTGATACAGACTATCACAGAAACCTCTTTGAGACAGAACCTTTCACAGCACACAGCTCAGAGTGCCAAGCACACATTAAAAATGTCTAATGGCATTGCTGTCAAGAAGCACCGTTTGATTTCAAAGTATCACTGCATTTTAAATACGAAATACAATTACATAACACATTCTCATTTATCCTCATCAGTGTTTATATCTTACCAGATATAAATCCACTCAGCTGAAAGAGATGTGAGATAATTATTCACCTTTATTATTCACAGACAAATGGAAGACTGTCAAAACACAGAAGGCAGCCCTTCTGATAGTGAAAGTTTTTGACTTTGATCATGTGGATACACTATTCAGTAGCCATTCCTACAATTTACAGCACAGCTTTTATACACTTACCTAGAACGTTCTTGAAATCTTCTGAAATCGCTTCCTTTTGTAGTGTTGATTTTGATGCTTGCAATTATTCACCATGCTGAGATAATAATATAAACTGTCTGCTGAAGGATTCTGCTTGTGCCATTCAACTACGAAGAGGCAGAGGAGCTGCCATCTGCAGATTTAACACCGCACGTAGAAAAAGCTGGAAGTTATATTCTGTACATTAAAAATGTCTAACTGTTAACTGCAACCAATTGTCTGCTAAGAATTCTTAGAACTTTTTTTTTTTGTAAAGGCCAGGTTAATTCTGTATTCCATATGCAACCGCAGTGATTCTTGAAGGGTGCTCTGCTCAGTCATATGTAAGATGAGATACAATAAGCAACTCAACTTCCAGTAATTACTTAAACACACTCTAAACCACTTCAGCTCTGAGAAGCAAAGTTGTCACAGAGACAAAATGCTATAAAGAGCACACAAATGTGTTTTCTTACATTTTTATCCACTTGTTATTCTGTGCGATAATTTTAAGCCATTTCAAATCCTGCCTGAAGATTCTTGGTTTATGATGTCAACATTTTCAGTATTGCTTCCCTCTTGGGGTCTCCTTTGATGCTTTGTTATTATAATGATAACTTTTCAGGACTGATACTGCTTCACTTTCTGCAGCAGCACAGGGACTTAAATATAAACTTTCTGAAATTACCTTCTGCAGTTCAAGCACCATCAACACTTGAGATACATTTCCTAATCTTGTGATACATGCAATGTTTTGGTAGAATAAGTCAGTCCTTTTGTCAAGGAATTGCAGTTACTCTGAAGTATCTTTTCCCTTATATAATTTCCTGTTCTCTTTTTATGCATCTTCTCCATATAAAATGAACATTTTGGTCTGGAACAACCTTCAGGCTACTGGCTGTGCTGTGAATGTTGCTGAACCTTCAGCAAACCATGTGAAAATCAGGTTTTCTTCCTTCCCTGACTGGTTCCTTCAGCATGAAATACGGGTGGTTGACATGGGCTGCACATAGGTCTGCTGCTGAAGCTGTCTTACAAGATCACTGTGTTTACACAAGACATTCAAAAGAATTTAAATATTTCATTGTAAGGTGGAATGAGTGGTTTGTTTTTTTTTAAACTGTCTAGAAAGTCATAGTAAGTACATACCTAATTCACACATCTTAAAAAACCATCCCTAGGAGCAAATCACAACTTCAAAATTCAAAATAACTGAGCCTGTTACACTTGAGACAGAGAACATTCTAAACAAGAACAAAGAATGACGATGGAAGCGGAGGAGGCAGAGCAGCTGAAATGTTATACCCAAAAAAAGAAGGGACACAGGAAAATCCATGCCATTCATTGACCTCAATGACCAAATTAAGTCACTGAAGTTGTTAAAAGAATGTTGATATAATGGAGCAGTAAACAGAGAAGAAGAAAACTTGTGAAACCTTGTATTTATTTCTTGATTCTTGTTAGAGGAGTAAAAGAATTGCTTCCAGTAAGGCTGCAGATGATGTTACTTTTATTTCAGACTAGGTAGAAATATTCAGAGGTCTTAAACTCTATTTAAAAATACACAACATTCCCATGAATTTCAAAATGAAGGAACTTTGGTTATTTCATCTTTGCTGGCTTTTCAGAAAAATGGTGTCAGAAAGATCTGAACAACAGAAATGCCAGAAGATCTTCATTTTCACATGCAAGGTTTCCTCCAGTACTATTTTTGACATAAGTTGACTTTCTCTGTAATAACAAATTTTAACTTCATTTTCACTATTGTTTCAATATTATGGAAATTTTTAAAGTGAAAACTTAGGAGAATCCCAATTGATAAAACCCTATCTTGTTTGGAAGAAAATAATTTGATATTTCTATTTGTACTGATTATTTTCTTATTAGCAGGGGGTTTTTTTTCCCCTAAAGAATTCCTTTGACTATTTTTTTTTGTTTTTTTTTGTTTTAACCTGTAGGACTGTTTCCATTTGCCAAGCTCTTTCTGAAATCTTGTAGCAGCTGTCTTCTATTTCTGAAAAAGTGGTCCTGTAAAATGTGAGGGGTCGTAGTAATGTGAGTTTTTCTGGTTAAGTTCCTATTAACAGACAACCTGGTCAACCAGGTCAGAAGTGAGAATAATATCCACTGGATGAAGATTTTTTTCATCAGATAGCAGTAGGCAGACTGCTATGAAACTCTGTTTAATAGAAATACAGTTTTCTTGTGTTTATTCATCTGAATTATGTTCCTTCTAGATCAATCCCTCTTGGTTTATGAGGGACGAAAAAACACAGTCAGCCAAGCAGAGCTTAGCACTGATTCCATAAAAGAGAGCAGATGCTGATGCTCACAAGTAAGTCCTGGATGGAGCAGAATGTGGCTGATCGTGGCACTACAGGGGTACAGAGACCAATTATGGGCTGGACACAACCAGTTATGAACTGGAGCGGTCTCTATAAATAACAGCACTCTGGTAATCAGCCGTGGAATTATCAAGGCTGAAACCACTCTCCCCATCTTTTCCAAGAAGAACAGTCAGAGAGAGGCAAGAGAGCTCTGAGACACCAAAGGGTGTCTTGGTGGCTTTTATCATCAGCTGCTAATGGGTCCTTGGTGAGCTGCCCTTCACATCACTCAGGCCATGGAAGATTTACAGACCTTGAATATAAAAGGCAGCAAGGGAGATGGCTGGAACGCCAGTGTTACCTTGCTTTTGACATCCTTGATTTATTTTGTTATCCAAAAATTTGGGGCTTTTTTTTTTTTTTTTTTTAAGTAAAGGACACTTTCTTAATGCTTATGAAAATTCTTAAGCAATTAAATATAGAACTTTTTCGAAGAGGCAGAGTCTTATATTCTACCCCAGCAAGTCCAGTTAGCTTCTCAGTGTTTGGTCCTTCCTGGTATATTTGTTTTCTTTTTAATTTACATAAGATTCCTTTAAAATCTCTCTACTCTTTGAAAATAATTTATGTAAATCTCTGTATTAATATAACCACTTGTTCAATGCCATAAATAACTGGAACCATGAGTAATCCAAGAGCTGAGAATTTAGGACAACTGAAACAATACTAGAAATTCCTGTGTTTTACAGATAATTCCTTTAAAATAACACCATTAAAATATGTCACACTAAGTAGCAGGAGGGACTAAGATGATGAGGAGCAGCACTGAGTTTTATGCCTTTGGTAGTGGCACCGGGGTGTCCAGAGGGAGGTTTTCTCATCAGGAGATGCTCTGGTAACAAAATCTTCAGTTCAGGTTCTGTGGGGGAATACACACCATAAAAATATAACTGGGCTAAGACCACAACCTCCTGTTTTTTATAACAAAGCCATTATTACATGGTCTCCAAATCAAAACACTCTTTTTGGGGCTGTGATTTGTGTGTGCACTGTGGTGTAGGGGAGAGAAGACAGCAAACAGCCAACATCCAATTCAAATATATTTGCCTTTCATTACCTGTGTTTGAAGTATTCTTGTTAATGACTTTAAAACTAGGATTAGCACAACCAAAAATTATTTATTATATGAATTAACTTCAAAGAGCTCACCTCAACATGACATCTGAGAAATATAAAGAATTTGAACAAGTCCAACAAAAAAACCTTTGAAATTGCTCTCCTTAATATAGAGATAGTTTATAGAAGGGTTAACATCAAAGGTCATATGATTTCAGGACATTAAAACATACCAAAAGACAAGTCTGATTTTGATTGAACATACTAAAAACATTCTGCAGTCACATCATTCAAAGTGCCCCAACTAAATTTTGATGAACTTGCCACCTACAAAAAATCTGTTATTAGGGAAAACACTTTGTACCTACTAAGTATTAATGCATGAATTAATAAAAATGGTACTGACTAATGCCAAGGAAAGACAAAAAATTATCTTTTTCAGAAGCTGATGCATCATGTCTTGCTTTTAATGATACATTCCATAAATGCCAGGTTTTCAGACTTTATGCAATTAAAAAGTCTGTTTACTCAAATACTTTTCCTATTTCAGTAACTTGAAAATCAGGCAGGCAGAGTCTGACAGTTTATGCCTTTTCCTCTTGTTTGTTCAAGTGGAAGAAAAAGTCCAGCTGCCTTTCCCAGCCCCTTACCTCTAGATACAAGTGAGAGTTCTAACCCACATGCTTCCAACACAACCCAAACCCACAGAAAGGAATCTTTTCCTAACACAAGGACTAACTAAAAACCTATCAGAATGATCTCAACGATAGGATACTTTTCCACTAAAGGGGAAGCGATCTCTTGTGAAAAGGTCACAATGTCTTATTCATCATCAAACCCACGCAATACAAATATTATTTACATGCTAATAAAGGATGGTCCTAAGGAGAATGAATAGCTGAGTTGTTAACTCATGTAAACGTAAAGATTTTAGTCCATCTTTTCATTCAACCCATATTCATCCTGGATTTAGTGAAACAACTCTCATTTTACAATGGAACACTGTATTAATTATTATTTTCATCTTACTTACAGCACAATTCCCTAGTCATAAAGCAGAATCCACATGTTTGGCACTAGATAAGCATCAAAATAAAGCTTAGGTTTCCCTAGATTAAAATTCTAGGCTCCTACACAGCAGGATGGCAGGATCTTAAAAATTTATCAGAGTAAGTTTTCCATGCTGTTATCAACAGGTACTCTGGCATTTGTATGATGGTCTTTTTTGATTTATAAAGGGAAATAAGACAAAAAATTGAAAAAGTATACAGCAGAAGATCAAGGAATTTTAAGTTATTTTCCCAGGAAAAAGCTGCCACCAACTGACTTGGTCTTGTTCATCTTGCTTCCTCTAACTTTGGTTTTCCAGGCTAGAAGGTGTTTTTTCATCCCAGGAGTAACAGGAACAATTATTTAGGCATGTTGGATGTTGCAGGCTGTCACACCTGGCGTTACACCACCTCAATAACAGCACTTGTGCGGTTGGGAGACAGATGCAGATCTATTTGGCCAGCTCCTTCTTTCTAAACCTGCCCTCCACCATTCCCTCCCCCGGACAGAGGTGTGAAAAAGGTATCTTAGGCAGAGACACATTGTAGCCACAAACATCCCTGTGCTGGCCACAACAGTGGGCAAGGGAAGGACTGTGAACTGCGTCTCTTTGGACTGCTGCAAGGCCTCAGACTCAGTTCCCCACAACATCCTTTTCTTTAAATTGCAGAGGGATGGATTTGATGGGTGGGCTGTTGGGTGGACGAGGTATTTATTGGACATCCAGAGGGCAGTGGCTTGACTGGGGTGGATGGGTGAGCCAAGTATTAGCATAAATGTGTAGTTAAAGAATGAGAGTTGTCAAATAAAAATTTGTTCAAAAGTTTAAAATTGGCTTATCGGTCTTCCAAACACTCTCATCAGCAATAATTGATTCTCTAATTCACACATCTACACACATGTTCAGGAACAACAAATGTTCCCAGAATTTTGTGGAGCAATGTAATGAAACCAGACCATGATTTCTTCAGTTATTTTTTTTTTTATAATGTGGAGTGTAGAACTGGCAAACATAAAGTACAGTTTCAAATATGTGTGAAATTCAAACTTGTTTCAACCAGAAAAAAGCATCTCCCTCTAAAAAGTAATGAGAAAACATTAAAATGAATGTGTAGAATAATATTGTATATTTATCTAAGCAAGAGGTTAAACTTCAGCTACAAAGTTGTTACTGATGTTTCCAAAACAGCCACAAGAATGTGATAAATTCACCACTAAATATTTCCCTCTGTTTATCACTACATAATTTTCTGGAATGCATTCTCTATAATGTGAGCAGTACTAGCAATTTCATGCAGTCTCTATAGCAAGAAAGAGAAAAAAAATGGAAGAATTAACTTGCTCCCTAAACTTCAGTGCATAGGAGGATAGCAGGAAGATATTA
Source organism: Regulus satrapa (assembly GCA_013396955.1). Classification (NCBI taxonomy): domain Eukaryota; kingdom Metazoa; phylum Chordata; class Aves; order Passeriformes; family Regulidae; genus Regulus; species Regulus satrapa. The sequence goes on along the minus strand of VWZN01011821.1, from coordinate 320,544 downwards.
CCAGAGGTAATATTACTTTTACTAAGGTTAAATAAACAAGAAGAAACAAAAAAAAAAATCAAAAGAAAAAAAGAAGATGTTTAGTTCCTTTAGTAACTCAGACATAAGACCAAAAAACTTCCAAGCAATCTTTAGATTCTGTGATTCTTTAAATTCTTGAATGCCTGTGCAGGAGTCCACACAATATTAAGATGGCATTTTATCACATAGAGGTATTGAAAAATTATTACTGTATTGGGTTAATTTGAATTTATTTTTCATTTCCTTACATGAAATTGGAAAATAAATCAAAATTGAGTAACTTATAACACAGCTTTCATGTAGCCATTTTGGCATCAGTGTTAATTCCATTTCTCCTAAATTATTGCCTGCAGAAAACCAGTGAAAGAATCTAGGAAAAAAAAACAAAAAACAATCACTTTCAAAAAGAACTTGTAAAGCATTTCCAAACCTTCATTATCAAAGATTAAAAGGATGAATACTGATGGCCTCCGTGGTGGCAAAAAAATCAGTGTTTTATTTTATCTACCAATGCAGTTTTTGTTTAATTTTGACCAAGCTTACAGCTGCTAAAACCAGAGGGTGGTCACCTTTACACCTTCTGGCAGCAAATTTGAAAAAACCTTTTCTTGAACCTCTGCCAGACCTTGACAGGTCGGCAAACAGCATCTGAGAACAAAATCAACAACAGGATAAGCAAATAGAGTTCAGTTTTTCAAAGAGAAAGTTCTCACCTATGTGAAAGAGATTAAAATGGGAAACTAAAGTAGCATGATTTTCAAATCATTGACTGGAGCTTGACTGGCTGGAATACAGTAAAGTGGCCATGGGTAATGTACTTTTGTAGAAACCTTTCTTAACTTTCATGCCAGGATGAAAGAAGACTGGATACTAAGCATTAATTAGTTATTCTGAATGAAGTATTCTGTTGTTTGGCCAAAATAGTGGATATTTTATTGCAGACATTTTGGAACACATCCCTTTGTATTTAAATCAAGGTTGTACCTAAAATTCCTGCATTAAGTAGGAATTTTATTCCTAATTACAGTAAGCATTCTCAAGGCAAAGGAACAAGGCTGTAGCCCTTTAACCCTCATTCAGATTACCAACATTTGTTCTTTTGTACCATTTAGTTTTCTAAAAGCCTAGTGTCTCCAGCAGTAGAAAATAGGTTTTCCCATTCTAACAACAGTAATTGCAGTGATTTCTAAGCTGTACCTGTGATTTTCTGACTTTCAAGTCAAGTATCTTGTACATACAACAAGGAGTTCAGCATCCAGCAACAATGCAGCTGTGTAAATGATGCAATTATCACTTAATACACACAAGTTTAGTGTCCTACTAATTCCAAAAGGTATTGATGCTAAAGACAAAAAAGGACTTCAAAGTTGAGCTGTCTTCAAAGATGTATAAGATCTGATGAAACATCATGGAATGTGGTGCTCATACTCCTAACAGGTATTATTTTTAGTGCTTCTTTTAGGATTATCACTACTCTGAGCTTCTGGTGAGATGCCTTAGATCTTTAACCTGACTGAAAATTAACCTGGCAAGGAGATAAATACACACAAAAAGTATTTTAATTAATTTTCAGCTAAATTAGTGAGGCAGTCTAAAATGTTTGCCATGAAATCACCAGGACCAATGTGATGGAGAGGGTTGTCCAGCCTGTTGTGTTCAGGGTATAGAGATTTGTCAGACCATAAACCCTCCTGTGCTCCAGCTGGCTTTCAGAGATCAGTGAGCTGTGATTTCTGATCACAGCCAATATATAATTCTGCTCAGCAAGGACCTTCATGATCCAGATTCACAAGCAGTGCAGATTATTGAAGGAACAGAAAATCATGCTCAGAACTGCTGGTGATAAATACACTAACTGCAGAGAATGCCACTGAAATAGTAACAGAGACCTACTGACAATATTAATATAAAAATTAATATCTCCACCTCTGCTCCATGGCAGTTGGAAAGGCAAAGTTCACCTAAAAGTGAAATGTCCCTTCAGGAGAGGAGGTAGGATACTCTGTCAACTCATCCTGAGCCGAGGTGTTCTCCCCTTCTGTTCTTTTTGCCCCCAATTCCCCCTTTTATACTACAAATTTTGACTCTTGCCAGTGGGGTGGAACAGTCACATCTGACAGCTGGCGTTTCGGGGACTTTGGTCTTTTTTTTCACTTGCATTCTTAGGGGTGTGAAACTTAACATGGAAATGGAGCTTAATGAGGGTCTTGGTTACTTTCTGTCAGAGTTGATACTTGACACAGAAGGTAGAATGAATGTGGAGACAGTTGTGGAAGAATGGCTATCTGAGAAAGGACACGTCGACATGATACAGGTAGTCAATCAAGGAAGAAACAAGATACAAAGTCAGGCCTAGTGCCCAGACAAGGCAAGGACAGTGTGTCCTTGAGCGCAGATGTTATACCATAACAGTATATGAAACAGGATGTGCTCAGCAAAAATATGAGGAACAGTCCTCAAAGACTAACCACAAGATTGCAAAATTTGGCGTAGCTGACCTTTAAGCATGTAACCAGTGATGAGCTCGCTTTTGCATTATGTATGAGCTTCATTAACCATAGTATAAATGTGTGTAAGAAATCAATAAAGTTGGAGCCTTGCTGATCCTTCACATTGAATACTGCTTGTCTCCCTCCGATCCAACAAAATGGTGATCCCGACGTGATCCAGACAGCGACCACCACGACGGATCGGTGATTGGTGTTTGAGTCCTTTCGCAACAAGGACGGTGTTGAAGCAAGAGGTGCCGCGCCCCGGGTGATCTCAACGGAGAGTCCGGCCCATCTGTGCTGCCGAAACCTGTAGGGCTGCAACAGCGCTGATGCATCATGGAAAGGCAAGCAGCATATGGTTTATTTACTTGCTTTTTAGAAAAGCGCCAAGTTCAGGGTATAGATCTGAAAAAGGAGCTTCCTGGGCTGTTAGCGTATGGGTACGCTAAGGGGCATTTTAAAAATCCTCATGAGCTGAGTGAATGGTGTAAGTTTGGGGATGATTTATGGGAGTCTGTGTTAAATGATGATAAGACTGCTAAAAAATTGGGGAAGCGAGTGGCGAGTGGTTCACAATACTCTTTTTCAGTATCAGGCTGAGCAGAAAGCTGCCCAGTGGGCTACTGAAGCCATTGACAAAAATAAGAATTATGGGGAATGGTCGGCTTGTCCTTTGCTCCCTGCCACGAACACTGTTATTTTGTCACCTGCCTCAGACTCCACTCCGCACAGTGAGTCACTCCTTGCATATAATCCCTCAAACCCTTCGGCGCCTCCGGCTCTGTGGCAAGAGCCTTTGGCAGCTAGTGATGAGCCTATCCCTGGGGCAGAATCTGACCTAGCGGGGGCCATCGCTCGAGAAAGAAGGGAGGCGTGGGCTACTCTTGCAAGGATAGGCATAGATTCCAGAGACAAGGAGGCAATGGCAATAGCTATGGAATTAGCTTGTCCGGTGACATTTACTCCGATGGCAGGAGGGGGGTTACAAGCAGCTATTACAGCACTGGATTGGAAACTTTTATCGCAGTTACTGCCAGTCAGTTCGGAGTAACTGGAGAGCCAACCAAACAAATGCTCGATTATATTTGGGGGACGAAGATTTTGCTGCCAGCTGACTGCCGGGGAATTGCAAAGCTTATATTTAAGCAACATCAACAGCTGCTTTTTGGTGCTTATTGGCAAACTTTATGCCATGAGAGCGTGGCAGTTGTGCGGCAGCTGGGTGATCCTTTATTCGGGATAACTCTAGATGAACTTTTAGCAATAGGACCATTCGCTCGCACTGAAGCGCAGGCTTTGATTGGACCAGATAAACTAAGGGAAAGTATGAAGTTAGTGCGAGTGGCAATAGATAGAGTGAAAGAACCAGGAGGAATCCCCTCTTACATAGGATTGAAACAAGGAAGGGAAGAACCTTTTGGCTTATTTATAGATCGAGTAACCACCGCAGTCAAGAAGTACAGGATTACTTGAAAAGTGCTTCGTTGAAACAGTGTGAGTTACAAAATAATAACACTACCACAAAGAATGTTTTAAACACTTTAAGAGCTAATTGGTCAATAGAGGAAGCTTTAGAATGCATGGCAAACATACTGGTAGGAACACAGGCAATGCTGGTAGAAGCAATAACGGACTTAAGCCTAGGGTTAAAAGAACAAGTGGCAGCTTCTCAAAACCAAGTGCTTGCTGCTCTTGCTCCCCTACAACTGGCAGTTACTAATGGTCTGAGAACTCCATCCACCGGCCGTATGAAGTGCTATCGCTGTGGCGGAGGCGGGCATATCCGTCGAGAATGTCAAGCTGCAAATGCATGGTGTCAAAATCGTTGATCAGACACCCATGCCACGGGAGCATGTCAACGTTAGTCAGGAAACGTGAAATCCAGCACGACCAGCTGCCGTGCCAAGACACAAGTAGCAGCTGCCAACACATCAGTCTAGCTTCCCTCCAACCAGCCACAGCCGGAAGCCTCGGCCTGGACCTGGCAGCCTCAGTAGTGGTGACTTTATTAACCACTAAGCCCAAGAAAATCCCAACAGGAATAAAAGGTCCTATTATTATAAATGGACAATCACTAAGGGCCTTGCTACTGGGTCGCTCATTGGCCAGTATGTTAGGCCTATTTATGCTGCCTGGGGTAATTGATGCAGATTACAATGGAGAAATTTGTATTATGGCATACACGTTTTTCCCTCCAATAAAAATTGAAAAAGGTCAAAGGATTGCTCAGTTAGTACCCCTACCACAGATGACTGGAACAATCATCCCCCAGCAATCAAATAAATGAGGTGACTGTGGCTTTGGATCCACAGGAGGATTTAACTCTGCTGACTCTAAATTTGCACGACAGGCCCAAACGTACAATCATATTAGAATACAATGGAGAACAAAAGGTCTTGATGGGCCTATTAGATACAGGTCGATGCTGCCGATTCCAGCATTGTAAGCCAGATTTTTGGACTGCTGGATGGCCATTGTTTAACAGTGCAGTCAGTTACTGGAGTAGGAGGACTCACACATGCAAAAAGATCAGCAACCTTGAAAATAATCCTTGAGGGGAAATCAATGCAGGGTGTATTTTCAATTGTCTTCCTCCCTGACAAAGTACAGTGTCTCATTGGATGAGACATAAAGGCTCAAATGAGGATTGTTTTGACAAATGAACACCCTTTGGGCTAATGGTCATTGCTTGGACTTTCCCAATCCCACTGACATGGACAACGAATAAGCCAGTGTGGGTGAAGCAATGGCCGCTAAAAAGGGAAAGTCTTAAACAAGCACATTTGCTGGTACAAGAACAATTTAATCTAGGGCAATTATCCACCAGTCCCTGGAATACTCCTATTTTTGTAATAAAGAAGAAATCAGGAAAATAACGACTGTTACATGACCTTTGAGCGATAAATGATCAAATGGAGCCTATGGGGGCCTTACAAGCAAGACTGCCCAATCCTGCTATGTTACCACAATATTGGCCACTGTTCATTATAGATTTGAAAGACTGTTTTTTCATCATTTCTTTATATGCAAAGGATACTAGATGATTTGCCTTTACACTCCCATCTTTGAATCGAGCCGAACCAGATAAGAAATTTGAGTGGATGGTCCTCCCTCAGGGCATGCGTAATTCACCTACACTTTGCCAATTATATGTTGACAATGCTTTACAATCTCTGAGGCAGGAATGGTCGAAAACAATAATCTATCACTATATGGATATCTTATTTGCTCAGCAGCAACCCTTCACAGAATCACAAAAGGAAAAAAATTCAAGAAACCCTTAATGTAGCAGGTTTAATTGTTGTGCCTGAAAAAATTCAGTCATCATCTCCATGGAAATGCCTAGGTTGGACGTTCATGGGGCAAGTTGTTACCCCGCAGAAACTACAATTAGATGTAAAATTGCAAACACTACATGATGCTCAGCACCTTCTGGGAGATTTACAATGGTTACGCCTTATTGTAGGGATTTATAATAAACTACTTGGTGAATTGCAACCATTATTGAGAAGGACTAATCCAGCTCAGCCACTTCAGATTACACAAGATCAGAGAAAAGCACTCAATCAGGTATTGGACTGCATAACACAAGGTAGCGTCAGCAGACACAATGCTGAAGTACCAATTGATTTGACTGTCTGGTGTGGACCAAAATACCTGTTGGGCGCATTGACACAATCCAACAGGAAAAAGGGGGAGATATGGGCATTGGAATGGATATCCCCACCACTTCAACAACATTGAACATTACTCCAAAAATTGACATTTTAGCTAATTTGATTAAGAAAGGCCATAAACGGGCCTTGCAGATCACAGGTACTGAACCTGACACAATACTTATCCCAATGAAAAGAGAAACTTTGGACTGGTATATAATTAATAGCATGGAGCTTCAAGAAGCACTGTTGAATACAGGAGGCGTTGTTGCACTGGATAACATTCCGGATGCACCACTGAGCTGGATTGGCCAGTGGAGATGGATACAACAACCTAAAAGAGCTCTACAACCCCTAAGCAATGCAATAACTGTCTACACGGATGCTGGGAAGAAGTCCAGAACTGCTGCAATCACATGGCAGAATGCTGAAGGACAGTGGGAGTACTACATACTCAATGCCTCAGAATCAGACACCCTGCAGACCTTAGAGTTGTTAGCAGTTGTATGGGCAATGATGCAGTTCACTATGCCCTCAATATAGTTACTGACTCTTTGTATGTGGCAAGGGTCTTTGCATGGATAGAGGATGTTAAGGAAGTACAGTAAGCTTAAGCTGACCTTTAAGCATGTAACCAGTGATGAGCTCGCTTTTGCACTATGTATGAGCTTCATTAACCATAGTACAAATGTGTGTAAGAAATCAATAAAGTTGGAGACTTGCTGATCCTTCACATTGAATACTGCTTGTCTCCCTCTGATCTGACAAATGAACACTTNCATGGAGCTTCAAGAAGCACTGTTGAATACAGGAGGCGTTGTTGCACTGGATAACATTCCGGATGCACCACTGAGCTGGATTGGCCAGTGGAGATGGATACAACAACCTAAAAGAGCTCTACAACCCCTAAGCAATGCAATAACTGTCTACACGGATGCTGGGAAGAAGTCCAGAACTGCTGCGATCACCTGGCAGAATACTGAAGGACAGTGGGAGTACCACATACTCAGTGCCTCAGAATCAGACACCCTGCAGACCTTAGAGTTGTTAGCAGTTGTATGGGCAATGATGCAGTTCACTATGCCCTCAATATAGTTACTGACTCTTTGTATGTGGCAGGGGTCTGTGCATGGATAGAGGATGTTAAGGAAGTACAGTAAGTTTAAGCTGACCTTTAAGCATGTAACCAGTGATGAGCTCGCTTTTGCACTATGTATGAGCTTCATTAACCATAGTACAAATGTGTGTAAGAAATCAATAAAGTTGGAGACTTGCTGATCCTTCACATTGAATACTGCTTGTCTCCCTCTGATCTGACAAATGAACACTTTGGTCCTCTTCCACATACTGAGGTGGCAGTAAAGGCTGTCTGACCTTCACCAGAGAGCCTTTGTGCACATCCTTATCTCCCTGTCAGACCAGATTTACAACAAGGCTTGTAACACACAGTGAAGGGGCTGCTGCAGATGTGCAGGTGCTCTTCCGTGCCTCACATTCCTGCAGTCCTCAGCCTTTGCTCAAGCCCTGCCAACATAAGCAAGGGGTTCAGCCTGAGTTTTCCTCAACCAGCCTCCTCAATTCTCCATCAGCTTAAAGTCAACAGTAGAATTCTGACCATTCACCACACCAGAAAAGGCTGAAGCTCTTTATGCAGCCACTGTTCCCTGCATCCATCCATCCATCCATCCATCCATCCATCCATCCATCCATCCATCCATCCATCCATCCATCCATCCATCCATCCATCCTCCCTGCACACTGGTTTTGAGCAGTTTCTTCAGAGCCCCCTAACTCCTGGCAGAGGAAGTGATTAAATTCCACTCAGAGCAGTAGAAATGTGTCAGCTGGCTCAAAAAGCTTTTGAAACAGCTCCAACAGCAGCCAGACTGCTCAGGCTTTTGTGCATCCCAGTGGGATGCAGGGGATGCCCACAGTCTGATGGAGGAGAGGGGAAGGATGAGCACTCTCACAGCTGGTAGGTAACTGCTTTGCTCAGTGGGGCATGAGTTACAGACCAACATCTGAGAGTTATGAATTAGAAAACTCGTCTTGTGGAGACAGGATGAATTAAGTGGTGAACTCACGTGCAAAGGGGATGGAGCCTTAGTTTGTTGTGTTCTCTCCCAGCGAGCTGATGAGAAAAGTTCAATTTACAGAGTATCTGGTCCTGCAGATTTGAGAGCTCCAAACAGATCATGACATACGTGCCTTTAATATTTTCTGTGGGAAGAAGGGACTTAATCTTGCTGTGTAGCAGAGGATCTGCTGGGGAACAACCTCTATGTCACAGCCATGAAGCAGTCAAGTAAAGGCAGCGTGAGCAGTGCCAGTGTCGCCAATGTGAAAGCACTTCAGCATGCTGTACCAGGCTACACTCAGGACAGGAAAAGAAACACCTGGAAAAAGGCAAAGCCAGAGAACATGACATTCAGATAGCCCAGGTTTGGCACGTGGAGATTCAGCGAGATTAGAAGGTACAGAGGAGCAGCAAACCCAAGGGGTGTTGGGGCTGGGTGGGCTGGGAGAGCCTCAGAGGCTGCAGGAAAACACTGCCATCCCACACTTTTATCCTGAAAATCAGCATGCACTTGCTATTGCCAATACCTCTGCAACAACCACTGACAAAGGCTTCTTCAAGAAATCCCTTCTCCACTGGAGAAGAGAGGCACTGGAGCACGAGTTTTAAAATGCTTTGGCCTCAGAAGCCTACGCTTGCACAGCCTTTGTTGTTCAGGGTCATAATTTGGTACTCCACCGCCACTTCAATAAGGCAAAACACAGTTTTTCTTTGGAGTGGCACTGGTTTTGCTGCAAAAATATATAGGATTTCAGAAATGTCTTCATTGTGTAACAGTGAGGAAAGCTTTTCTCCATTAGTTCCTTTATAGCTGGCTCATAGCTCATATAAATCCATAGGTATTTATCTGTGTTATTCTTGGGATTGCTGACACAGTGGGACATTCATGAGTTACAGATATTTCTTCACATAATAAAAAAAAAAAAAAACAAAAAAAAAACCCCACAAAACAAAACAAAAAAAAAACCCGCAGTGAAAATCTGTAGAATTTAGTTGGATCTAACAACTGTGTTGCAAAGTGTGGTTATATACACTGAACACACCATTTAAAGACTTATTTAAATATATTTGAACTTACATGTCGTACTGGAAAATTGTCATTCCTCTTGACATTCTCCAGTCAGTCCAGAGTGCCCTCAGATTAGGTTTGCAATGTTGTAGGGTCAAAATTATTTTAGAGACATTACTTCACATCCCCTAATGCAATACATGACTTTAGGAAGATGTGCATGCGTTCATTTGGAGTTTCTTGGCTTTACTTGGTTAGGAGCATGCAATCCTTCAATCAGTTTTGCAATGTGATTTACCTCAGCACAAATTTCTCACACAGAGGGAAATTACCTTGCATAAATCTACAAAACATTTTGTCAATAGAGTCACATGTAACAAAACGAGGTGGACCATTGGAAGCCCTTTTCGAAGCCACAAGGAATGTTCCTGGTTATAGGTATTAACCAGATTAATTTAACTACTTAAGCCAACAAATTTTATGAGAACTGCTTCTCAAATTAATTGCATCTGAATTCATAATAACACTAATCACATAATTTTTTTATTCTTGGATTAAAGAATATTTTTCAGTTGAACCTGTCCTACAGCAATAAGATAATGCTGAAAGTCTCAGTTCTCAGGAATCATCCTTTGTACATTTTTCATAAACGTAAAACTTTTATTAGTATAAAAATCTGCAGATTTAAATTAAGACATAGATCTTAATGGCTGGAAAATACTGCTTTTTTCCCCTCCTAGCATTCCAATTTTCTGTGTTTTTGTAAGTGCTTAATGTTAATTACAAGTAGCTTCAAATACAAGCTTTGCATGTAAATCTCCTGTGGGTAAGTGGGAAAACATGAGTTCTCTGCAAGGACTTAATTATTTGTTATGTCTCTTGAGATTCTATTTTCTAAGTATGGCACTTCCAACTGATTCACTAAGCCAAATTTATTCATATTAATATGTTTGAAGAAACAATTTTTTTTTTTGAGTGTAAGAATTTCAGATTAACAAATAAAGGCTTAGTCACTATATGCATCTACAGGGAAAGCCATGTATAGTCAAATCAAGTATGGATGAGTTAGTCCTGAGCAAAGTTTTATTTTTCTTTTCAGATTAAAATAGCCCTACATTTCTGAAAGTATATTATGTTCTTTTAATTATGAAAAGATATGATGATTAATAAGAAACAAGATAAAGGCTATAAACTTTACACACTGAGAACTCAAGAAAACTTATCAAGAGATTGACTTCAAGATACTGAAGTACCAAATAATTTTACCTTTAAAAAATCCACTTTAGTGGATCATCACGTAGGTGAGGAAGTAATAATAGCATCTGATTATTTCAACTAGGTTTTTGCTTTATTTATGGTATCTTGAACTTTCTGTGGCTTGAAGTGTCTCCCCACAATGCAGAGACATACTACAGACATTTTTGAAAGTTAATGAACTCATTTACTGTTGGTTTTCCTCAGCATTGCTATGGAACAGTTTTCACCACAATTCACCTCTCAACTGCAAGGTTTCAATGCTGCAAGGATCAGATTTTGGTGCCTCATGAACCCAGGAGACAACAATAATTTGATGTCTTTGATGCCAGGTCCTGCTTCATTATAGCACCAAGTGTGCATGCTTTGATTATGCTTATTTTAAAATTCTGACCTGCACATACCAAGGCATTTGCAATGCAGGTAGAGGCTAACAGATCATGTCTTTTTCAAGCAGACATACATTTTATTAGTTTCCCCCCTTTTTTTTTTTTTTTTTGCAGGCATTTAAAAAATGAAGCATTTTGATTGACCATCAGCTGGATTTCTTGTAGTGATTCCTCACAGTTTTTGGTCAGTTAAGTCCTTAATAAATTATTGATTACTTTTTAGACTTTGACTAGTCAGTTTTGATCCCTAAACTGTGGGATATTTGCTACAACTGTTTGTTGTTTGTTGTGCCTAAACAGTAGGCAGGTTTTAATGATGTTTCTAGTCAAGAAAAATGATGTCTTCAGTCTTCTTTGGTTTTCCTTCCTATTTTAGCTCTCCCATCTTGCTATGCTCTAAAAGTTAACAAAATGAGTGAGTCAGAGTTATCCCCTTTGCATTTCCCAATGATGTTACACCTCAGGGTTTCACAGAATGAGTTTGGGGTGTAGCTGGAAGAAGTCTGTCCAGATTCTTAGCAGAGATTTGATATATTGCTGTTACAGCTACTAATTACTTCTGCATGGCTACTGCCACTAGAGTTGATTCTGTATCAAGAAAATGTTTTACCTATGTAGAATTATTAGTGTATATGCCTCCTCAAGGCATGATTGAAGTATTTTCAGATCTGGCTGGCATGGAAAAGGAGTTCATTACTTCTCATTTGGAGCTTGACACTTCCAGATGATCCACAGACGAGCTAACTCTGCCCCGATCAATTCTCGGGCACAGTTGGTTGTTGAATTGGCTTGAACCATCTGCTCTATACAAAACAGAGTGAAGAATATGCAGGTGATGTCTGAAAGGGTGTTGATTGTGGGAATATTATCTCCTGTTGGAGTGGCAAGAAGTGGTGAGGAGAGAGCAGTACATTGGTCCCTGGGAATGTGAATGGATCAAGGAGAGGTTTGAAGGGGCAGCATGGCTTTCAGCTCTCTCAGCAGCCAATTCTCAAAGCACTTCCCTGCAGAAACTGCTTCAGACTGTTAGAAACTTAGTTTATGAAGTAATACTACAGGAAGGGAATGTGCCACTTCTCAAAACTGGATGCTCTCATGATGTCAGAAAAAATCATGTTGCCAACCCTTCAGAAACAGTCTAAACTTCCCCATTAATGCTAGATCAGGATTCAGCAAAACTAAACTTCCACATTAATGCTACATCAGGATTCAGCAAACCTCTTCAGCACAGGGTGAAATTTAAGGTATGGCCTGGTTCGCAAATCTTTCACTTCATCTTTAATCCAGTGAGCACAGGGACCTGCTGCCACTGTGGATATACCCAGATCTAAAGAAGCCTCTGAGGGTTTGGAAGAGATCCCAGCCACTGGGAGAAGACAAGTCCTCCTTTCTCCTTCCATTTCCTAATTTCAAGTGCCCTAATTGTGGATCCTAGGGAAATAGGATAAGGAAACTGAGATCAAAGGATCAGCTAAGTTTGCAGCCTCATAAAATTATATCCAGCTGTTGTTTCCTTAACTCCCACAGGAATGAGCAAACCTGGCTGGTTGACTTAGTACACTGAATTTCGAATCCCAGACAAAAGACATTGTAGCAAATCATTAAGCCTCTTGCAATTTGAATGTGAAGCAAGGCAAGATCTTCATCTCTATTTTCTCTACATCACACACTTTCTTTTTACATAATATCCAATAGCAACTAACACTTCAAGCAGCACTTACTCTTTGAGGTATTTCGTTAACATCACTGAAAATGTAATATGCAGCACAATTTCAGTGATCCATTCAAAATTTAAGTTTTTGCTTCAGTAGTTCCTAAGATTTAGAATGCAATGCATTTTAATTTTTTTCCCCCCAGAGAGAAGCTATTGGGACATCAGTCCCTTTTTAAGTGGGAAGTGGGAGTATCTAATTTTGTGAGACACAGGCTGGAAGCTGGTGACATGTGAAATGAAGAAGATGGAGCTGGAAATCCTGTCAAACCACTTTCTCCTATTGCCCATCTGTCTCTTGTCCATCACAAAGGCCAAATCAAAGGAAGGAGGGAGCAGCTCTTCCTTGACACTTTTAACCAGATGTCAGCAGAGAGCAGCATTTGCAAGTGGTGGATACAGAACAGGCTGGGTTTTGCACTGAGGTAGCAGATACTGAGCCAGATCCTACCCCTGCTTTTGTAGATGCTGATTTGCAATATATTTTTTTTTCCTATATATTTGCCATTCATAACGAAGTTTATAACACTTGACAGTTTTATGAGGTTATCTGTTATCATGGCTGGGTGGGCTTTGATGATGCTGTGATTTTGAAGCATGTTAAGGAAATGGAAAAGGGGGATCTAAACTGGGAAACAAAGCAAATCTGATCTCTCAGTGATGCTTGAAAATCAGGATTGAAAACCTCTGTTATTTCTTGGTTTTCAATGTTTTTTTCCTTCTGGATTAATATTTTGGTGGTTAAAAAAATACAGTGGTCTTGCTGAAATGGATGTTTTAGATGACCAGTTTTTTCTGGATTTAGGATTTTAAAAAATACTCAAAATATATTTTCAGGCTCCCTTATACTCTCCATAAAAAGTATATTTAAAATAGAAGGACTAAAATACTCAGAAATTCTTCTTTTTCTTGTTGACCTTCTTAAAAATGTGTGCTCTTTTGTCTAAATTGTGCTTATTGCAGTAAGTGCACTTGCCTTTATAGTTTCCCACTATTAATTTTTTCAAAGCAGATAAATGCTTAATTTGCCACTTAGTGCACAATTAACTGCTTTTAATTTGTCAACTACTTTTAATTTGCTATGCTGCAAAAGCAAATATCCACACACCACCTGATTTCTAATGAGGCATGCTGATCTCAAGGATGCAGCTCACACTGAGGGCATAGTGGGGAGACATTACTGCAGATTTAATTCAATAATTGTTTTTTTTTACTGTCAGGGTGAGGATATCCTCCGAGCTGTAGTTCCATTATACTTAAAGTCTGACTGAGAGTTTACTGTCACAATTACATACTGTGCAAGGAAAGTTAAACACAAAAGCATGTATGTTCCTGAATCCTTTCTAAATCCAGGCGCCCAGAAGTCCAGAACCAGATCTTTAAAAATTGTGGCCAGAATCCTGCTAATTCTGGAGGCCAGGTTAGCCCATGCACTCATAAATTAAAGAAAGTGCTGCTGCATGTGCAGTTCAGGACAGACCTCTGGGCCTGGGCAGCTGTGGCTCTTGGAAATGCAGCATCTCTGAGAGGTTAGAGGTGTTGGAGTAGTCTAAACCCAAAATACTGTAGTGGAGTACAGGAGCCTTTAGGGATTCTCTTCAAGTGTTAAAGTAGGTTTTGTGTAACTTTCTTTTCTGCCAGTGAGGCTTTGGGGAAATTGGGATGTTTTTTACGACTGAAAATTTCATGTTAGTGTAGGCAAGCACCCTTTGGTTAGATGACTTTGGTATACATAGGATAATCCTAGACTTACAGTATTTTTATGCAGGGCATTTAAATTTTTTTAGGCTGGCTTTGGCCTGGAAAACTGTTATATGAGTACATTTTGATTACATATTTAATGGCTGTACAGCTGTGGGAGTGAAAGTCTTCCTCCTAGGAACCTTGTAAGGAAAACTTCAAAGGCTGCCTTTTATTGAGAGGCCTTTTCCTACAGGAAGTATTTGATACTTGATAATGAAATACGGGAATTTAGAAGAAAAGTGGTTTTGCTTAAAATCCAACTACAGACTTGCCATTGTTGGTTCTTTCTTATAGGACATCTCAAATCCTGAATTTTTTAGAATGGGTTAAAACCACACATAATTAATTTTGTTCTAAATTCTTTATCTAAACATTCGAAGTTTCTTCTTAATGAATTTTGAACTAATTGATCCCTTGCATCTAAATTTATATGAAAGCTGTAGATGTGAACTTCTCAGCTTGTGAAAAATGAGGTTTTGTGTAATGGAACCTCAATTTTTATCTCTTCTGAGCCATAAACATGGTCTGCATTCCATACACCATGAAGCGTTCAACCAGTAAGAACCTGAATTCTGTCTTGCATCACAATACTTGCTGCTAATAGTCTTGTTCAATTAACAGGTGACTTGAGAGAAACCCAAAGGAGGAATCCAAGCATGGAAATTGAAAATTGAAGTATTTCTGGAGATTGATCAGGGAGTGTTAAAGCACAGTTTTAGGACAGTGACAGTTTCCATTAGTTTTAGTACAACTTTGTGTATTTTGCTCTCTAACCTCTTTTTGGAAAGCAAAGTTATTTTAGCACAGAACTGTACCATCCACTTTTACAGTCTTGCTCTACTCCTTTTTTTAGATTTTTTCTGACAGGTTTCTGTAAGAACTCTTCTCTAACTGTGAGACTGTGAAGAAAAGGTCTATGGAAGAGTTAGCTCCTACTCCCAAAACCAACCTATATCTTTGAAGACAGAGTCTCCATTCATAGATTCAAATACAAGATAATCATTAAATACCACAGTCCTTCTTTCTAGAGACGCTTGCAGTTGCAAAATTTTGGAATTTTTCATTGGATTACATGCTATCACACATAAAATATAATTCATAATGAATGAGGGCAATTACTGAGGAAGATTCTACTGATCTACTGGGCTAAGTAAGATGACAGCAGACCAGTTGTGCAGTGCTTATGTCTGAGGCAGAGAATAGATTAGTTAAAAAAAAACCCCAAAAACCTAAAAACTGTCCATTCATGACCCAGGGAAGGGTAAACATGCAAACATCAAGCTTTATTCTAGTGCAAAAAAGAAGTAATTTATAGGACCATGTTAACATTTGGCCAATTTGTACTTTGTCCAAGAATTCCAGATCTGAGTCTCATGATGGAGATGAGGACTTGCTTGTCTATTCTGGGCCATGTTGTTTCCTGCATTTATGAACTGCTGTGGGAAAAATTTGTCCCACATTTGTGCAAGGAAGTGACTGTGGTCTCTGCCAGATAATCAGTACATTTATTGATATCTAGATAATAACTGTACACTGTTTTCTAGGCAGTAAGTAATCAGTGCTCAGTTATCAGCTCCTCTTTTACTTTTTTCCCATCTTCCTGAGAAGTGGCTGCTGTTCCTGTTCTTTCTGATTAGTCCCTGAATAAAAACATGGAACATTCACGGACAGCTTTGAGGCTGAAAGAGCCATACTGAGAATGCTGAGGTAGCTGTGACATCTGGCTCAGACTGCTGGCATGTCAGGAAAACTGCTTTTTTTTTGGTCAAAGACCTGAAATCACCCTTCAAAACAACAGACTGCCAAATGTGCATGTACCAGGAGAAAGAAGTTATGGCAAATAAGTACCAGGAGAAGAAAGAAGATAAGGAATAAAGTGACTGTTTTGCTATGTATTTTTTATATAACCAGTGCTCCCCCTATCCTTCCCTTTGTGCAATGGAATTCTGACTTGGAAGAGAGACTTCCTGAATTGAGTATTGATCTTTCCTGCTCCTGTAGGAAGTGCATTTATAGCCTGTGTCTGCTGCTAGAGCAAAAACAGGGTGGCAAGATACAGAGACTTGTGAACAGAACTCTAAATATGCTGCATCAGAACTCACAAGACAGCAGATCAGACTGTTCCCTGATCAAAGTATTTGTCCTTATGGAAGGTTTGGCAGTACTGTTCTGCACTCTTTTTCATTTTAACTAAATGTCATTATAATTTTTTTATTAAAGCTTTAGTCAGATTTCAGTGTGTCAGTGTAGAATTCATATAAATTAATTTCTTTCTCAGTTTTCAGGTAACACCAACACAGAAAATGTCCTCAGAATTGGGCAACCTTGTCAACCTTGTGGTCAGCTCAGCTGGCAGACCATTCCCTGCTGGGAACTGGAAGGCTGCCTATACACTATACACAGATTAGCAACAATTAGCACATAATATGGTAACTCTTACTAAAAAAAAAAATTTAAAATAAGAAAAGGGGGGGGAGGGGGAAGTTATATAGACACTGATTTTCAAATAAGCATAACTTAGTGATATTAAAATTTTATATTAAAAGTTTCCATTTTATAAGAGCTGAGTTTTTGCCCTAAGAGGAAGAAAATCCAAATTCTTTTAAAATAAAGTGTTATGGCTGATGATGGCCTTGCCTTGTGCAGGATTCATTTTGAGTTTCATTTAAAATGTACCCACAAATGCTGATGCGCATGAGCTCTGCAGACCTGAAACAGAATTTCTAGTGATCTTCAGGGCTAGTCTAGAACACACAAAGGGAAGTTTTGGATATACTTCCTATATCCTTTTGGATAAAGGATATACTTTAAACAGTATTAATAAAAGGAGAAAGGTGAGTTTTATTTTCTTTAAAAACATGGCTGGCTTTCACATACTTTGCTAACACCAGCTACTAATGTTGGATGCCACTAAAATGTTCTGTGTTGCAATTTTTGAAAAAGCCAGAAGGAAGAAGCACATATTGGCAACAGATCTGCAGTCAGGTCCCTGGTCCAGCTCATGGGATTTTTTGTTTCAGAAAATGAATGTGTTCCATGTAACACACTAAAATTCTTCACGGGAAAGTATTTTGCCAACATGTTGGGAAAATGTTGTTGGTCCTCAGTTAACTATGGCTTTCTTTATTACTTAAACATGTTTAAAACAGCTTTCATTCCATTTCATTCATTTCAACAGAACTTCAAGTGGTTCCAAAAGAGTGAAAGTAGGAAAAATATTCTAGAGAAGAGGAAGATTTTATAAGTTGTTATACCAGGATTTTATTTTGAGAAGGCAGTATTGTAATCCTCCCATGGATGGTTATGGAGATATTTGCCTCTATCTCTCAGCAACTCCAGGGAAATCAATAGCTGTCAGAAAATGCCCTTTGCCATCTGTCATTACAGGTTATTCATAAATCTGATGCAATGTTGAGGAAGAGTCTGGGCAATCAGATAACTAAATGCCTGGTGCCTTGAATAGAAATATTAAATAATAATTAAAACTGTCAGCTGTTAATGCATAAACACAAACATGCTCATAGAAATTTTTTTCTCATTTTCATTTCCAGATCACTGAAAAAATATTGAGCTGACAAAGATATATACCACTGATGGATTATTCACGCACATCAATGTCCTCATTTCTCTGGGCTGGAAGACTTGAGCTGAAAGCAGTATCATGAATATTTTTTATATTCATAGAGCAAACTGTGTATTTGCAGCCCAGGAAAAGGTTGTTGCTGTTGGCATAGATCATCCACATGAAAAGGGAAGGATCCAAGGGTGTTTTGCTCTTATAATCCACACATTTGCCTCAGCACTGGTGCCTCTCCCCCACAGTACTCAGTGGAGCTGATGGACAGGAAAGCTCACCTTAAGAGTAACTAGGAGATACCAGCAACTTTTCTCCACCACCACTTTATTCACAGTGGTGATAAACAAACACCCACACACGTTCCCTCAGCTAGAAATACTCGTGCATGCACAGGGGAGCATCAATGGCCTCATCCTGTTCCCCTCTCTGGATGACCAGCAGCAAGGTCCATCAGTGGGAAATACAAACATGTACCTACACCGTGGTTCCAGCAGCTGGCCCTTGGGTCTTTCAGCCCCATTTTCCCCCCACACAGAGAAACAGACATACAAACTGGTGTCAGTCAGCCTCAGACCCTGGGGCCTCACTAGGAGCTGGTTTGGACCTCCTGGTTCCTGCAGTAGTCACCTTGTGACGCTGATCTTTCCAGTATGCCACCAGGACTCACAGCCAGCTCAATGCCTGACTCCCAAGCCCCTTGTCTTGCTTGCCACCGGTCCTGCTTGATAGTTGCTGGTGATCACACCTGGCACATGCACCTAGACAGTAGCTATGGACCCCCATCCCTTCCACTGAGGGCACAATGAGCCCCTGTTGTGACCCATGGTCCCCACCTCAGCTGCTGGCACTGAAATACACACACACAAAGACAGAACAGCGTGCCCTCCTTCAGGACAATAGTCAGAAATGGAGTTCAGTGTCTGTAATGTGTCACACCCTTTCAGGCAATAATCCTTGAGTTATTTGGGCTGCCCCCATCTGCCATGGTGCTTCTGTGCTTTGTTGTACCACAGAGATGAGCCTTGGATCACATAACCTAAGACAACTGGTTTAAAAAAACCAAAAGTTAATTACTATCAATGTATTGATTAAATTCTCATTAGACAGTAAATGATTTATAGCTGCTTCCTCTAGAAGATGTATATAAAGAGATGTATATATATAACTGAGACACAGTTATTTTTAGGTAGAAATCTGACAGGGTCTCACTAATATTACTGGTATATTCTTAAAAGATTTCACCATATGAGACCATATAGAGGACAAGGAAAAGGGGGTTTTACTATCAGGAAGTAATCCTTGAAATAGCACGACAGACCAGTTCTGCATAAAATCACACACAGAGAGAGTGATCAGGGACTCACTTTTTTCATCTCCCAGGAACAGAGTGTTTATTTAATTTCTTTTGCTGACAAATTTTTAGTTAAATCCTGTCTGGGTTGCCTTTTTTCCACTCTTGATAATTACTGTGGGCATTTCTAATATAAATTACATCCTAAATTGTTGAATGCAATGTCAAACTGTTGCTAATTAAGGAGCTCCAGACTCACAAAACATTAATTAATCATGAAGTATCTGGGCAGTGTGTGTCTATGCTCATGCTCTAAATAAAGCAGCTAGAAAATCTTTCCTTGGTAGTTGCGCTTTTTAGACAATCCAATGTAACTACTGCTAGTTCCTGAGTGCAAAAGCCATTGTTTTCCTGGCAAGTTTGCCCAGACAAAAAGAAAAAAAAAGAAAAAAAATACATCCAAGTGCTCTGTAGCATCACATTCACATTCCCAACAGGGAGCAGGAGAGCAGCTTTGTTAGATGCTTTGTTCCTCACCCTCTGCACACACACACACACACACACACACATATACACACACATGATGTCAAACACAGCAGGACATGCTGGGCTTGCCCTCTTCCCCTCCTTCAGCAGAATAACAACTCTCATCTCCCTGAAATCCTGGGAACATGGGAATTCTGTGCTCTGGCTGCATCACCCTGCAAGCACAAATTTCTCCAGTGACTAAGGGCTCTCGTCAGCCTCCAGTAACATACACCAGAAAAAGCAAAAAGCACGAGAAAAAGAATGAACGATAATGCTTGAGAAAGAAAGATTGGGTATGAAAAACTGCCTCTAGGATAAGTTAAGCAGAAAAGCATGAGTGTCTTTCTGGCATTAGAAAAAGAAAAGTAAATTTTCTGGGCTTGACCCGGACACATTTAGCAAAGCCACAGTGTTAATTGGAGAAGATTACAGGAGATGTAGCCAAGCTGAAAGTGAAGTTAGAGATGAAACTGAAGTTGTACCTAATTTTGTCATTTAGTACTGTTATTCATTGAAAAGGATAGGTTTCTCATCCAAAATCTTACACTCTTTAAATTGTGATTTTGCTCATAAAGAGGATAATATAATACTGCGACTATGCAATTAATCTTCATTAAAGATTATTAAAGTGGTTGAATAGCATGTTTTTCTTTAGAAACCAAGAAAGTTGAGTACAAGCTATAACAAATGATTCGATTTATGAGCACTAGTTAGACAGAGACCACATTAATTAAACCAATGCAGAGTCCTGTACTCACATCTCATATATAAATTGGTTTTAGCCAACTGAAATTGATATCTCAGTGCAGTCCAGTGCCAATTAAAATATGAAGATGAGTGTGTAGAGCAGTAGCAGGGCTGTGACAGCCTCTGTGCAACCGTGTGTTAATGAACTCCAAGAACAAAGGTTATTTATACTTGAAGAATCCTTTGTAGTTAAGAGAGAATGTATCATATGAAACCCATAAAATATGCCAGACCACTGTGAAAACACTGTATTTCTCTCAGACCATCACAAATTCTTATAGCACATTTCCCATCAAACAGCTTTTGATAACAAAGAGCACCAAATGCAGAGTAAGGAACCGCAGATCTGGACTTAGGAACAGGACAAGGGGGAATGTTTTTAAACTGAAAGAAGGTAAGTTTAGGTGAGATATTAGGATNTTTGATAACAAAGAGCACCAAATGCAGAGTAAGGAACCGCAGATCTGGACTTAGGAACAGGACAAGGGGGAATGTTTTTACCTAAAAGAAGGGAGANGTGAGATATTAGGATAAAATTCTTTGCTGTGAGGGTGGTGAGGCACTGGAACAGGTTTCCCAGTAAAGTTGTGGATGCTCTGTCCCTGAAGTGTTCAAGGCCAGGTTGGATGGGGCTCTGAGCAACTTGCTCGAGGAAAAAGTGCTCCTGCCCATGGCCCATGGATGATCTTAAAGGTCCATTCCAATACAAGCAATTCTATGATTAATATATTAATATTAGAAAATAGTTTTTTAAAAAAATGAACACCATGTAAAACTAA
Source organism: Regulus satrapa (assembly GCA_013396955.1). Lineage (NCBI taxonomy): Eukaryota > Metazoa > Chordata > Aves > Passeriformes > Regulidae > Regulus > Regulus satrapa. The sequence goes on along the minus strand of VWZN01011821.1, from coordinate 299,270 downwards.
TTTCAATTAGCTGATGTGCCAGGATATATTTAGCTATATTTAGGTAAAAGAAAAAAAGAGAATTTTACCAAGCCTTATAAACGTCATCAGTTGAAAGTTTGCATCTTATGTCAGGAAAATGACATTAAAACCATAAGAAGAATAAAACAATTCTAAGTCAGTCTTAATAACATACAAAAAGTAAACTAATGCTTTTGAAGAAAAATGTTGGCTCAACACTGCCTCTAGGAACATAATTCTGGATTTTCAACAAAAGGGAAATCTGGAATGGTAAGGTTTCTCCTCAAGAAGGTAAGAAATGGTTAAAAAAATAAAAAAAAAGGTAAGCATCTAGAAGTCACTGATGCATAGAAGTACAAACCCCGCAAAGAAGTGACCACTTTCACTGCTGAGTCCCTTCAATTCTCTAGGTAAAATCCAGCCTTTGTTGAAGATAATGAACACAAAAACAAAGGGAGAAAAAAGAAAAGACCAAAAAATCCCCAGAGGCCCACGTCCGAGCTGTGGCAGAACTGAGCCTCATTCAGTTCTCTGAACTGTCTGAACTGTTTTTCTGCCCCAAATTTTCATCTACAGGTCTTTCCGAAGCAGGTGTGAGGTGCTTGTGTGTGCACGATTTCTGTACAGCTTCTGAGCTGTTAAACCTGAAATCAGAAATACAATGCCCTAAGGCTGGGAATCCTGGTAATTTTGATACTGTTGCACGTATTCAGATGCTCTGCACCAGTGGCTGTATGATCGCCTCCATAAATAGCTAATCAGACCCGTTACACTTAATAAAAACAAGTCAAAATTTAAGTCACCATGGAACGCTCAGCCTTTGGTTTCAACGCATGAATGAGTTCGAAAGGAGCAGGGTGTTACAATAAAAATAATAGATTCAGCTACTAGCTGGTTTTTCCAGGGAAGAAAGCATGATGGAGCAGTTTGGGCCTAGAAGTTTTGACGAATTGAAAGAACAACTTTGGGTCCTATCTTCAATGTCATGTAATGTGGAATTCATAAGCAAATTTAATTAAATAACAGATACAGAATGATCAGACTTCAGTCATGACAGCAACAAGCTCCTTCAGTGCTTATAATTATCATTTATTCTGTGCCATGCACAGGTCTGATTAGAAATTGAAATGAGCAAGCTTTAGTTCAGGATTATACTCGTCATGATTATTTCCCTCCTGTGCTCTGAATAATTGCAATTTTCCCAGTCTCCACACTTGGAATTTTCTTGGAATTCAGATGAGCAGTGAGGAACATATAATGGACAGACAGAACAGATTTATTTATCATTTCAAATTCCCCTTGCTGCCTGTCCATCCTTCTCCATTTGTCAAGTGGATTTTTGCCTCTCTTCCATCAATTAACTTTGCCTGATTACCTGCCTGCTCCTCTCACCAACTTTATTCTTTCCTCCTGAATCCAGAGCACAGATGCTTAATAAATGCCTTTATCACCAGGTCCTTCTAGTTCAGTGAGATGATCTGAAGACCCACAAAATATTTATGATTTCCATTCAGCTATTGTGGTAATGCATAAGTGCAACAGCAGCTCTTGGAAGCAGCAACTGCTAACCCTTGCCAGGCAACTCCAAATTCCACTTATGCAATCTTACATGCCAAGAAATAAGCCACAGTCTATTGCACATGTTGGTTTGTGTACAGATTTTGCCAGTCTCACAAGTGTTCTATTTAACAATTAACTCCCTGTATACATCATTGTAAAGCTGCATTTAGGTATCCACTTAATATAGACCACAAATTTAAATTCCATTTCATATGTGGCGCTTCCTAAATAATAAAAAAGCCCTGAAAAACTCTGATGTTTTCCTAAATATGTTTCCTCTTATTTGATTTACATTATAATAAAGCTGTCAAGTTAGTGCAGCACTTAAAAGGTATCCTGATCCCTCATCCTCCTGGAAGCCTCAGTCAGGAATATGAAGCACAGCATTTGCATTAGTATTCACTGTGTGCATGGCGACACTGACCTTGTGCCTCAAGTGGTTTTAATATTTTAGAGACATGAGGATTAAACTCCATGGGAACATAGAATGGAAGAGCGGCAGGGTAAGAAGCGATGAATTAAAAGAGGTTAAAAAAAAAAAATCATGTCCTATGTGATCAGACATCTAAATTAAAGTAATTTTACTGTCAAAACAACCAGTTAACTATGCAACAAGTAATTAGGCAAATAGTGTCACTATTCTTTAAATTTCTCTGAGAATGTTTGATGTGCTTAGTGGATAGCTGATAGTGATAGAATGGTATTAGCTCAGGGGACAGCTGATGGCTTTGTTTAGTTCCTCCACTACCTGCTGTTTAATGCACAGTGTGCCAAATGCCAGCACTGCATGCGATGAGCGACCTGGATCATCACAATCCTCAAGCAGGCAGCAAATATCTAATCAGCAATGTTGAATTTTTATAGAGGTTGGAGGGACGTATTTTGAAGTCCAGAGTTTGTCCTTCACGCCTCTGACTTCTTGAATCTCTCTCAGGAAACAGGGATAAGACTCAATGTGTGGTGGTGTGGCAGAGAGCAGCACTGCTCCTGTGTGTCATGTCTCCAGTACAACACCAACACAAGCTGGAGAGCCCTGAGAGTCTACAAAGCCATGTACAGTGTGTGGTGTGCTCCAGCATTTCAAGCAATTTTCGATGTTTTAGTGGGTCTTAGCATGTTCCATCAGAGCATCTATAGATTTTTTGTGTTTGGGGGTTCTTTTGTGCATGTGTGTTCTTTACCTTTTCCCCCATTGTTCAGTGGTTTTAGCAGTACACCTTCTTCCTTTTGCCTTTTCCAAGCTTCTTGGAGGCAATAGAAAGAGCAGGGAAGTGAAACTGTCCTCTGGCTACATCAGGCCAACAATCATCAATTAACTGCTATGTGAAGATGAGCCAGTGTATTTTCCCCAAGATAATACCAAAGCAACAGAGAAAAGTAGAGAAAACATTCCAAAACCAGCATATATTATAAATTTATAAACAGAAATTAACATTTGTTTCTTTATTTCCCCTCTTGTCTCAAGCAAGTGTTTCTAAACCTTTCCCTCTTCAAATGACTGGAAGGAACTTGGAAACAAGAAAGCCAAATTAGGACCTAGTCAGAATATTCTCAAATTATAAATAACCCAATGAAGCGTCTGATCTCACTGTGAAACCAAAATTGTTTTTGTTCTGTCTGAGAACAGAGATATAAAATTGAGTTGTTTGGAATCCATTGCAACTTGGGCTCAGATAGTAAATTTAATGTAGAAAATTAAGAGTAATTCTACTCTTTACAACTGTGTCAGAGAACAAGATAAGTTATGGTAAAAGTTGATAGATATTGCCTTTGAAATATTTGCTGCTATGGAGATAGGAAGGGACTTCTAATTCCTGCAATAAATGAAATCCAAACCAATCAACTCTAACTCAATTATGTTTTTTACTCCAGGATTTTAAAGAGCTCTGGAAATTCACGCTTTAGCACATCACTGGTGAGAATCACCCAGTCCCACCCTGGGATCTGCATTCAAAATTCAGAGAGCAGAACTAGAACATCTCCTTATGGACTTGTCAAGAGTTAAGCCTAACTTTCTGATACCATAACAAATAGCCAGTATGCCATGGGTTTTTGTTTTTAACTGTAATTTTTTTTTAGCTAGAGATATAATGGAATTGCTGTACCACTGTGCAAGAGCAGCTTGTCTAATAAATTAAATACTCCAAATGAAAATTAATGGATTTTTGATCCACTATAAGAAATTGTTTCTGTAAGTCAGAACTAGACCTGCTGTGCTGCTGAGAGCAAAAAGAGCACTTTAGTAATTGAGATGAGCGATCACTTGTCAGGCACTAATATTGGCTGCATAAGTTTTCATTCTCAAATTCTCCAGGGAATTGGTTTCACCAACCTGAATTACAGGATTGCAGAAGCACTATTTTACAGAGGGTCTCTGTCTCCCTTTTCACTCGATGAAAATGAATAAAACTAGGTAACCCTGAGAACAGTCAGCCAAATATGATGGACCCTGGAGCCATCCTGCAGTCAGACCTGGAAAACTTCTATGCTCTGTGTCACAACCCACATGTCAGTGGCGCTCAGAGCACCAACAAAATGCACTGGTTTTCTTGCAAGCAGGATGTGAACAGATTAACTCACTGGGCTATTATGCAAATGAAGACTTACAATTTCTTAAAAACAATGCCATCATTTTCACAGTGCCATTTTTAAGACTTCTGCTGCCAAGGCAGTTTTCATAAGAAGACATGCAATTTGTTAACCATTCAAAATCCTTTGAAGGGCACACAGCACTTGTGAGCTGTGATAACGTGTTTTCCTCTCTGATATTTTCCATCTGGAAAGCTCCTTATCCATTAGAAAGCAGGATGTTTCAACACTTAACCAAATTTGGAGAGGGCAGAAAATCAGTGTTCTTAAAAATGAAGTGATGCCTCATTGACAATAAGTCATTAGGGTAATCAGAAACAAACTGAGCTGCCCTGTCAATTATTTGAAATATTAAAATATGCTGCCTCTCTTCATTAGAAAATGATTTCTTTTATTAGTGAAATATGTCACACTTGATGCGTTCAAAATTTTTTACAAGCTATAGATAAACCTGAAAATGTGGTGTCGAGACACGGTATTTTAATCTCCATGGCAGGGATGAAATAACAGCAGTGTAGAAATTTTAGGCCAGTTGGCCATGATCACACACTGAGCCTGTGTCAGAGTACAATAGTTCATCTGCTTCTCACGTTTGCTGCAATGACACAAAAAATCTACCCCTAAAAAGGTCTGGTGGGCCTGGGCAGATGACCACCTACTCATAACATTGATAACTTAAAGCCTCCTCAAATTGGAGGAACAGAACTGGCGGTTTGGGAAGAACAGATATTTTGATTTCATCATCCTCCAAGGCTATTTTTCTTCATCCACTTCTGTGTTCCCTTTCTCCTCTCCCTCCTACAAGCCTGCACCTCTTGGCTTGAGAAATTGGGATGAGCAATATTTCCATTTGGGGGTGTACTTCTCTGCTTATGCAGAATCACGGGGCAGAGCAGAGGTTGTAAGATAAAAGTAGCTGTTTTGGATTCCAAATCCAAGTAAGGAATTGGTCCAACTGGACACCTCAGTTCAATCTGCCCAACTGGATATCAGAGTTGGAGAGCTCAGGGAATACTCCTGCGTGACAGCTGCAATTTAAACATTTATAAAAAAGGAAATCATACACAGTTGTATGTGAAGTAGAACAATGAATAACACAGAGAATATGAAAATGTTGTTCATATCACCCCAGCTAAAAATATATGCAGTTATGGCATCACAGAAAAGGAGATGAGGCACAGAAAAGTAGGTATTGAAGCACACAGAATTCTGTTCACTAAGAAAAGATGTTGTTACTGCAGAATTTGATAAAGAATACTGTAAAGATGATACATCACGATCTTCTGTCTTGCCAATCTCATGGCCGGATTACAAGGACCAACACTGTGAGAGTTTTCTGAACATTCTGGAGAAACTGCAGACTTAAAGTCAGGCTTAAAAGAGAACATAACCCTTCCAGTATAATTTGGTCACCTCTTTCACCCACTACTTATGAGAAGTTTCCCCAGTATATTCACCTCTGCCCATACAGCCTTGTTAAGTCAACAGTGGTGTAAATTGAAACATTTATTTGTGTAGAATTGCTAAGCACCTGTCTGCCCTGAGAGAATTTAAGGAGTCTCTAGCCTCACCACCAACCAGCAGTAACTCACTAAACAGCCTGTGCATTTCTTTTTTTTTTTTTTTGCTGCACCTCTCCAGTGTTGCTCTACCCCTTTGATGCACTGCTGAGCTGAAACACCGGAGAAGAACAGCCAGAACTGGCAGAGTAGCCTATCATTTAACACGGTAAGAGAGCTAATCTCAGCCTGGGCCAGCAGTCCTCCTTGGGAACCACTCCAGCAGTCAGAATCAGCAAGGCAGAACGGAGTCCTACCAAGAGCACATCGCCCTCAGTCACTGGCAAGGATGTGGCAAAGCAGCTCTGCTCCATTCAGGCTTTGCAGAGTGCCAGGAATCTTTTGTACATGGGTTGTTCCGTCTTTTTGAAAGGCTTGAAACATGGCAGCCCTGCAGACGTGCCTTAACTCAGGAGAGAAACTATATCCAGAGTTTCTGCAAGTCACAGAGTTCCAGGGCAAACTTCTTTTAAAAGGACAAGTTATTTTTGTAGCCAACAATACCGGCGACTGCAAAGGTTGTGTTAAAAGTAAACAAATTTCCAGGTCTTTGAGTGCTCAGTAGTTCCGACTCTAGCCTCTAGCACAGCAAGGCACAAAAACAGGATGACAAAACAAGGAATGACAAAAGTAATGTCCTCATTGGAGAACACACTGTTTATCTCTGATAAAATCTGTGCCCTTATCTGCTGGAGATAGAAGTGTGTTTCATGGGTGTCAAAACATGCTGCAGAAAACAGAGCCCTACAATCAAATGAAAAGCATCATCAATTCATAATTGTTCCCAGTGCTCCAGGATAAGAGATTGTCTCTAGATAATGTCAATATATTTATTATATATTTAAAAAATAAATAAAATCTCTGTGGTCTGGCAGCTTTTATTGGGATTTCTCTGGAAAATATTCTTGTAATATATGGTTTTCATTTACACCAGAAACACAGGGACGACTTTCTAATCCGGTGATGTATCAGTGCTGGGCTGAGCGCTCATAGATTAAAAAACAAGTAGATACAGTCATAGAAAATTACTCCTGAACGTCTTTGAAGCTTATAAAACCGCTATTACAATCTGAAGGAAGCGTGACAAGGTTCATCAAAGATTCATCGTGTGTTGTTGTAGATTTCAAATGATGAATGAAAGAGGGTACATTAAAATTCTGCTGCTGCCACTACCACTTCAGGAAGCTTTTGGAGGATAAATACTGCTTCTACTTAAAGGCAACAGGTTTTGAAAGAATGAGTCACATTTTCCAATACAACGTAACAATCTTATTTAATAATTAACATAAAGGGGCACTGGGTGCTCTCATAAGGCAAACACATGCTAGAAAATACAACAGATTCCTCCATGGATATTCAAAGCCAAAGCACTGCATGCTGCTGGGATTATTACAGTGCTTTGGGTGGCAGGTAGGACTGATCAGCTTTTGTTTTTTCCTGCAGACCTTGCTAACTGCACCTAGGTTTTCAAAGCCAAAGAGTCAGAGAAGGAGCACATGCAAGGGAATATATTTGACATCCTCTGAAAAAAGGTTCTCAAATGACCTGAAGTGGCATGGCTTACAGTGACCCCACAGCAGCAACTCTGAACCTGCCAGCAGCACTTGTCAAAAATGTATTCTAAATTAATATGTTGGAAATACAGCTTCCTTTTCTTGTTCAGTATAGCCCTATGAGTAATATTACTGTTTGGACCTGCTTTATGTGGCAGATAAGATACAAAGATAACAGAAGAGCACTTCCTTTGTTCATTATATTAACAGAGAAGAATTTATTTAGATTTTAGATGGCCTGTGTGGGTATGTGCATACCAAAGAGCATGTAATTAAATACTCAAGTATTTAAAAGCCTATAAACAGACAATAAAGGGGATATAAAACCCAGTTTATATTCATTTAGAGTTCATCTCATGCAGCTCCTAGACAATATACATATGTATCAATATGTATTTTAAAAAGTCTGCTTCAGGGCTGAACTTGAGGATCTAGAACCAAAATGTTAGGTGGCAAATTTCAAGGGTGATATAATCTGTAGTGGACAAAACAAGGGTTAAAACAGGCCAAGTGACTCCACACCACAAAAGATTACACCAGTGGCTGTAAATGGGAGGTGTTCCCTCCTGTGAACACAGGTCTGCTGCTCCGCAGCTGGGTTAAATGCCTACAAAAATCATCCTTTGTCAGACTGAGGCAACTTCTATGCTGTTGATCTAGGCTAATAACAAATCCGTACTAATGTACATTTAAGCATCAAACTCCTGTACAAATGCAGCTTTATTCATTTTCCAGGATGAAAAGGATGTCTATCAAAATAGCTAATTTCCATTTGTACCTAGTTACAACCAAACTAGGATAATTTTATTCTCAAATAAATGTCCACAAGCAGATGAAGGATTTGGATTAGAACCAGTGCCACTGTTTTAGTCTCAGTTTGCACTGGGTCTGCTTTAAATGCAGCACTGAAAGATGAGTAAAACATGATCCACTGTGTGATAGAGGAAGAGGATAACTGGGTAAAGCCAAAACTAATTAGAAGGGTGCAAAATACTAAAATGGGGAGCAGTTTTGATCACGGTTCTTTGCATTTTAGTGCTTACTGGCAGCATCAAATTACAGCACACATGCATTCAGAGGCTGAAGCACACTTCAGTTTGTCAGCAGGCCCTGAGGCATAGCAACAGCCCAGGTCAGGTGCACATCTTGGTGGCAGTGAAACAAGTACATTTTGACTAATTCCACTGAATTCCTCCCATGAGAAAAAGTATTTATTATTTAGGATTATAATACCACCTAGACGTGTAATTCCCACTTTCAGCTGTGCAGTATCAGGCACTACTCAGAGAGAGAAATGGCTTCATCTCACAAGAGCTCACAGGACACAGAGAGAAATCCTGTTTGGCTTGTTCTAGAAGACTTGTGCTATGCATTACTTGCACTACTAAGTGCTTGGTAGTTTATATTACTATGCACAGTTGAGAGCCATTCCGTAAGACTGGATGACTCCTATGTTATTTAAAATGTTTCCATAAATTTCGGGACGTTCTGTAAAAGTTGTTCTTTCCAGTTAGTGTTTCACATCAATGATCAATGGCTGCAAATCTGTTTAAAAAGACTGAAAGTGTCAGAATAGTGGGACAGGCAGATGTCCTCAGGTCTGTCAGGAAGCTGGTGATATTAGGGATAATTTATAGGAAAAAAGGAGCAACACCTCTTCGAGATTTACTCTAAAGAATTTTGGCTTTTAACGCTTTATTCCATTGCCATAAGACATTACTCAAATATGGGGCCTCATTATTAGAAAAAAGATTAAAAAGCCCTTTACATTCCTCAGAGTTTTACTTCGAGTTTGACTACAGAGAAAGTCATGGAGTTGAGCCACAGAAGCATATTTTCTCTTACATGGGAAGTTGGACAGCAATTAGAAGTAATAAAATAACTACTTCAAGTGTGCAAGCATTAAAAAATATTTCTAGACCTGTGGTTTATTAAATTGCATCAGAATGTTGTCTGCAGCAAAGAACTTCATTCTTTGGTTGAAGTGTACCACTGAAATCACACCAATAGAATATTGTTACAGCATGTTCACATGTTTTCTGGGAGAAGGGGAATATTGTATTTCATGGGAGAATTTTCCCTCCTTCCCACCTACAACTGTGTTAATGAGCAGAACAAAAATAAATCAGAACAATGTGTTCATGAGCAATGGATGATCAAAAAACTCACCAGAGCAGGAATCTGGAATGAGATCACCAACGTAAAGTTCAGTGCAGCATAGATGGCAGACTAATATTTGTTGCTTCCCAAAAAATAAAAAACCTAACTCTTGGGTTTTTTTGATCTTTTCATCTTCTGTTCCATTTGTAGCTTTATCAAGCATCCAAAAATGTTTTTGGTGAACAAAACTTTTTTTTTTTAGTTTTTTTTTCTATTTTTAATTTCCACCAACCTCTTGGTAGAAATTGTGCAGTGTTAAGTGGGGCTCACGTGAAACAAAAGGTATGATTTTCATCAACTTCCATGTAGCCAGGCTTTTACCAATGATATAACTTTCTGTGGTAGTTTGGCATGAGCATTGAAATGCTACTCTTATCTCTCAAAAATGCAGGTTCCCTTTTCATTAACATAATTCAGTTAAAAGGATGTGGTATCAAGATCTAAAGGATGGAATCCCTACCAACAAAAATCTAGAGACTTTCCAGTGTGAACCTATTCCTCATATAGCTCTAGAGGAATGAGCATTAAATGGAAACATTTTGTTTGCTTCCCATTGGAAACAACAAATAACCTCCAGTAAAGTCAAGGATTTTGGATCATGTGCTGTGATTTTAATTTTTTTTTGCAAAAATACCTGTGTGGAGATGGAATGGAGAAAGGAAAACCAACAGAATTATAATAACTTTGCTAATAATGTAGGATTACTCATGACCCCAACAGCAGTGCCAGATCATAACAACCTCAGAGCAGTTTCTGTAAGGTGTAGGCTGAAGAACTTTTTCTTTCTCTTTCAGGGGCTTAGTGCAAAAGGAAGAGTATGGCTCAAGGAAGCAGATGGAAAAACATTTCTGACAGCTTAAGTACAGTTAATTATTTGTAGGCGAAGCATTCTGCTATCAGCACTGATTTGCTGTACTTGAAACTGAAACAGTCAGAGCAGCAACAATTTTATTCAGCATCATTGCAATTACCTGACTATAAATAGGAGACCTTGCCTTCCATCTCTTCCAGGAACAGGCAGCTAAAGGCCAGCACACTGTGTAGATGCCTCTTTGGGAAGCAGCTCATGCAGGTCTCATTCTCTCCCATTTTTTTCCACCTCATATTTTTCCTTTAAGCAGATTCAACAGTTACTGGGGGATTTATTTATTTTTTTTTTTTTTAATGAGTACAACATGTATGGGAAGAGTTCACCAGGTAACTATCACCTCTTTCACTTCACAGATGGTGGTGCAGTTGAGGAAAATGAATACTCATTTAAGAAGGTGCTCATTTCACACCTGCTCCTGAAGGAGCAAAGGGTGATGATTGCTTTCTTATGTGCTCTGGGATTCAGCCACACCATCAGACATGTGAGAGAAGACAACACTGCTCCTAAATAATGACATTCACCCTTCCAGGAAATGAAGAAGAAAGCAGACTTGCAGAGGAAATCTCCAGCCTCCTCGAATCCACAAGGAAGAACTGGAGACAAAAACTATAGCATAGATTATTTCTCCCTCAGAAATGTGATATGGGAAAGACACTTCTCCTCGTGTCCAAAGATCACAGTATTCTGTTCTATTCTTCAGCAACAACTGCACAGTTTACTTCCCTTGCTTTGATTAAAGCAGAATTAAAGAATCTCCTGAGCTAGAAAGGACTCACAAGGATCATCAAGTCCAACTCCTGGCCCCATAGACTAAATTCAATGAAAGGGAAAGTATTCTAACATTAATCAGCTTTTGCATCAACTTTAAGATTTATCTTGAAGATAAACAAAATGCTATTGAGAGCTGTGTCATTACTTTTTTGAATAAGTATTATTGGAAAGAACTGAGACTGTTAGCTTTCATTGTCCATTCACAGCAAGGACTAATAAGAGTAAGAGACACTCCAGAATACTCTGAACAGCTGTGATTATCCACTCTTAAGAAATATTAATTTGACTGGAAAGATAACAGAGAAACCCTTTAAAGAAGACATGGAGAATAGAGATTTCTATGGAAGGACATGACACAGCTCACTTTTAACAGAATGGAGGGTGAAAAGGACTTCTTTCTCTATATATTGAAATCTTAAGCAGCATGACAGAATGTGTACTTAGACTAATGTTGGCTCAAAAGCAAATGGAATAGATTATCTAAGAATAAATTTACTCTAGAAATGAAAAAAACCAAATTCTAGTACCGGAGCAGTGAAATCCTGCACACACTTGCTCAAAGCAGTAGTAAGATCAAATGAAGGGTTCTACTTTCCTGTGAAGTTTGGATAGTGTATTGATGAAGTTGTTTGAAATAGAGAACCCTGTCAGATGACCAAGCATATCCACTCCAGTCCTTGAAGTCCTGAGATTACATTCAGAAGACCCACATACACAATTGCTTCTTGTGCAAAATCAAAAATGCCCATTACAAAAAGTCACAAAGCTTCCCTGCAGGCAAACAACTGACCTGCTAGCAGTCCTAAACCTCAGGATTTGAAAATCATGTGTTTTCAGGCAAGAAGTGATCATACTTTCACCCATCCAGCCTCACAAAATTCCAAGCCTTTCAATGAAACTGACTTTAAAGCATGTATTTGGAATATAGAGAAGGTGACTTAATTTCTTTTCATCTTGTATGAAATCCTAGAAGATGCACAGAAAGATTTTGTCACCTGCTCAGATACGAAAGTTTTATGAGGTAGCAAGACATCTAGATGCTATTCACTGGGATTTGTTCCTGTGAATCTAGAGCTGTAGAACTAGATGCTTTAGTTAGGATGCAGATAAGAAATTCAGTTACAGACAATCATCAGCTGATTCATGATTTCATGGATTGAGCATTAATTATTCCACTGAAGGAGAGCTTTATCACTTAGCTCTGTAACAATCCAGTGAAGCTTCTTAGCTAAGGCTCACTCCAACAGAACATATCTGCATTGCCTGCGGGGTCAGTCTGATTTCAAGAGCAGTTCAGCCACCTCTGTGGTGTGTGCGATCCAAACCTATAAACCATCAGAGTCCAAATCAGCTTCCCAACATCTGATTGGGCAGCCTTATGCTTCTAGAACTGGGTATACTACATTGTATGAAGATAAAATGCATCTAATAAAAACTATTGAAAATTAAAAGAATGGAGCTATTGTGAATTAAAGAATGTCAGCCCTTGGGACAACTTCATACAAATGTTGTTAGAATGACCCCAGTACAATACTTGCACAGGCCAGCTAGCCCCATTCCAAGCAATGCCCAGGCAGGATGTGGGAGCTGGCATGGTCCAGGAGCAGAGTTAGCATGCAGCCACTGTGCTTTGCTGGTTGGCAGGATTTAATTTTGTTAACGTAGCCAGACGAAACCAGAGCGAGTGCTGGCACTGCAGGCACACAGTGACTCCAGCTCCATATGGAACACGCCAGACATGGGATGATTCAGCAGCCATTGTGAGGCTGCATCTCTCCTGCGGAGGTGCTGTGCCCAGCCTAGCAACAGCTCAGAGCTCGGGACAGGATCAGTCTACTGACCAGTAACCAGACCAAATGTGGTGAGCAGCGAGCTCATGCTAACAGGACCAGCTGTGGACAAGCCAGGGGACAAATGGGCCTCTCCACGCCGTTCTCTGCCCATCTCTGGTAGAAACCCACCCTGTTAATTCATTCCCAGTGCAAGAGCCAAAGCAGTGTCTGTGAAGGTTCTGGTGCTAGTCTTGAGTTTACAGCCTGGCTGCTACCCACAGCACCAGAGGGAATGAGTCTTGGGCTCACCTGGATCAGCACTGAAATATATTTAGCAGCAGTTCTGGACACTTGATGCCTTTGACCTGTGTCAAACAGATTGACCTAAAATGCAAATAGATTGTGAGTATTTATGTGGATATATATTTGTATATACATACATATGTATAAAGATATGCAGTCCATATAAATTAATTCACATGAGAATTCTCTGACAAAATTTTAAAACCTTTAAATTTTAAAAAATGGAACATCTTTCAATAGGAACCTCATACAAGACAAAGACATTTTGTGTATTTGTTCCAGCTTAAATTTTACAGCAGAAGTAAAACTGCAAAACAGAATTACAGACCACAATTAGCTGGTCCAGTATTTGCTATCCAGCATTGTGATGAATATAATAGCTACGTTACAATCCTCTTTAAATATATGCAGCTTTTACCTGGATTGGTGTATTTTTCAGTCAGAGGAACACTATTCTGGCAGGTGCTTAGCCTGATTAGGTTAAACCCAATGTATTTCTACATCTCACTGTATGGTGTTGGCACATCACAAATGAAGTACAGAAATATACTGGATGTTCACCTGCAGGAATAGCATATAATTAGAATACAGAACACCCAAAATGCGAAGTCTTCTGTTATTGTTGTTTTGGTTGGGAAAAAAAAAACAACCCAGCAAACCAAAACCACTGAAGCAGTTCCATGAGATTTGACATGCCTGTTTGACTAGTGTCATGAAAATAGCCCTGCAGGACAGTCACACATCTTATCTGAAGCCTACTCAGTGCTCATTTTCAGAATGTGTTGTACAGCTCTTCTTCCTGCATAAGATCATCTTGTCCTGGGCTTCCTCAGTCCAGATCAGTCCTTAAGAAAAGAAATGTTACTTCCTGGAAGACAGCAGGGACTACAGACATTATAGTTTTAATGAATTGACTAAACCAAGCAGCATTATCCCTGGGGAGGTGAATAGTGTATAATTTGGCCCACGTTGCTCCAAATTTTCTTTTGTTTGCTTGTGTTTTGAAAATAATTTTGCTGCAGTACACAGAGAAACAGGAGACAAACAATTAACTCAGCCATTCTCCCATGATATTCTGCTTCTCTTTGCTGGAGCTCTCTTTCAAGTACCGTATTTACTGCTTGGGTTCAAAGTTTTCCTCTTTGCTTTTTTAATCATGCATCCCTTGGTTCACTCGTCCTTGCACCTCCAGCCTTTGTTGTTTTCAGTTTTTAGCGATGATCTTTCAGTTACGAGCTCACCAGAGTGTAGATCATGCTGAATGTAAAAGAAAGACACAATATGAAAGTATCCCTTTGAAGCATGCAGAGCACTTTGATTTTTATAACCCTTTGCTGTCTGTTCCTCAGGTCTGACTGTAATGGCCTGTGCTTTCCTTTGCATTCTTTCTATCTCTCCAAAGCATCTTAATTATGGTCTATTCAAGATGGGTATCAAAAGGCACTCAAGAAATAACAAATTCATTATCGACATCCTACTGCACCACAAGCTGTGCCTGAGCTTTTTTAAGCTCAGTCTGATGTCTGGATTTGAACAGCGAAGAAACAAAACCATTTTGCTTTAGCTTGTTTGATCTTTAAAACTTCAACCAGCAACTCTTGGCAGGGCAGGCAAGGTTCCTTCATGAAATTGCATTGTTTTGATTCCTTTGGAAAAAAACCCCTGTGCACTAGAAGCAGCATAAAATGCAGCCACCAGCTGGATTGAATCCATGCATATTAAATGCAACTCTGAAAAGCGGAGAAAACAGTATATTGCCACAGCTCCACTTTGCTGCAATTCTAATTCTGCCAATACCCAGGAAAGCATTGAAAAACTCTCTGTAATTCAAACTATTTTATCTAGCACCAGGCAGTGGATTTTGGATGGTGGCCACGTTTTAGAATGAAGGGCTCAGAGGAAACTGCACAGCAGTAAAGTCTCAGGAGAAATGCTACATCATACTACAGAGCTGACTTTGATTGCAACACAAAAATGTGGAGTTAGAAAATTCTTTTCTCCACAAAACTCAATAGCATTTAAAAGGAATATTGAGAAACAACAACATGCAGCAGTGACTCCTCAGGTTGTGGGGAAGAGCAGAACAGGTAAGACACGAGCAATCAGAGGAGAAAAACGCACTTTTATTCCACCAGCACACAAACCTGCCTTGCAGAGGGATGACTACATGCAAGACCGGCTTGAAGAGGCAAGTCTATGCAAATATATCATGAAGGAAGGACTAGAAGAAAGACAGCTAAAGCACCTTCATTTAAAGTGTGTTAGAGTTTGCTGTCCAGTAGTTTTTATGGTGTGATTACAGTGTCATGAAAAAACACTGGGATCCTGGCAAGGTCTTACCTTAAAGGATCCTGACATATTTTTGCACTGGGTATTTGTGCCTGTGCACTGAGGACATGTGACAGCTGAAAGGGGCAGGGGGGACACTGCCCAACTGGTGTGCATATCTTCATGAATGTACTTTAATTAGGGGTTTGGATTGTGCACAGGCTTTCCCCTGTTGTGAAAGGGAACAAGAAGGAATGACTACAGGCATGGTGCATCCCATGTTCCCACCCAACATCTACCTAACCATTTATTTACCACCTTAACTATTACTACACCAGGGATATAGTATTTTTCTTATGATCCTCTTGAATCACAAGGAATTAGAGTTTTTTATGTGATGTAATGCCATTAGCACAACATTTGCTATTTTACCCACCCTAAAAGACCATACAGAGAAGTAAAAGCTCTTTCCTTTGGTTGGTGCTGGGGCTTGGCTCTGATCTTAGACAAATACTAAATATTCTGCACTGAGGTGCCA
This sequence comes from Regulus satrapa, assembly GCA_013396955.1. Classification (NCBI taxonomy): domain Eukaryota; kingdom Metazoa; phylum Chordata; class Aves; order Passeriformes; family Regulidae; genus Regulus; species Regulus satrapa. Next base: position 283,326 of record VWZN01011821.1, on the reverse strand, counting down.
GCAGTCAGTGGGAGTGCTCCCCTGAATCAACAGCAAAAGCAACATTTCATGAGACTAAGGAAATTGTCCAATTGGTTCCAGTCATTCCTAAATGCAATTTCACAAGTGAAATTAGTGAAATGGCCAGACTTACCAGTAGAGATAGTAGAAGAAGGAAAGGAGGTAGAAGGCCAGCTTACACCAGGCCTCTTTTTGGCAGTAACTCAAGGTGTCTGCGTTCATGACTGCAGGTGGATCATATGCCAGCTCGGAGCTATCTGCTGGGCAACGAAAATACCTGAAAGAGCAGGAGAAGACACCTGGAATGGCTCTGTAATAACCTGTTCTAAACATGTGCAGCTACACACCCTCCTCAACACCAGCTCAGGAGACTACCATCTTCCATGATACAGGAGGAATTCCCCTTTCTTTCTCAAGTCTCTGTTTCCAGACACTCTAAATAAAAATCAGGATGCTAATCTAAGCACTCATTTCTTACAGGAAATTACAAGCAATTAATGAATGTGAATTTTCTGTGTTCTATTAATTCTTCAGATCAAAACATTTCCCCTTGCTACAGAGTTATTTCGGGCTTATCCACTAATAACTTACACGTTTTGAGTGACAATATAGGGTGGTTTGTGATCACAGAGTGGAGGAAGGATTACTGGGCACCTACACAACTGATTTCAGAATGACAAAAAGGTGACAGTCCCAAACAAATGGTAACTAAGTTCCTCCAACTCTGAAAAGGAAAAAACCCAATATGGAGTAATGCAACAAGTGGCTGACCAATGTTTTCTACATGTGGCAATGCTCAAGAATTTATCATCCAAAAATTTTTCTTCAGAAAAAAATTTTCTTCTTACATAGGAGAGATTTCTAATTATTCTCAGCAATGACTGAATGCTTGAGAAAATTGCAACAAAGGAGCTTCCTTGGCAAAGGAGCTTTTGTCTCAGTTACTTTGCAGTAAAAAGAAAAAGCAAAACCTCCCCAAAAAGAAGCCCTCAACAAAGTTAATGAACTGCTCTAAGACCAGCATGAACCAGAGGAAATATTGTTATTTCTGCTGCTTTGACAAACTAAGCAGAAGACTGCTGATTGTTTACAGATGGATAGACAGATATATAGGAAGATATAAAAACACCAAGCAAGTGACCAGCAGCAAACTGAAAAATGTTCTCAAAATAACTTTGCCTTTCTCTCTTCCAGTGTTAGTTGCATCCACTTACAGCCTATAATAAGACTGCAAATTCTTTCATGGAGAACCACAGGTGAAATCTTGCTTAATTCTCTTCATTTGGATGAAGATATTACACAGGGTCTTCCCATGGTTCTGTGCAGAACTTTACACAATGAACCCAAAGCTGTCTGTGGTTAAAGCAGGAGTGGTTATGGAGTACTTATAGCAAAGCATATGAAGAGTCATAGAAAAAAAAAAAGAATCTGAAATTCTCTCCGAAGGTTGATAACATTGCTTAGAATCTGATGGTTTTTCTCTGGGAGATTTGTTTTTAGAAATATTTAAAATGTTTCTCATTGTCACACTAAAGGGTTGTTAACTCTTAGCAAAAGAGCAGCAGAGAACATTACCATTTTTATTGCAGCAGAACAACAGGGAGAAAAAACACTTGGAGCTTCTTTTAATTTAGCTTTCTGAGAACTATACTGGCACTCTAATTCCTGAATAATACACTTCATCATATGACTCTGCATTATTTACCAAGCCTTTGCAGAAAACAGTGTAAAAAAGCTACTGCTTTTTAGTTCCTGGTTGAGATTATGATTTTGACTTCTTAACAGAATGATTCTTCTGCTACCATATGTACCTTTGTAACACAAAGAGACCCTGACAGACAAAAATCATCTGTGCTTTTACAAACATTGTGAAAATGCAAAATTAGGGAAGTCTCCAGACTGACAACAACAAAAACTGATGTCTCTTGGTTATTTTCAGAAGCAACAGAAGGCTGATCCTCCACTAGAATGCAGAGGAAGATGCAGCAGCAGCTGCACTGCCTGTCTGGAAAACAACAGCAGGTCAACTCTGGAAGCCCCTCGGTGAATATAAACACAGTCCAGAGATCCAGAGTGGGAACATTCCCCACTCCTTCATATGGTTCTTCACCTGCTCCAATCCCTACTCCGCAAGTCTCTAAAAGAGAATTCTCTTGCAGAACAGAAATTCCCTACTGTACAGAAAGAAAGAACTTAGTTTACACTTAAAAAAAAAAAAGTCAAAAAGCTGCCAAAGAAGATGAGACACAAAAATCTGTCAACTTTCCCTGTCTCTGTTTCACAACTACAATGGAAAGGTTTCCTTGCTAGGGCTGAATGAAGGGATCCAAGCTCTTGCAGATATGAACCGTCTTATAACTCCCCATCTGTGAAGTATTTAGAGCCTCACCACAAGTTCCAAGTTCCACATTCAGATTCCAGTCTATTTCACTTCCATGTTTTCACTCACTTGTGATGAGTGCATCCTGACACCCTCCAGAGTATTCCTCTAAGTAACTGAAAGCCACAGTTGTATTATCATATGTTTTCCTTAGCCATCCTAAATCATGAAAAAATTTTCTTTTTCTCCTGAAATGTAAGTTTCAGCTGCTTATAGGGTAGAGCCTCTAGGCAAGATACTCATCTACACTCCTATCACTGTCCTTCATTGCCACGCAATCTGCATGTGTGCTGAGCTGGCTAACAAGCAGTCAGCATATAATAGAAGGGCTTACCTCCAGAAATGATAAAAAAGCAAAGGAACATTTAATCCCAGCGTGAGCCACTCCTGAGCACATAAAAACATTATGCAGAAAAGACTGTGGATGGAGTACTCTGGCAGCACCAGCTAAAAGGAAAGGAACAGAAATAGAAGTCAGTTAAAACAAACACCTCTTTGATTTTAGTCACCTGGGTAGTTTTTCAGAGAGCAAATCAACTCTGCAAGTCTTGCTAGTCTCCTGTGTGTCTGTCTCTAGACACACTTCAGCTGGCAGACAGCATGGATTTGAGCAAGGAGCACAAGTCCCAGGGCTGGGTGTGCTAAGGTTCCACCCAAGTTTGTATCCAAGGGCTTGTTGAGAGACATGGAACAAATCACCTACTGTCTTACCTCGTGCTCCAGATTTATGTCTACAAAACATACATTATATTAATGCCTCCCTCACAAAAGCATTTAGAACTTTGTGAATGAAATGTCAGTAAGAGTTTGCAGAGAATGAACTTTTATTACTGAAGGATTCAGAAAGGAAGCAAAGCTATTCCTGAAGTTTTGCTTCAATATTGGAGGAGTGTCTTTGGAAAAACAAAGCACTGCTTCTACCATTTTGATATGCTATATACACCATAAAGAGACCAAATTCCTTACCAAGTCAGTCTTGCAAGCACAAACCCACTAAGACAGGAAACTCACTTCCTTAGAAAATCCATGGCTCCCTACACTACTTGTTTCAGAACCATGACGATTCTTTCTATTAAAAGAGAAAATGAGTGGGCAGCTGGCAGAAGCCGAAATGTATGTGATGTTGATTCAGAGTAGTTATTTCAAAAGGCACTTTGCTTTCTTCACTGCTTTCCTATTTCTTAGCTGTCTTTCTTCTCTTGTTTTCTTCCCAAGTCTTTTCTCAGCAATCCCTGTTTCTTTTCTTCAAGTCATAGAAAAGACTAATTTCCAGCAGTGCATATTTCTCAAAGATAAACAAGCTCATACACAGCTCATCTGCATATACTGCTTCATCTTGGAGATACATCAACCCAAATTAAGTCACAAAAGCCATTTGGGGGCATTTTTTGGTGACCATTCATTATCATCTGTCAAATAATTAAAGTAAGCCCTATTTTTTTTTTTTTAAACAAAGTAAAATTTACTATACAGCTTCTCCAAATACCTACTCCCTTATAGCTGTGCTGCAGGAAATTCCATCATCTTGGTTCTAGCAGTCTTTCCACCTCACGTGGAACATATTGTTTTAATTCATTCCACTTCAGTACTTGAAAAAGTTAGCAGATTTGGGTATCTCTGTGACTGTGCCTTCAACTTAAAAATTTCCCAGGGCTTATCTTACATGGACGACAAATAATAATGCAATTACATAGTTCAGATTCCAGATGGTACATATTTATCACTGCTGGATCTTCTGGGGTTTTTTTTTCAGTTTTAGAATGTGATTTACAATATGACTATAACCTTTCCCCAAAGAATGATTCATCTTCATAACAAATTGTAGACAAGAAAGGTCTTCATGATGTATGTCTGCCCACTAAACATCACAACACTTAAAAGCATATTACATTCATTTTCACATATTTTATTTCTGATTCCAACACAATAGACAAACTTGGCGAGACTGCAACCGTGGTACCTGATCAGTGGGCTGGCTGGTAATAACAAGGAAGGAAACCCACGGTGAATATTTAGGCAGAGCTTGAAAAACAAAACAAAAATCTGCAGTGAAACTAGAAAGGAAACAAATGAAGCAGAGGACTTTTAGAAGTAGGCTCACTTTCCAGTCACAATTTCTGGTGTAAATTAAATCTATCTACACTTCTGGGAGAACAGAAAATGGGTCATTTATGTCTCTTCACCCTTTTTTTGGAGTGGTATTTTCTCCTAGACATAAATAAAGATAGGATCATTGTTGATCACTGTTTATGGAGAGAATTCATGCAAAGAAGCAAACAAAGCCAGTTACATTCAGCTGATGTACTGAGAGACCAAATCTAAAAGGGGGTGAGAGACTGGGAAGTATAAAGTAGAGAAAGGCACAAACTAACAGCAAGGCTTATGAGGCCAAGTAAATAAAATAAAACATCACCTCAGTTTATGGCTGTAAGAATCATCCTGTAATTTGACACTATATCTCTGAAAACAATGGAAACTTGAAATCAACTTTAGCAAACATGGGATTCAGCTCCTGGAGGGAAGAAAGCTGGCTGAGAAACAAGCAGCAGTCAATCCTTGTTGTTCCTGCTGAGGTACTCAACTGAAGAGCACCTTCAGTGATACAGATAACTGCAATAGGAATTAAACCAATGTCTTTAATTCATTCCTGTGAGAGCATAGGAAGCTGTCAGATGGTAAACATGTTAGGATATAAATAGTAGAATTCTATTTTGAACCAGGAACATCCTGATTCAAATGACGACCTCTGCTTTCTGCCACAGCTCAAGATGAAGCTTGCAATGGTTACGAAACATGGAGGAGAAGGAGAAATTGGCAAAGCAACACAATTCTTAAGGGATGCAACTTGGTCACTTTGAGACCCAAGCTCAAATGGCACTACAAATTACCACCAGAAATTCAGCTGGCTGATATTTCCCTGAGGAAAACCACAGGAGAGTCTGAAAAGGAAGTCAGCTTCTAGACAAAAAAAAAAAAAAATGCTGCTAATCAGAAATGCCTTTTGCTACAACATAAGCAAGGGAAAAAGAAATCAGTGTAACTTAGTTTTGCTGTGATATAACCATATAGTTAAGTAAACATCAGTAAACTCTTATCCACTATTCATCAGTTACATTTTATATGTAAAACCTTAGGTGGGTATCATACTCGTTTACCATCTCACCACAAGAATTCATTCTCATACAAAGTAGTACACACGCACTGCACACGTAGATTGATCCATCTCTAATTACAAAGAAAATAAGGCAGGCTTTGCTGTGGATAGACATCTAGGTTTGGCTGAACTGAAGAGCAGGAAAACAAGCACTGAATTTAAGCAGCTATCAGCAACTTCTTTCCGTTTATAGGAATACGGAGATGTCTTTAGAGAAGCTCAGTCATAATGTTAATCTGTTTCCTATTTCCTAAGTCCATTCTGTTGTTCTTATACCAGAGATAAACCGGTCTTTGTCTATATGTATCTTTCCTCCTTATTCTTTTTATTACAGATAGATTACAGTATATACAGATGGAAACCTCCTTCTCAAATGTAATTTTGATTTTACAGAGCACTGTATCGTTTTTACATTGAATGACTCTTACAGTATGTCTCACCAGTGAACTGGGCCTATAAAATACCCTCACAGAAAACAGAACTGGGAAGATATTATAGCAGGAATAATAATATCCCTTCATCAGTGCTATTAAATTCTCACAGTTGGAAAATCAATTTCAAAAAGTGAATCAAACAGTTTTCCCACCCTTAAGCCACTGAAATGCCAAGATGCTTCTTCCCAGCACTTTGCTTAGACCAATGCTCCTGAGTGCTACACAATAATAATAATTCTCACAGAATTGCTGTTCCTTCCCCCGAAACACTCAGGAGTCTACGTCAGTCTCCATCCCTGCATGTCAACCTCTGCACTGCAAGCACAGATTTTACTCTACACCCAGAAATGTCTCGTCATTACACACTCTACCCTACCAGAGCTTCTGAGAATCTTCATTACACTTGTTAGAGGCTGAAACAACTTCCCTTCTTAATGTCTGCCTTCTCCTCCTAGAGGGCAGGAAAATCCTGGAGAGAAGTAGGGGTTAAATCTCCTTCATGTAATATGAAGAGCTCCCTGGTGATTACCCCAGTGGAAAGAAGAAAACAACCACACAAGCCCCTTTCCATCCACCTGAAAGCATCATGCATATCTGGAAGGCACCCCCAGGCCCCAGCTTAGACTGGTCTAATACACGCTGCTTTATTGCAGTGGTTATTGCCATTGCATCTGCTTGCACTAGAGGATGACTGCAGCTTGTCACTATGGTGTTCATTTGCTGCTTTTTCCACCACATCCCTCAAAAAAGCTGACAGAATTGGTCCTCATCAGTAGCAGGGAAAGAGGGGGTGGAGGTGTACCCAGGGTTTTCAGGACACAGGAGTTATTTCAATAGCACTTTAAAGCCCATCCCTACAGAGTCTGCCAGAGCTAACCTGGGTTACTGGGGAGTGTCAGCTGAGTTAAAGGCATTGTGAGATCAAAGGGAGGTTATTTAATGACTCTGAAATTCCCTTTACTGAACAGCACAGACCAGAAAAATCAGAATGGTAGTGCAAGAAAGTGAAAAAAGGAAAGCAAAACCACACAAAAAAACCCCAGCAGTAGCATGTACCTTAGCCCAGACTCTGAGTGTATGTGGAATGTACATACTTTGATACAAATAATCTGTTTCCTCCTGCTGGTGCACAAACCAAAGAAGAAGGGTCAACTGTCTGTAATTTAAATACACAGACCACACATCTTAATAATTCCAACATACTTTTTGAACTGATCAAACACACGAAACACTAAATTTACCCTTGAAATACAAGAAGTCTTTCCAGTTTTCCAGTGTATCTTTCTAATCTACTTTAAATTATTTGGGTTACTTGACTTCCAAAACCTCTTCTGAAAGGCTGCCCTAGAGCCCAATACAGTGCTGTCACAGTAAATACACTAAGGTTTTCTGTCCAAATATTCAGGTTCAATTTATTTCAATTCTCCTGTTAAAATCCACACTTGCTTGTGTCTCTACAGACTGTTTGCTAGCTGCTAATTCAGAAGCATCAAACTGTTATAACACAAACACATAAAAAAAAAATTTTAAGTAATTCAAAACCATGTTGTGCAAACCTCTAGAAATATTTAGCAGCTTGGCAGGTATATTTGTGCACGTAGTTCAAAAGAAAATGCCTGGGAAACAGATTCCAGATCATCAGAAGGACAACACGCATTTGAACCTACTAAGTTCAAATATACAGCTTTACGTTTTATCTAGGGGAGAGAAGCAGCACACACATGCAAGATTTAATGCTAAAAACCAAATGAGGNGGGGGGGGGGAGGGGATATAACATCAGTGTTTTCACCCCTCCACCCACTGCTCATGATCACAGTGTAAAAAAGCAGCAAAAAGCCCTTGTTTTGTGAAGGTAATTTAATTGTTCTAAAGAGCTATTGGAATTTCTTTAAACATTTCTTTTAAGTGGATGTGAACATAAGTCACTCCATGGCACAAATACCAGACACTGAAGTAGGTAACACAAAGAGCCTAATTACTATTCTCATTCCATATGCATCTGTGACACAGTACCAGATCTAATATTAAAAATACAGGATTTCTGGATGCTCTTTCCATCTCAGCTACTAAACACATTTATATTTAGGCCTATCATTTCACTTCTCATTGTCTCCTTCTCTCTTCTGCAACATGGGGATAATTATATTCAATTCTATATATTCCACTGGAGCTAGTTTATGACTAGAATATTTAAGCTTTTTCTTAAGACCAGTAGTAACTCTAACAGGAGTGACAGATGAGAATCAGGTCTTTACAGGACACTCATCAGGAGTATCTATAAATATTTCGGTATTGCAGAGCCCATGGGAGGTCATAGCAGCCAACAGGTAAAAAGGTTATGAAACAGATTTAAAAAAAGACTGAAAGGTCTGCAGGGCACCAGCACAATTCAAGAAGTGCCCCATCCTTGGAAGGCACGTCATTAAGGCAGATGTGCTGTGATCTTACAAGTGTATCTCCTCTGCAAACTGTTCTTTTCCACTCAGCAGGGATCAGGAGACATCTTTATGACCTTCCTTTTCCTATCGCTAATTCCAAACCAGTAACAGAAGCTGGGTTAGCACCCCTGGAGTGCAAACTCCTCTAATTTCTACAGCGCTGGCAGAAAACAGGGTAACAAACCCCTTCTTGCCCTACCTCTCTTTCGTATGTCAGGCACAAGCAGGCAGGACACGCCACAGCTGGGCTGTTCCAAGGGCTCCTGCTGCCTTTGTCTGCTCACCCAAAACTGGGCAGAACGGCAATTAGCATTGCAGCTGTATGTTAGGAGCTACAAAACCAGCCCCCCCCCAGCTCACGGGCAGGGCTATGAATGCAGAAACCTCAGGGATGATCAAAATGAAGCTCAGCCATCTGCACTGCTCAGGAAGAGCCCTCAGGCCTTCTCCTGGGGGTCTGCCCAAGACTGACACTTCCATAAATGCTGAAAACTAAGTGTTCACTAAAGGGCTGTTTCCGTGTTGGGTGTGTAAAGGCTGGCAGTCTGAGGAAGCAGATTTGGTGCAGTGCAGATGTGGCAAAGATATTTCCTTCCCTGGCACAACAACAGCTTTAGAGAAAACATCAGCAATGAGATGCAAGATAGGACATTTAACTCACAGCAGAAAAAACCCTGCATCCATAAACAGGTATGGTGTGAAATCACTGTGCTCTACATTTAGGAGCTATATTGCTTTTTGTAATGGCAGAGTAGCTTTATAGGGTGTGATCCCAACTTAAACCCACACTGAACATTCTGCCAAACATAACAGTGACCTTTGGTTTAACTTCCTTCGTTTTATTAAAATGCAAATACTTACTTTATTGCATACTGAATTAGAGCAGATACAGGCCATTAGCAAGTCAAATTCTGCCAATATTTCAACATAGCTCTGAGGAACGGATGCATAAATTGCAATCCCCCCAAGTGGCTGAGAAGTACACTCCTCTCAGGAGCACAGTACAGACAACATTACTCATCTACATTTTTGCTGCATCTTCAGCTTATTTCACTGTAACTTGTGATGTTCTCCCACTGTAAGGACTTATGTTTACAAATCCTCCAGAAGACAACTGGGAGAAGCTGAATTGTAGAGCAAGAGGTCATCAGTTAGAGAGTGACACTTTGTCTGACAGTTTGATTATTGACTAAACACTTAGAGGTGAGATTAGCAGCAAAATATAGCCAGTTAAGCCGACACAGTTTTATACATAAATACTATTGTGAACAATAACACTATGAATATTTCCCTTCAAAGGATATTCCAGTTTTCATCAGGCATCACTCTGGCAAATCCTACTGCCCCTCTAGAATAGAAGAGGGATAAGGACCAAACTGTGGCTGAGTCACAAGTTTGAACTCTTCACTTCTGCAATAGTTTTCGTAACTTCTCCCCTTACAAGCTCCCCCTGCTACGAGCACCTGGCAGACACAGCAGGATCTATCTTCTCATTATCCCTAGGTAAGCACACAGACATCCTTAGGCAATTATTGCTAAAAATAACAATTTTTATGTTCTAACTTTCCAAAAGTGCTGAATTTGGGAACTTGTAAAATTGACTAAAAATAGTGTTGGCACAATTCACCTAATCAATGAGTGTCAGTAGTGAATGAATTGCCTGCCAGAAATACTATACCTCCTCTCAGTTCTTTAGTCCTATTTTAAGGACTTTCTTTCCAGATATGATGCTGTATCCAAATGAAGGACAAAAGGGATTATAGTCAGTATTTTTACTGCAATAGTAATACTTTTTTAGCAAATATGAATGCAATCTCTTTAAAATAAAACAGGAAGTGTGAAGAAGAGATGCACTATCTCTAGTCAAGCAACATTTATGGGATAATTCGTGTACAAAGTATAAATACTGCCAGGTCTTTGATCCCAGTTCTATTATCAGTTCTGCAAAATAGCTTCTGTGCCAAGTTCCACTCTTTCTGATGAAATTCAAACTATGTGGGTGCCCAAACGGCTAACTGAACAGGGAATGCCCAATTTTATCTCATTCCACGTGTCATAGATAACAAATATAACAAAAAAAAGTAGGCAGAAAAGACTTAAGAGAGAGAAAGAGAGAAGCTTTTTGATTATGTGTAGGGAATTTCCTGTCAGAGTGCAGAATTGAAAAAGGCAGCTTGGAAACAAAGACACTGAAGGCCCAAGTTCTGTCTGTACTGGAAATCCACTACAAGATTCAGGGAAAATCATTATGCCCTTCATCTTTCTGGTGCAAACAAAACCTCTACCAAGTGTGAATCACTGTGAATATATTAACTCCCTCCTCATTTAGGCAAGCTGCAGAAAACAATTAAACCAACACAGAGCAAGAGAAAGTGTGTCATGTTTCAGTTACAAATATTGCACTTCTTTTTCTTGTATCTTCACCTTTCCTGTCATCATTCTTCTTTCCTTCCCTTGTACAACCTAAGGACAGCCCCACTGTTTACATTAACAGAAGATTTAGAACTTATCTCCTGCCTCTTTTGACTAATGAGAGATGCTGTGTGAAGGTTGCCTAAAAAGAAATCCAGCAAAAGTCATGATTTTCATAAACCTGAAATTGTGTACTAATACATTTTTTAGCTTACTTCGAATTTTATCCCTGAAGTGTAAAAATACTCTATCCTAATGTAAAAATATCTTGTCAGAGACACTGTGAAGGCCAAAATAAAGTTGTCTTTATCATGCAATAGAAGTTTAGCAGAACCTTTCAAATAAGGATAGAATACTGGAATACAGACCAGTTTTGGGTTTCTCACACATGCTCAGAGCCTAATGTATTTTTTAAAGTTTTGGGGCACTTCAAACAAAGGAGAACTTCAATAAATTTAGTTTTATGAAGCATGATGCAATCACAGTCCAAATCCTTATTGACAGAATATGCACAGCATGGCAAGCTTACATCCTACAAAATCTGCAGGTATAATTCAGGCCCTGGAAACAGCAACATCCTTTATTCCAGTGGCTGCATGCAACTTCTGGAATTTCTTCTGAGGCAGTCTGGAAACTAATTTTGTGTGTGTGTGTTCAATAGAGGGATGTAGCTCATAGGATGTTGACAGTGATCGTGCTCATCTCATTGCCTATGTTTATCAGTGTTTCTGTAGAGCAAACATCCCAAGCCTCTAAGCTTGGTATGATACAACACCAGATAATGTCACCCCTTGTAATCACCAACGTGACCACAGTAGTTTGAGTCTGACTCCAAACTGGGCTGGATTTGAACAACTGCTGTAGAGAGATTCAAGATCCCACGCAATTATTGACTCAACAAATTATCAGACCCCTCAGAAACAGCAAACAAATTTTTACTTTTGATTAAAAATAAAAGATTCACCCTCTGCCTGTTAACAAGAAAACCAAGATTTCTATCATCAGAAAGGTGCAGCCTTTCCTTTCCTGTTGTGTACATGTGTCTTGTGAGTGCAAAGATGTTCTTCATATTTATTAACATGTGGTTTTTGTAGCATCTGGCACAAGGCTTTATTCTTTATCTGAGACCAAAAGCGCTGCTGTAATACAAACACCAAAGCAAACATTATGAAAAAGGAGAGCCAAGTCTTGCTGAAAGTCATCTCCGGCTGAAGCACAACACAACCTTTAAAAGATCAAAGTATCCAACTAAGAGAACAGAAAGCAAAATTCAAAAAATGGCAAAATCTAAGACAACAGAACACCCACCTAAAGACAACAAAAGCAGAGCTGCTCCTGTATTATATTTTCTTCCAGAAAGACAGATGAAACAGCCTAAAACTATTCTTTTAACTTAAGACAGTTTTAAAATATGACGTTTTCATCTGATAATGTTAATTCAGAATATCACTGTAGTCCCAATGACAGATCGTATGTTTAAACCTCTAAAAAAGGAGTTTCAGATTCATATTGCTTATCAGGCCAGTTAATAGCAAGTCCAAATCTTGATAAAACTATCTAATGTGATCCAATCAAAACTATTCAACTCCATTCTGAGCCACTGAAATTGCAGTGCAAAGATTGGGGAGAAGAAAAAGAAAGGCATTTAAGATCATAGAAATGATCTTAAAAATACATAGGATTTACTTAAATAGTTTTATACACCACCTGGCTATAACCTTCTGTATTGCTCTGAGTCACAGGGAGACTGATTAACAACCTGGGTATCTCCAGTATTTTTTCTACACACAGAATTTTATATACACTCTTCAGAAGATATCCACATTGTCTCTTGATTGGGCTTTATGCTCCCAGCCACTCTGTGGGAAGTGTCTCCTGACAGTTTTCCTACTGCCCAGAAGATAACTCAAAACTCATCAGTTTCATCACATTGATGAGGTGTGAAAAGAGAGAGCATTAGATACATCAAGAAACACGGCATGTACTGAGAAGCCAGTAACAATGATGAACTCTTCGGTCTCTAACGAGAGTGGACAAAGTTCATGTGCTCCATCATTGTAACAATCACTGTTAACAGGAAAAATGTCACATGCTGCCATTTTTTGTTCCCTTTTGTGATCTTTGTTTGAGCAGCAGTTTATCAGAACTCTGGAAACATCAGCCTCTTTCTCCTGCAGGGCAGAATATCACTGCCATTTCCACAGCCCAAAAACACCTTATGATTAGATTGAAAATTTTGTCTTCCTTTTAGATAACACAAGCACCTAAGCTTCAAAGACTAAATCCCTCTAAGTGTGTCTATGCTACAACATTTTCTTTTTCTGTTAAGTCCAACTTAATGAGGAATTAAAACATTTTTATTGAGGTTGTAAAAAATGTATAGCACTACCAAGGTAAAACCATTGCTGCTATTCTGAGCTTCACAACAAAACTAATTGTCTTGCTGCTGTAGTTTCCACCTAGGAGATTTCTCAGCTCCAGGGAGAAAGTGTGATTCCTTCTTACAATAGGGATGGTTATACACCACTTTCAAAATTCCTTGTGCTTATGCATCACATTTGCTAAATTTGCTTATATAAGCTCATGTTAAGCATTTTAATGAGCCATGCTATAGGCTTACAGAAGTGCTCTGCTAATGACTATCAGCCAGCAGACTGGGTAAAAGAATGCCACACATCCGTAAGTCCCTAAATGCATGATGAAGTAATCAACAGACAGACCCAAAACCACACTTAAAATCCATCACATGATCTCAGGCTTGCCAGTGACTATGAGGCAGAACAACAGAGAGAATGATCCTCACAATAACCAGCAAATTTATCAAGAAGAAAAGAATATGATCAGCCAGTTGAAACGAGCTACTGGGACAGCTGACACTCCTCAAAGGAGAGTGGCCACTGTAGCTGCTGCAAGCAGGTAGGAGCTGCTGGAAGGTGAAGGTCTGGAGTCTATCAAGGTCCAAGTAAAAAAATTATTTCATATGGTAATTACTCCAGTCCATATTGGTCAGTCTCCTTCAGCCAAAATATGGGAGAAGAAAGTCAGATGGACAAGGATAAACAAGGAAAGATAGGGCTTTTTAACAAGGTTGACTTCACATTATATTTAGATACATATAAAGAAAAAGAACCTCCATACTCAAATAATTCTCTTCTGCTATTAAGGAAAAGCCTAAAAGCTAACTTGTTCCCTGTTAGCTGATCCAAGGGGCTCAGTAATGTTTCACTGAACACACCCAAACTTGGAGAGTCTGCATTCAGTGCTGAGAAACAGGCATGACACAGACACAGGATCACGACTTATCTTCATCCTCAGAATGCTCTGTCCACAGCTGAACCTCTGGTGTTAACCCATAACCCTTCAAGCTCCTCTTTCCTCATGTCTCTGGATAATAGTTACGTGCACACGTGTGAGTAATTCAAACGTTTTTTACAGAATATATAAATATTGATATATACCAAAACAAAACTGTACAGACACTCTGTGTCTGGAATTCTATATTACACTCCCCAGGTTTTACATTTTATTTACACTATCTCAGTCTGAATGGAATGGCTTCTACAATCACTCTTTGAGGTAATATGGGTTTTGGTTATTTATCAAAACCTGTAAATACAGTAAAACAGAACTACCATGGGGTATTAGGACATACACAATGAAAGAAAAACTTAAAATATACTTCTATTTTGCTTTTGCAAAGTAGTAAAAACCAGAATTGAACCCTGCAAACACCAGAACTACTGAATACAGAATAATTTTCCACCATTACTACTGCAGATCTGGCACCACTGGAAGCAAAGGTACAAGACCAGAGCAACCACCTAACTAAAACATTCAAACTTGCTTCTAAAAATATTAGGTGAAGAGGTTTTTAGGTTTGTTTTGTTTTAATCACCCCAGCTCCTGATTCACTACCTACTATACTACTGCTACTACTGGAGTGCTGAACTGGCTGAGTTTGATTATTCAAATACACTCCTGCAGGAGTTTTTGTCTGTGTATTTGTTTGTATTTTTCAAGACAGTTCAAGTTCATCTAGAACATTTTTGAGATTAATGTCACCTTGCCTGTGGTTAGAATTGTTGCTGAATTTACTATCTTCCTATCAACTCTTCAGGAGTTGCAAAAAAAAAAACAACAAAAAACCCCCAAAAAACCCAAAACAAAAACAATCAAAAAACAAAACAAAACAAAACAACCCAAAACAAACAAACAAAACAAACAAACAAACAAACAAAACCAAAAAACCACCACCCCAAAAAAACCCAAATAAAATTAAGAAAAAGGATTGAGCTCTGGTACAGCATTTTCTTACATTTGCAGTTTTAGGAATTTTAGGCACAACTTAACTAAAATGCTGCACTACATTAGAAAAATTAGCAGAAGTCTGTCTTTTATCTACCTCAATTCCCTCCCAGTTAAGTTCCAGTTCTGATGTTCAGAAATCACTCTCACTTTAGCTTAATTGGCTTTAAAAACAAGTATTTGCTGATAGTTGGAGAAGGGTTACTTAAATTGTTGAGCAGTGTTTGGCATGAGCAAACTGAAATCTGAAATGTATTCACTGAGTAAGTTCAATCAACTCTCCTCTTTAGTAAGGATTTATTGAATTAATTCAAATATGATGCATAATCTAATCAAAATTTAATTAAAATTTTCTCCAAGGATAAGTTATAATATTACAGTGCTTGATTAATGAATTTGATTGTATTTTAATCTAGGAAATTCCTAACTGTCCTTAGTGTTAACATAAGTAGTAATCAGGAATTAAAAAATAAGGACTCAGTCGGATAAACAGATTTCTTGAAATACAACTGCAATTACAATTAAAATTAAATAATATTGCAGTCATCAGAAACTGAATTTATTTTAACAAACCCACCAAAATATTTGACTGTAAAAATCATGGTAAACCTCACAGGTACAAGACACACCCCTCAGCAGGGGTGATAATCCCAAGAAGCCTGAGCTGCTCTGTACTGCTCTGCTCCCATGCACCACTAGAATGTGTCCTCTGGACAGCACTGCACTGAGCCATGGAATCACATCCTTAGGGAAACAAAGGCAATTTACAGCAGAAAAGCCTCCACAGCAATTGTTCTCAGGCCTGTGTGAATCACCCGACACTTGTGCGGCCACCAGTGTCCTCATGATGGGACATTCAACAGCACATGAACACAAATCTGTCCTAGAACACCCCACACCACTGGATAAAAGGAGGCATCTGTAGCCTGAGAGGACTTCACAAGGTGCTGGGCACAGAAAAGGTGCCTTCTTCTCATTCACTTCAGGGCAGGAGAGATCTGACTGTGGCTATAAATTGCTCACAGCTTCTTTATGCCGAATCAATCATTCTTCAGTAACCAGAAAGTTCAAGCTTATTTAATTCTACAGCACCATTAGAAACAAGGACCCATGTATTCCTGCATGTCTACATGCCAGCATCATATATATATATCTGCCTCACAAAAATCCTGCCTGCTTTAATGATATAGAAACATATTCCCCAAACCAAACATCAGAAAATGCTTGGCTGCAGAACAGCTGCATCCTCCATTATATCTCAGAAAATATAAGTTAGATAAATTATACAATATCTGGTGAAATATCAAACAGCTGGTCAGTTTATTGAGAAACTTCTCCAAATATTTTGGAGATAAACCCAAAATCACATCCTTAAGAGTCTTGGCTCATTAGGATTAGATTTCTATGACATATTTAACAATTCCCAAGGATCTCTTCTAAAACCAGCATATAATGAAATTGAACATACTTTTATAGGCCACCTATAACCTCTTTAAAATAAAAAATTTACATCAGTTCTTAAGCATTAAGTTCTAATGTCATAAATAGCAAGACACCAGTGTTTTCAAAACCCTATAAAAGAACTTTCTTACTTCAAAACAGGTATGCTGTTGTTTCATAGAAATAGAAACAGACCCTAAAGCCACACAATATTGAAGGATGTATTTAGTACTAGCTGGAAAAATCCTATCAGCTATTTTCCTGTATCAATATAGCTGGCACTCAATTCTTTACTGTTTTTCTTCAGTCTTCCTCAATACTACATAAAACACAGCTATTTTTAGTGGTTGTCATATTTGAAGGCTACAAATCTCTGTAGTTATTTCACTCTCCTCTTCTTCCATATAATCTCTCAATTAAAACAAATGTGCCCCCAAAGAACTCTGAAGAGGCTGAATTAACAAACCATTTAAGAGAACCAGAAGCAAGCCAATCCCTTATGAGTACAGAGTCTGCAATTAGCCAAAACGCTCCATTTTGCCGTTCACAACAAGGCCGAGGCGCAATAAAAATTAAACATTGATGCAGGCAAGGCATTCCCATGGGGCTCACATATATTAAACCATTACCACTCAACAGTTGCTTTATGTCCAAGAAACTGGGACACAGCTTGAGACTGTCTGGCTGCCTATTTGATAAAGTGGAAAGCTATTGATGGTATTTTCCCTTATTTTCATATCCCAAGTGGCATAAACAGGCTCGGGAAGTACCTAAATGTGGCTCCTAGCAACCACATGCTCACAGTGGTGCTAAGCAGACACGACTCAGGTTCTGACTGAGCAGAGGATGGCAACCCACAGGTTCTGCACGGAGTCACAGTTATGCCTTTGGATCAGCCCAAAGTGATAATCCCCAGCGCTGGCTTTCCCAAAACCGCTGAGGATGATGCCACCAGTTTCTTTAAACCCTGTCTGAGTTTAGGTCTTAGCTTGATTAGGTGTGTTCAGCAGTCCACATGACAGTGATGACCTTTTTAGGGAAAAATGCAGGATTTAGTTGGTTTCGCTACCACTCTGCAGAACGCAATCTATAAAAACTTGAACACAGAATAAAATAGTTTGGAACCATGATTATTTTTACTTCAATGAGACACAGTCAGGAAAAAACAAAGATTGCTTATGAAAATCCTATTTGAAGCCACAAATAAGAAACCCACAATCTATCTCCTAATCAATTTAGCTCCTTCAAATCTCTCAGAAGCTGAGGCAAGCAGCATCTCAACGGTGTCAAGCTAAAATACATAATTATCAACTTTTCTATTCCATCAACCAGAAACCTTGAGTATTCAATACGTAACTAATAAAAATGTTCAGCAAACAGTAAGCCACCGTTCAAAAAAAAAGAAAAAAGGTATTTTTAAAGCCTGTACTGCAACAACAGCAGTTTTGTAGGACTACAAAAGGACCTGCAGCTGCAACTGTAAAAGGACTCGCCACCTTGGAAAAGCTTGTTCCAAAATAAATGGGCTGATGCTCTGAAGTTCAGTTTTTATCCAGACACCCTCTATTATGTCAACCTTCTTTAATTTGTCTTACTCCGTCCTTACAAGGTCATCCTGACTTTCACTTCTCAGTTGAATCCAGCTTTCCATCAAAAAGAGTGTGAGGATCAAAGAGAAAATAAATGCACATTGCCACTGGATGGCCTTATTTCTCATAAACTTCACAAATCCTTGGCTGGTTCACGCTCACCTTTCGCAGGAGGAAGCAAATCCGCTCAATATTCCTCAGCCGCTCCCTCTGTCAAGAGAAAGCGGGGGAAAGGCAGATTAGCTGGTGTTGCAGGTGAAGACAATATATTACAATTGCAAGGGATCAATGTTTTAATTAATGGCTGCAGTGAAGCAGCACATGTTATTAATCTGGACCGACAGCATTCACTTCTTACCTACTGCTTGCAAACCCAACCATTTTCCCATTTCTGAGTCCCAGTAAGTTATTTCTCATTTGTTACTGAGTGGAACAATATCAGCTGGGGATACAAGTCTATGTTAATCTTCAGCCAGAGGCTGTCACTCTTTTTTCTAAGTCAGCATTTGTGGCTCTATCCAATTGTGCCAATTTATACCACAGAGACTTGGACTTGCATTTTCAGGTACTCAACCTCTGTCTTCAAGATAAACCAAAGTGGGAAAAACAACAGTGAAGTTTGCATGGCAGCTCTTCCTCTGTCACTAAGATGGTGCCTGAACACGTGATACTAGAATTTAACACATTAGTGAAAAATATCTGAAATGGCCTAGAAATGCCACTTTAAACTACAGATGCATTCATAAATACTGAAAATCACTGTAATTAACCACTGTGAGTCAAAAATGTTCTAAACTCATCTCAGAGAAAGAAGTCAAATCAAAGCCAAGCTTTCTTTTCAATGGCTCATAATGAGAAGGTCACCAGCAAAACCAAATCTCACTGCATAACCCCATGACTGGAGTTACTGTGAAAGTCTCTACTGTTAGTTACACTGCAGAAGGCCGAGTGGGTTTGCTGTCCTCAGATGACTACCTGATATTTTCATTTAGATATGGCAAAAATATTCCAAACAATGAACCTTTTTAAGCAGTTAATATATTTCAACAATGTGAGAAGCCAACTCTCCCTAAGCTTTTTGCTTCTCAAATGTTTCAAAACTCAAACTTGTGGTAAATTTAATTCTAGTCCCCAAAAAAATGCCTTTTTTGCTTTCTGGTCCCCAAGTTTAAACCAATAAAAAAAAAAAAAAAAAAAAAGTATAATTTCGGAAAGACAATGAGGCAGCAGCAGCTTGATATGTACCAGAAAAATACTGTGCCTCTTTTTGGAGTCTCTGAGCTAAAAGAGAGTCAAAAATTTCAGACTCATAGTTGCAAATATGAGAATGGATGTGTATGGATGAGCTAGTGAAGCTGCAGAAAGCTCCCTTGCCTTTCCAAGTGGAGAGGGAAAGACAGATGCCAACTGGAGCTGGCCTTGGACAAGCAGGAAATCTATCCCTGAAGTGAAGTTATTAGAGGGCAAGCCAGGAAATTTGAATTAAATTCTGATTTGTCTTTAATTTAGACTCCTCTTGTCAAAAAGGCTCTATCCTCTGTCATGAAAACATTGTGGAGGGCACATGGATAAACTTCAGACACTCCTACAGTGCAATAGAGAAAACTACCTCACCAAATAAATGGAATACGGGCACAAGCAACTGTGCAGAGGGAAAAAAGAAAATGCACTTGACCAAAGATATAAGAAATCCCTGCTAAAAATCTTCCTTTTATGACAATATAAAAGGCATCGACATGTATACATGTGCAGAAAAAAGCAATCTGGGATTAACTGCTTGAATTATCACAGAAGGTTTCATGGAAGTCAAGGATGTGAACCAACCACAGAATACTCTGCCATGCTTTACCTTCTGATCCACTTTTTGATTCCTCAACAAATATGACTGAA
Organism: Regulus satrapa; assembly: GCA_013396955.1. Lineage (NCBI taxonomy): Eukaryota > Metazoa > Chordata > Aves > Passeriformes > Regulidae > Regulus > Regulus satrapa. Next base: position 263,283 of record VWZN01011821.1, on the reverse strand, counting down.
AAAGGGACTTGTTAACCTTTTTTTATCATGGAGACCAACTCCATTACCATTTTGAAATAAAATGAGATTATCTCCATAGAGCATCTCAAGTTTTAGGAAGTGAACAATTTACTGGAATTTCGTACATATAAATTCTGTGTGCAGTTCTCAGTTAGAAAGTAAAAATAGATAAAGTAAATTGAAAAATCAGATTACTTCCAGTAAATTCAAAACCAGATTACATCCACTGATGTCCTCTATAGAATTTCTTCATATAATTTCTTTCTTTTCTTCTCATTCTTTATGTGTTAATGAACAGTAAAAAAAAATGAATTATTAAAATCTAGGATTATAAAGTTTATGCTTAAACTCGTCAGTGATTTAAGCAGTACAAGTCCTCAGCTGAGTTACAAAAGTTAAGTGGCAAAGGACTAGCTACCAAATCTGGTTATCAATTGTAGGCAATTCAAAAACTTGACACTCTGTAGAGATCAAATGCAGCACCTGTCATAATCATTGCCACTGCCAGTAGGTGATGGGGAGCCAAGTTCTGCTCACAGTTCTTGTGGTACAAACTGGCACCATAGCTGTAGCTTTAGTCAGCTTTAATTAATAGAGGAATTTGAATATGCTTAAATTTAAGCATATTCTGGTTCATTAGTTTAAACTGAATTTACAATCCCAGGTATTTAATGCTCTCCTACAGCAGATGAAGCAGAAAATTATGTTTAGGAGTAAAGCACAGAAGAAGCCAGAGCCCTGCCATGGGACAGAGAGGTCCAGGCATGCCCCTCTTAAAAAATTCTTTCAAGTTTTTGGCTCACTGATACAGACAGTATGGGAGAATGTGGTTATCCCATGCTCAAACACACAGAAAGCAAAGTATCTCAAAAAGGAAAATTTGTGCCACAAATTAAAAGGAAAAAAAAGAAAGCATCACGTGATATTCTTCAGTTTTTGAATTTCCAAATTACTTTCCTGCCTCCTTCAGCAAGGAGGAAAGCCATTAACATAAAAATCACCATCTGGTTTCCCAATGAATCAATTTTCCGGACCACAGCTGACTTCACAAGGGACTCCCTATTCATTTCCACACTCATCCTTCACTGGCAGCTTGCTGCTCCCCGTTTGTGGAGCAGCCCCAGCCCCAGGGGCCCTGGCTGTACTCACTGCGTGTGCCGGGTTGCACTGGTCAATGGGGCTCTTGAAGTCTGTCCGAAGCTCATCAAAGGCAATTATCTGAAAAACAATTTTTTTCAAGTCCTGTCATGAATGCTCCTTCAAACACTTATTTTCCTTAAGGGGCTCATTAGATGAATTGCCTGCCTTCCTCGCTTTCCAGGGACAATATGGAAAAATAGCTTCCCCTTAAAACAAAACATGGGATACTCCCACGTATGACACCTAGAACTCATTAATCTGTCACTCCGCTAAATCATATCTATAGCCTTTTCAGCGTTGCTACTTTCCATATTTCTTCCCTCATATCACCAACATTTCTTTTCTCAGATTTCCACATGGCATAAAACTACTTCACAAATGAATATATCTCCAAATTTGACAGAAAAAGTCCTTTGCTGCCTAAAACACAGAGGCATCTGATACGACATTCCAGGTTCAGTACATAAACAGTCCATTTTTATTAGTTGTTAAACCTACCTCAGATATTAATTCTGAATTAGTATCAGCTTCATCATTCAGCTGCTATTCATTAACAAGCACATTCCTCAAAAAGCAAAGCATGCTAGAGCAAACATGCCCTTCCTAAATTCTGGCAGGTTTTAGAACATCAGATCTCATTAATGGAGAGATGTCTTTTGCCCAGGTCCTTTGGTTGCCTCTATTAACAGATGGATTAAGACACCCTGGTAATTTCTGATGCTTTTAAAGTATAGCAGACAAATTGCTTGTAAAAAATAAGTGTTTTATAACATTTTCTTGAAAGATCTTGTATTAGATCTAGTGAAGAGCCAGCATTTTCTTGGAAGACTGTTTTCTTGGAAAGAAAACAGCTCTAAGAATTCTCAGCACACTTCATTCAAAGACCTTAAAGCACATTCTTAACTTTGTGTTTGCATTCTAGTAATACCTTTTCTGCTGCTTTTGTCTTGCTTCACACAAGGAAGGAAAGCTCCCTGACAGGCACCACATAAATAGATATTAAAACAGTGATTCCTTTTAAGACACTTTACAAACCAACGTGTCTTTTCTTAATAAAAGATGATGGAAGTACAAGGCAGCAGTCAGGTAATTAGTAGATGAGTGCAACAGCCATTCCTTGATGTGTAACAGTGTGCCTGCAGCCTGGCTGCTCGGAAAAGAACCAACCGGGTGTCAGCACAGACCTGCTGCATAGCCAAAACACATTCATTTAACAGAGATGGAAGGCAAGAGCAGAAACCCTGAAAATGGCCTGTTCTTGAATCATAATGATCTGGTGAGAGGCTCGAGAATAAAACTCAGAGCTACAATCCATAAACTTCAGCACTGCTCCTCATCCTGCTCTAACGCTGCATTAATGCCACCGAAGCACATTTAGAAGTCAGAAGTGTGGCATTTTACAAGAGCACTCCACAGAATTCAATTTATTCAACTGTGACAAGTTGAAGTGGCAGAATAAACCACAAAGAAAACTATAAAATGTGATTACAAGTGAAGCATTTCTCCCTGTGGATGCAGTATCTCTCCAAGTCAGGAATTAGATTTGCAATGGTAAAAGGGCAACTAACAGCTAACGGAAGCTGTGAGGGGCTTTCAGTACATTTGTGAAGAATAAGGCTCATGATACCTCTGTATTTAATATTTTTTGGACATGTCTTCATATCCTTCAGCTGGACCAGCTAAGAGGGTTACATGTGAGCACACAAGTGAGACACACATGGAATTGGGTTTCTCTTTGCAACTGGATATCAGCATCAGCGCTGACAGAAAGGGTTGGGAAAAAGGTTAGCCTCAAATATACTGCACATTTATGTTTACTTATATTTTTCTCTTTTTTTTTTTTTTTTTTTTTTTTTTTTTTTTTTTTTTTTTTTTTTTTTTTTCTCTA